>JAFMSR010000004.1:38025240-38100240 GCA_022818135.1 Saxidomus purpurata | reverse complement strand
TCTTCGTAGTGCAGCTGCTTTAAGGCGTCTGCGTTGTACCTTTACGATAAATTCCATCAAAACTCAATTTTTAAAAAAGAATGCTTCTGTTTTACTTATCTTTTTTTAAATGTTTTACGTCAAATATCATAAATATCTCCATTCATGTGAAACTAATATGGATAATGGCTGATTTTAGATCTGGTTTTTATAAAAATCTAGACGGTAAAGTTCACCATTTTTTGCCATTATATTAAACATAGAATAAATACAAAATTCATCAGAGTGGAATGAATGCCCCATTAATTGCTTTTCTTTGAGTTTAAACCCCTTTACTGTGCTTCTTTATCATTTTAAAAAAACAACTGTATAAACATATCTACATCACTATCATCTGAGCAGGCTATCAGAACATATTTTAATATAACTTATAAGACCCCATTCTCTACTCATGTTTGAAACATTAAATTAAGATTAATATGGTTTGTTTACATGATTTAAAAAGAAGAGCATTCCAAAATCTTATATATGATTTATATATGCAAGACAACTGGCTGCTCAATAACTTAAGTTATATATATGAAACAAAATTTTGTTAATAAAGTTAGGCCTTATCTAACTATTGAAATTGTGAAGTGCCCAGTTAACCGTGCCTGTTTACATTACCTTTATAACTACTGATAAAATACAATAAATCTATTCTCTAGGCCAAAAGATAAAACTATTGTTGAACTATGTTTTTCTTTTTTAATTGATGAATTTATTTTCGCAGACCACCGTGGAGTAAACATTCCAAAACTATTATACCGACTTATCTTTTAACATCTGTCAGTTTGTTTTGATTTTAGGAATACACATATTTTTTTCCTTATTTTATGCGGCGCAGATTGAGGTATCGGGTAAACCATCAACAGAAATATAATGCGAGTTGCACTGTACTAAAACAAACGTTTCAGCATATATCAAGTCACATATTGAATGAACTGTATGCCTTGATAATTACTTTAATTTTCCTTTTTTCAAACTCTATATTGCCTAATTAAAAAAAGTTTGGTAACCATTGACGTCACGCGACCTTCATGTTTTAACAGACCGTATCCAGATATGTTGTTGTTAGTATTCATATACCTCATTCAAGAATGTCAAAAGCAATATGTAGTACTCTTATTTGGAAGCCCCAGCCTTCAGGATTGTTGAGGAAGAAATGTAAGGTAACTCTATCACTTAGCATGAGTCTATGAAAAGTAATTAATTCTTCATATCGATAGACAATTATTCAATAAACCAATTAAAGAGGCAATTAAGTTATCAGCTAGCAATTATATATCATCTATCATGTTTGCTTAGACATGTAAAATTTACCCTGTCCTATCAACGATTTTAATATAAATATTCACTTTGAAAATAACGTTTCAAGAATTCATACCTTACTTGAGAAAAAAGAGACACTTTATCTTTATACATCCCTATCCACACACGAGCTTCCCGCCATTCATAACAATTTAGGTAACCGGGAAACAAACATTTTGCACTGCATTGTGTGGATGATAAATACTTCGAGTACCATAAAGAAGACACATTTCGAAACTCTTTATTGCATTATTTAACGACATATTAAATTTAACAACTTCAAAATTGCAACCAGAGATTAGACGGGTATTGTGTTGATGCTTTTTGTCTTTCCCTGGCTTTGTTGCATATGGTTGTTACACAATTCAGGTGTATCTCATTTGTAAACGACACCTTCACAGTTTTGTACATGAAGAGATAGATCCTTTGTTTCTAAAAAGATTGTATTTTTCAGTATACATTGTATATTTATCTCTTTAAAACTGAAACTCTTTTTACATTGTAATTTCAGCCGCTCAAAATCAACAAAATGGCACGAATTCGACAGGCCTTAGATGTTACGCATGTGCGGGCACTGGCCGAGATAACATTTGTAAGGATTACAACACGTACAAGGATGCAATGGACGGTAAAGGGAATGAGTACATCAAGAAGGACTGTACACCCCCTTACAATGCTACCTGCTTTATAGAAACCTTTTCTGCACTTGGTTAGTAAGCTTTATTCAAAATTAAGGTTCATAATGGAGCATGCGTACTTGTCAGTTTGATTGGCTACGACAGTATTACATGTACACATGTAAACGTATTTCATGCTTCTAAATGCGCTGTTCTAGGTTGATATATATGCAAATGACATGCTAATTCATAATGTAAATTGTCTATTGTAGGCGTTGTCAGTATGCTCTTATATATTTTTAATATACATAATGTCCATATAAGGCAGTCATGGTTTTAATGTTACCGTTCTATCTGTACAATTATGTGCCTCGAGAATATCATAAAGAAACCTTGACATGATCTGGTCAGAATATTGAACAGAAAGCCATGTGTACCATTGTTTCCTGGAAGGGGGAGCCATATTGTTTTTCCCTTGCCGCCCCTCTGTCTCTCTATCCGTCCACGCCTGCGAATTGGGGGTTTGGGAGGAAGTCAGCTTTTGTGCAGGGAGACGTATATTTTCTTAAAATAATGTTCCAGTTTTGGTTTAATTCACGTGTACCTACGACATTTTGAGGACATGAGACGGTAATTATAAAAGATAGGAAAACAGAAGTAGTTAGATACATTTTTGTAATAGTTTGACAAACGCACCCAGAAGGGATTTAGTTACCCTAGGTTTCATAGAATAATGCAAAATTGAGAACGAATATGCTCGGTGTACAGCACCGATACATCGGACCTCTGTTTTAGGTCTCATCCGAAAGAGCATTAGTTATGTTAGTGGAGAGTCCAGCGTGTTAACAACTGATCCGCTCCTTGGCAAAAAATGTCTGCTCTACATTCATTTGTATAAGACATGGCTCCAATGGATTTAATAAGAGGCTTTTCTAATAAGCAGGCTTAATTAACGTCGGGGTAGGGAAAATGCTCTGCATAAAGGGCCATTATACCAGAAACATTGAGTTAAAAGCGGAACACGACTTACGAGATATCAAATAAATACTAAAAAAAAAACCTCGTAATAAAAATAGATATTCATTGATTTTCGATTAACATGTTTGATAATGTTATCGAGATTAATGTACTAAAGAAAAAATTCAGATTATGTATGTACAGTGTAAGTGACTTCCTGTTAGCAGATATTTTATTGAAAATACATTTTTGTACTTGAATATGAGAAATGGTTTCCGGAAGGAACAATTTGCAGATGAAGCGTTTTACATTAACTTTAAATAAAATACTGTATATACATCTAAATTCTCGGGCATTGAGTTTCGTGGTTTTATTTAATAAAATGAAATTTCATTGGTACTTGAAATACTGACAGTTTAAGCTGTACTGTATGTCCATAAATAGAACATTTCAGGGGAATTTACTTGAATCTTTCCATCGAAACTTGGATAAAACGTTGGCCTATCATTTTTTCGTGTAAGACCATTTTCGATAATTGTGGTCTCAGGTAGAGAATGTTGATTTTCAGATAATCAGTTTTAACTGTGTCTGTTCCCTATACGTTATCACATAAGTTGATGTAGGACACGATGAAGCTTAATCAGGACAACAGCTTACGCAGGTTGAAAGTTATTGTTCTAAATGCCGACGTTTCTTAGAAATAAACGTTGATCTTTCACCTTGCTAGTTGGGAAAATCCTCTGTAAGTGCCTTAACGTGTTTTAATCAGATACAATGCATGTTCGTTTGAAGATGTTTCTATTATGTTTTTAAGGTGCTACGGTATCTCACATACGAGGCTGCAGCGATGGTAGGCATTTCTCGTTCTCATACGTTCACCAGGAGAACAGAGATGGTAGTACCTACAGAAGACTTGAGACGCTGCCTGCTAACAATCAAACTGCTTGTGTTTGGAATGGGAAGCAACAAGTTTGCCTTACTAAATGTAATACCAACTTTTGTAACGGCCCTCAACTTGAAGAAATTAGTGGAGCTATTTGGAATAACATTTCCACTAGTGTACTTATCTTTCTGATAATGTCACACATGTTCCAACGACAGTTTTAACACAGTTCATTTATTTCTTAAATTATGAATGTAATTATCTCACGTATGGTTTGCCAAATGAATACACGGATAATACACGGACAGTGCACTGACAATGAATGTGCCACATTACATAAGCTTATCAGATACCAATGGAGGTAAACGATCCATACTCTTTAGAACGTACCCAGCGGACGCAGTACTTCAAAAGAAGATTGCGTACTAGCAGGCCAGGATTATGTTATGAAAACATATTCATCTCTTGCAAACAATACACACGAGTGATTCCATATTGTTTTAGCTTCGGAATTACATAAGAAAAGATAATACGAATAGAAAGTAGGTCAGGAATCACCTGAATTCTTCTATCGTTTTTTTTAAATCAAATATTTGAATTTCTGTGTTTTTACATGAACATGTATGTCTGTTTCACGATAACTCTAAACGGATTTAAAAACAACTTAAGGTGTATAATAAAGATATGGATCAGACTGATGCGACAGGTTTTATTAAAATGAAATGTATTTATTCAATACACGATAAAAAAATCCAATATGACTGTCTGAAAAACCATTACTAATGAATATAAGATATGCTAAATTCACACATCAAATAATACGCTACTGTTCAAAGCACTTGGCCAAGTTGTATTTAAAGTATGGATCCAGTAAGTCTCGCGCATCAGTCAGTCCAAATCGTTTTAACAACATCAATAATTATTGGTAAAATAGCTTAGATAAAGTCTTCTCGGGAAAAGTCAACCGGTCGGCAGAAATCGGCGTTTTTTTCTCACTATTTTTTTAACACCTTTCATAGAAGTGGGTCACCCATATTATGATCAAAACTATTAACATGGGTAGCAACATAACTAGCAAATGCCGGACCGCTGAAATTATTCATAGAAATTCAAAATATCAAAGATTTAGAGTTTTTTTTCATGATACAGGAACACTGTGTCTTCTTAATTGACTTTCTTAAGTGTGAACAATGTGATGCAGTGTATAAGTGAAGTCAGAATAATGGTTGGTAATGGTTTTGTCACTTGTATGAGTGTCTGCTTTTCAGAAACACATATACTATGTTTTAAACTCGAAATGATTTTTCATAGCATTTTCAACTTCTTTTTGTCTAGTGAAAAGACGATTATACAAACTGTTAAACTGTTATATTAACTGTACATATTTAAAAAATGCTCACTCTTCTGTGTTAAAATCTGTCAAAAATATCTTTATGCAGTAAGAAGGGGTCAAATGTCACAGGCTGAGAAATAATATATACGCTTTCCGGGAGGCAAACCCAAAACCCTTTGCTTACAGGGCGAATGGTCTAACGACCGAGCTAACAGGCAGCTTACATATTTTCCCCCATAATGTGATTAAGTCTGTACCGTGATATGTGAAGCCTAATCCTTGTTTTTCATAATATTTGATCACCTTTTGTAGTTATTTTATTGTTTTTCATCAAATTGTTTATGCATTTCGTTACATGTGCATCATTTCTTGACGTGTGTGACATTTTGGTCCCAGAAATACGAATAATACGCCAAAATTTTACCAGCAATACGCTTATTTTGGACTCAGAGCGATGCCTTCGCCATTTATTGTACATTTGTATTCAATTTTATTTTCTCATTTTAGATCTCATTTTAGATCAAACAGATGCACCATAGAAGCATTAGGTAGTTAAATTTATCTCATGGTTTAAATGCTAGAAATTCGAATACCTTGTTGACTTGTCTTAATTTTTGGCACCGTAAACGTCCATATAGATCTAAATTTAGATATTTCTTAAATTGTTCTGGTTAGTACCGATTACCAAGCTTTAATGTTATACAGTACATTCTTGCATATCGGATTGACATTTCAGGTGATTTTACCCATGCCTTCTATGGTGTTACACCGGTAATCTTTTCCCCATTTGATTCTATGGTAAATAGAGCACTTTTGCACATTTCCTGTGACTTTCACAATAAAATGCAAGCAATCAGCTGTCCATATTTTTCATCTTCATCATTATCACAGTCAATCTACACCAGAAAAGTTACATGGTCAACAATGAACGTTTTTGCTATCACTCAATACCATGAGACACTGTACAAATTTCCAATACACAGCTGTCATGTATACCGGCGCGGAGTAATATTGGAACTCTCCCATCCCAAAATGTAGTCCTGAAGAAGACAAACAAAACAACTGTTAGAGTAATCAGAAATGGCCAAATATTTACAGAACAACAATAAATACAACTTACATTTCACCAATCCATCCACGGACAGCTCTTAACTGGAGACTTCAAATTTTAAAAGAACTACAACGACCCGGAAGCACTTGTTGACCGGTGTCACACCCTATGCCAGACGACTCTCATGAATTACTTGTGACATAATGTTATAAACATTGTGACGTCACTTTGCCAGACACAACGTATGAATTTCGTTTGTTTTATATGATAATGCACCCTTTTCATAAGTTTACATTTTGAAATCTACTTTAAAGTGCAAGACGGTTTGCAAGACAAAGTTTCTATCATGAGACATTTGGTTAAGATGGAAATATCGGTTACCTCGGGCCTCGTTCCCGCCAAACAGTAACCCTCGGTGACGGATATTTCGATCTAAACCGCATGCTCATGACAGAAATTATTATTCAGTTTTATCATACCCTAGCTAGGGGCGGCTGGAAGAACGTGTTTTGGATGGAGCGTCTACATGTCAATGTGTAACACAGAGATTTGTAACGGTCCCCAGATTAAATGTACAATTTTTTTTAATGATAGCACAGTTTATTCTTCCGGTTTTTCATGCAATGTTATTAGTGGTGCATGGTATTTAACTGGTGACATGAAGACTATGGACTTTATAATAGTTAACCAACCTAAAATATAGTTGTGTCATATATTAAAACTTGTTTATATCTCGTGCTTTTTCAATTATGTCCTCTCGGTCAGAATGTAACTCTGTGTGTAATAAAGTAAAAGAATTTATCCTGTCACTTGCAGCATTATCGGCCCGATAACAGGGTGCTGGATAATATAATATCTAGATCTTATCATGAATAGTTCTCAAGTAAGAAAATGCTGTATTAAATTGTAATTTTTTTCACTGTTTGTAATCTTTCTTTGCCAAAATATACAGTAAATGTATCTGAATTTAACTTGAATGAACTAGAACTGTGGAAAAAATTGTTGTTTGTGCACTTTAACACCCATGATGTTGCAAGTTTGTGTAAATTTATTTAATTCGTGAAAAAACTGCTAATATCTAAGAAAAATGCATGCATGATCTTCTCATAAAGGTACTTCCATTGCATGTTGTTGCATTTAAAGGGTTTATCCCAAGCATATAGACCCTGACCAAATGGTTAAATAATCAAGTATGTGATTGAAAATTGAATGTTTGGGCACTTTAACACCCATGATGTTGCAAGTCTGTATAAATATATTTAATTCTTGAAAAACTGCTAATATTTAAGAAATGCATGCTTGATCTGCTGATAAACCATTGTTGTTGAATTTAAAGGATTTATTCCAAGCATCATCATGATCTTTTTATTAGATAGACCCTGACCAATTGGTTAAATAGCCAAGTATGTGATTGAAACATGAACTGTTCTAGGGCCTGTAACCAAAGAGTCACTCAGTGATAATTTGCATGCAGATATGTTTTTCTTAAAATTTAATATGTCAGAAAACATTAATCTCCATGCATCACAAACATAAACAAGAACATGTCAACATTTTTACAATTTCTTGGTCATAAAGTCATTAATTAGCTCCTCTGTCTTACTTCTTTAAAAGTCCTTTATAATAATTTTCTGCTTATCAAAGGTATGATAGGTAGGTGGTATTATCAACAAGTTAGCCTACTGATTGTGTATTGAAATATATTTGTTTTTTCACTGGCACGATTGAAGTTTGTCAGTATTGCAAGATTTGAAGTCCTTTATTTTAATATGATATTGTACTATATCGTTTATTTGAGTCATTCAATCACTAAGTCAATCATTCCATCAGGAAACATCTGGTCCAGAAATTACGGGATCACAGTATTTCTTGAATAAAAGATCTGTTATCCCAAAGCTATTATGCATACAGTTTGTATCCTTGTATATCTGTCACGAATGACTCTTATTTGAATCTATGTTCAACTTTTTTTTTGCAACTTGATTTTTGCCCCAGTTCATCTCTAAACTAAGAGTCCTGTTTCCAAGGCAGAATCAAATGATATTTGAATCTTCTATCAGCAACTGTTGACTACATGTCTCAGACCAACCGAGTCAGTATCAAGCAACTAAGCGCGTCCCGTAGATCTACATGACATTTCTATTTACCACAGTCAGCTCCAGTCCAGGGTCCAGTTCAGCGACACCCCAACCACTCGCACTTAATAGCACATATTAGAATCTATACAGTTTTAATATAGTGCAGTCTTCAGTGTTCAAAATGTCCATATCTATTAATGCAATCAGTCAGTAATCGTGGTTATCACCTGAATGGCTAACAAGGCTTAAAATCTGGTATTCTTAGTGAAGATTTCACGTCATCACTGTTCATGACACATGTTGTATTGACTGACGTCACTTATATGACTTGCAGAAATTAATAAAGCATACCAGTAAAGTTTATCTCATTCCGTTTAGAATAGCTTAAAATAGCAGTTTTAGGTGTTGAGCTTTTTAAGTTTTAATTTTGCATGTTGTTTCACTTCAGTCTTACGGACGTGTTTGTGTCGTGTATTAACATGATCGAAATAAATGTGTAACTGGGTTATGTTGTAATGTATTCATACGCGTCATAGCGACATATAGTTTTAAAGCTGGAGTTTAATCTGAATTAATAAAAAAAACGAAACAGACATTTTTTAGGTAAAAGGTATGATAAAAAGAAGATTAGGTTACCGTTTCAGTGTGATTGAATTTATTAGGCTCGTCTCCGAAATGTTTATACAGCTCGGCAGAGCCTCGCCGTATAAACCTTTCTCAAACTCGCCCAATAAATTCAACCACACTAAGACATTAACCTAATATTCTCTATTGAACGAATGGCGGTCAAGGAATCCGTTTGAAAAAATAATGCGGCATTTCTGATGACGTCAGAGTAACTCTTTTCTCGTTGAGATGAAACCTGGACAATTTCTTGGATTTTTCAATAGCGTTTGCATAGAGGCATCACTGAATACCGGTAACATCAAATAAGGAATCTAAGTCATACTTGGCACAATATGTTTTAAACGTTTACAGTTTATATTAAATTGTCTTGGTTTTGAAAATACTAGATCTTACAGTGTTTCAAAGAAAAACATGTGCCAACTGTTTTAGTTTTAACGACAAGCTGTGTCGTCAAGCTCTTCCGTAGATACTCGCTGTCATGTAGCCGAAACGGTGCAGTCATTCCAAGATGGCGGACACAAAACATGCCACAGGTAGGTGCCCTTTACTTCTACTGAATTTTAGTATTTTAAATGTACAGCCATCATTGAGGTGAATTTGGGTCCACACCGTCTCAGAATAGAATGAACCTTAGGACTGATACTGGCATTATGCAAGACAAACATTCGAAACATCAGCATTTGTACCCAAACGGTACATCTCATCTCCGTTTGAAAATTGAATCAAGGAGACGACCCTAAATTACCGTTTAAACACTGACCAGTGCTAAGAGTGTCCCGATTGATAGTTTATAATGCAGAAAACCCCTCTTTTACTGTCTGCAAGGCGAATTAACATATCAGTTTATATTCTTGGAGTAAATTTGGATTATTCTGTGAACGGCGCAGTCCCCGTGAACAGTTTAGTCAGAATGAAATATTTGTGAACGGAGTAGTCTTGAAAATTGAACAGGTTAGTCTGAAAAATTGAACGGTGTGGTCAAAAACATTTCAGCTTAAAATAAGGTCGGAAAGGCCAAAGAATTGAAACCGTTCAAGGGGACTGCGCCGTTCACAGCATATTTTAAATAATCCAAATTTTCTCAAAGAAAATAAACGGATATGTCAATTCGCCTTGCTGACAGTAAAAGAGGGGTTTTCTGCATTATTAACTATTTATTCTAGGGACATACTTAGCACTGATCAGTGTCTAAACGGTAATTTAGGGTCGTGTGCTCGATTCGATTTTCAAACGGAGATCAGGTGAACCATTTATGTACAAATGCTGGTATTTCGAATGCATGTCTTGCATAAAGCCAGTCTCTGTGCTAAGGTTAATTCTATTCTGAGTCGGCGTGGACCCAAATTCACCTCAATAAAGGCTGTAAAATACTCAAATTCGGTAGAAGTAAAGGACACCTACCTGCGGCATTTTCCCGTGCCCACCATCTTGGAATGACTGCACCGTTTCGGCTACATGACAGGGAATACTAGTATCTCTAGAGTTTATGTCTTGTTGAAGGTAAAGTTACGTTATACCAAAAACCCACAACTTAACGGAAGTTCTAATACATTTATATTAATCAATATAGCTTAAACATTCTAACTGATAGCGCTGATAACATAAACACGCAATATCTCGAAGTAAAAAAATAGAACCAACTCGTATGTGCATAAAGTGAATGATAACATGGAGGCAATTTTATCTGTGTGAAAATAACTTTGGCGGACACTGTTAAACTATTTATATAGAAAAACTGTTATACGTTTTTTCCTGAGGATTATTTTTATTAGTTTATCTACCTATTTAGATCAGTTGTGCCATGAGGGTGCTGTATGTAGTGGTTGTCTTAGTTGGACTACATGTCCTTGCCGGTAAGTCTCTAAAATTATTTAGGTTATAAATAAGGTTAAGATCATTTATTGATAATTTCGTTTTCTAGTATACATGTACATATATGACACGACATTACTTTTCTGATCTCATAGTAAATGGTGACTTGAACTGACTATGCAAGGTGTGAAGATAAACGAGGTGACGTCCCACAAACACCTTGGAGTTTTATTCTCAAATGATGGAAGTTGGCATGTACATAGATAGTATCAAAGAGAAAGCATGGCAGCGAAATAATAATAATCATGAGATCATTGAAATTCATTCTTGATCGAAAGTCACTCGAAACAATATACTTGTCTTTTATTAGGCTCCTTCTAGAATATTCCGATGTCGTGTGGGACAACATTACCCAGTATGAGGAAAATGAACTTGAAAAGATACAACTTGAAGCATGTAGAATCATTACAGGTGCTACCAAACTTGTCTCTTTCGATAATCTTTACAAAGAAACTGGATTACAGCCCCTTAAAATCAGACGTCAAAAACACAAACTCATTCTTTTCTACAAAATGAAACACCAACTGACTCCAGAGTATCTTTCCTCCTTAGTGCCCGAAACTGTCGGGCAAATATCTGTATACAATCTTAGAAATGCCAGTGATTCAAGAAACTTTCATTGCAACTCTCAACTCTTTGCCAACTCGTTTCTACCATCTACAATCACTGCCTGGAATCAACTACTACTAGACCATAGAAACTCGCCAACCATTGGTATCTTCAAAAGACGACTTTATTCTGATGTACATTCAATTCCATGCCATTATTAGGTTTGAGAACACTTATATCAAATCATGCACGGCAGGTTAAAAACCCCTGTACCTCGTTAAATGAACATCTCTTCTCCAAAAATATTGTACATAGCCCCTTATGTGAGTGTGGTGATGTCGAAAGCACATATCACTATTTTTTCCACTGTCCATTGTACCAAATGGAACGCACAACTCTCTTTAACAAAGTTATGGTAATTACTGCTGTCACGTTACATACATTGCTATTTGGCAGCCCCCATATTATCGAAACTCAAAACAAATCAATCGTTCTATATATTCATAAAAATATACAAAATACAAAACGATTTGATACACGGCAATAATTCTATTTACAAAAAGAAGACAAAAGAAAAACTTCGCATTATCTTTGTCGACGATCTATACTCCAACTATCTTAAAGCTCATCATGATCCCACGACATGACTGAATGACTAGTAAATCACCAATGCTTATAACACCAAACAAAACACTAAACATACTAGTTATATCATTTTAGCATATTACATGTACACAAACCTCCCGACTTAACCACTTTATATCAAAAGGTCTGAAGTGACTACCTCAATCTATCTTTCTCGTTCCAAACTTTTCTCAAAGAAATACATAATGTTACGTATAAAATAAACATATACATAAAGCTCATATTGTCTTCCATCTTCTCTTTGTATATCTACTTGTGTCTCAAATAATTTATTCAGATGAATAAGCCGCAAGTGTGTTTTTCCTTTCCTATCATGTTTAATGAAATTTATTACTTATAAGGAGAGAGTTTATAAATAAGCCCAGAGCTTTCTACTCAATCCTTTATGCTGTTGTATATTAAGTATGTAGAACATGTGATTTCTCAATAAAATATTGTTTAAACCAAACCAAATAGGTCGGCAAATTGATAACATTTGTCAAAATACATGTATTGCTTGTGAATCCTTAATTGCGGCCCGCTATATTTGATACTGGGTAAGTAAAAGATGCATGGAGACTTAAGCACTAGTTCGGATATATGCGTCTCTCTTCATTGAAAAATCGAGGTACTTCTGAGATGAAAACCGGAAACCCAGTATATTTTCCTAGAAACGCAAGAGTTGTTGTTCTTTATATAGATTCGTCTCTCATTATAATGTTATTGTTCCTGCAAGTGTAGTTGGTTAAGGCGTCTGCGTTGTACCTTTACGATAACCATTTTTTAAAACTGTTTTTCTTCGGTTTTACTTTTTCAGCTTTTTAATCATTTTTAAATGTTTAACGGCAAATAATCATAAATATCTCCATTCTTGTGAAATTAATGGCTGATTTAAGATCTGGTTATTTGAAAATCTAGACGGGAAAGTTCATCATTTTTGCCATTATATTAAAAATAGTACACTGACCTAGCATGAAAACTTTACAGGTTTATAATGGGATTGGATTCAATCATTTGTAAGAATGTTAAACTTTATCAGTTAGGGAGTGAGTTTATCAAAAAATTAAAATTAAAAATCAGCACAGGAGCTTTCAGAGTTAAGGTCCTACAAAATGTACATTCACCTATATATTCATTTCAAAGGGAGGTTATTTAAGAATTTGAATCTTTGGAGTCTCAACTCTTTGCATTGTGTTTTCATAAAATATTGTTGAGTTTTCTAGTCTTGACATTATTAGTTTCTCTCAACTGACAGCAAAAATAATATTTTGTTTTTACAACCAATTTTGTTTTTGATAAACTGTCTGTTTTCACTATATGAGTTATCTCCCTTTTATGCATGGTAAATGACTATAACTTTTAGGCCTATTATCGCCTTTGTTATTTGATTTATATTATAGAGTCAGGTTGAAATACATTGATTTAATAATGTGTTGAATATTTGTATAATGAAAGTGTTAAGTTTTTATTTTGGGTGAGTACATAAAGACAAAATTTATCTGAGTTGAATGGATACCCCAATAATGAAATTGACCTTTTCTTTGAGTTTAAACCCCTTTTAAATTACCTTTTTTTATCATTATTAAAACTTTGTCAGCATATCTACATCACAATCATTTGGGCAGGCTCATAAGTGAATGTGTTGTTACTGTTTTTCTACAGTGTACACTGAATACTTTATTACTCAAATTATGTTAAATTGTTATATTATGGTTACTGAATATTGACAAAGTATTCTTTCTGGTATACCGTTGTTAGTTACTGACAAGATAAGGCTAGTGGTATAAAATTAAAGATATCTTCTTAATTAGACGGTAAATCTCTTTTAAAATATGAATACGAATCATTGAAAGGATAGGATATAGTTAATGAAAAAAAATTGAAAAAGGCTGAATAAGACTACGGCTTTTCATAGGTTGCCGCTTTTCAACATATTATATTTGATATCAGATCTACTCCGGATATGTATTTGCTTAAGGTATAAGTTAAGCTTGGTCTCCTTGAATTCTTTTTGGGCCATAACTCAATATCAACCATCACCAATTTCCAAAATATTTATATGTCAGTTTTATTGATGGGCCCGCTCTGATACTATGTATCACGGTTTTTCTTGTTTTCATCAACCTTGCCTTCTTTAAGTTTAACACAGCAGTGAATTTCATTCTTATATCATTCTTATATCAAAAATGATTTTACAAGAGATAATTACGTTGATTTGGCATTTTGCATTTTAGGTGGATTTCTTGATGCTGACCTAGCACTTTCTCTTTTTAACAATTTTACGTCGCTTTCAAATTAAATTATTTTCAGTCTATTTATTATTTAATGAGATGTTTTCCCTTCTCCAACAGGAATATGGGCAAGCATTCAAACTGAAATTATTTCTACGAAGAAAATCTATCATGTAATCTTGTTCACAGGTTTTCATAACAAGTATTCAAATATTTTCAAATGTAAGAAGTGGTGATATTTTATAAAGTGGATCAACATGGAATGACAGGTGGAATGAACATACCTTTGACTTTTTTTCTTAAGCTAATGTCTTTTTCTATGCATTTTAAAATTGATAAAGCACTTTCAGAATAAATGATAATCAAAAAGATTCTTGTTTGAAACACTGAATTAAAACTAATATCGTATGCTTATATAATTTATAAAGAAGAGAAGAGTCCAAAATCTTATATATGATTTATACATACAAGACAACTGGCTGCTCAATAATTTAAGTTATATATATGAAACAAAATTTTGTTACAGGGACATTATGCGCATTTTTTTCAAGTAACAATCCAGCTGAATATGGTGTGTGCACAAAAGCGTAGAGGAAATAATAGCTTTTAATCCAATACACCACACACTTCCCGCTACCAGTATGCAAAAATAACTTTCCAAATATTGATTTTCTTATTTGACTGGGAGAGTCAATTTAAGAAAAGAATAACTGCATGCAGGAGTTGCTTCCCTTCCACTGCCGAAATCTCTACCAACATCAACAACGACACAATCAACTATCATTTTATCAGTCCGATTTTTTTTATATCTAAAGCACCAATTGCAAATACTGATGCGGCATAATCATTAATTTAACACATTTAAATGCACAGCAACCAAAACTTGCATTTATAAAATTCTTACCAAAAATACACTATGTGCAGTAAGATGCGCATAATGTCACTTTCATACAGTTAGGCCTTATCAAACTATTGAAATTGTGAAGTGCCCAGTTTTACATTGACAATGAAACTCCAACACTATTGTATTGCTTATGCTATAACTGGATATTTTATACTTTTTTCAGGTTCGTATCCGATTTATATGTTATCCCGTATTTCTGCCTTAATCATAAGAGCTCGCGGTCGGAATTTCCGTCAAAATGTGAACTTATATTTCACATAATATTGATATCAAAACTTTTATATTTAACCACTGACGTACCCGGTAGACTGAGAAAAAGAAAATGAGTGACTTCCAGCATGATATCCGCTTTAATGAAGCGCTCATGTGTGAAAAAAATATGATAGTCTTGCGGCTCCACCATGCCTTGTTTACTAATATAGTGGTCCCGCGGCTGCATAATGCGGTGCTCGCGATTATGTTAGATGGTTAGATCTACTAGTTGTAGAAAAACCGAATAGCGCAAAGGGACGTTATTCTAAACGATTTGCTTCTCATTTTTAAGTTTATTTCCAGGATATGATACGATACATGTTACATTTTGCTGTTAACGTACAGAAGAGAAAAAAACAGTCGGAAAAAGCACAATCCTGACTACAAGTTACTTTGTTAAAGTAAGATGAGTATAGAGTAAAACGGCGCCATTTGGTCGGTTATTTCTTTTACCGTAAATGTATATTTTCCTGGAAGACTCGGAAACACTTCTTAAACATTGTGGATTTCTATAACTTTGAACATGTATGTCCCAATATGCTGCCTGAGATTCTACAATAATTTTCAATTAAAACTTTTAATTTCACATTGTGGAACAAAAATACATGTATAATTTTAAATGAAAGGAAAATTAATTGAAAAAAATGCTTATGTTTACAAGCAGTTTTCCAGTATACCATGGGTGTTCATCATCGCGTATTTATTGAACACCCCTCGTATAACACCGGATTCCGAATATTATAACAAAGCTAACAAAAGCAAATGAGCTCGTGTTGCACGATCCGTTACTGTAAGAGTTTTTTTTTCTCAACAACCTGAGATTTGTTAGATGTCAGAGGACATTACAGTACTATATTAATAACCCGACAACTCTATACTGTGTAGAACGATATAATATTATTTACCTATCGTTTGCATTGTAATTTCAGCCGCACAAAATCAACAAAATGGCACGAATTCGACAGGCCTCAGATGTTACGCATGTGCGGAAACTGGCGGAAATAACATGTGTGAGGATTTCACCACGTACAAGGATGCAATGGACGGCAACGGGAACGAGTTCATCAAGAGGAACTGTACATCCCCTTATAACGTCTCCTGCTTTGTAGAAACATTTTCTACACTTGGTTAGTAAGCTTTATTCAGAATCAAGTTTCATACTGAATACTTGTATGTTTGTTTGAGTGGATACGAGTACACACTTCGTTTTCTTTAGAATCTAACCACGCTGTTCTATGATGATGTAAAAGCAAATTGACCGACTACTTCATTATTGTCCATATATGGCAGTAACGGCTTTCCATATAACAATAACTATATCTTTTTATACGTTGTCAAGTAGGCTTCTTGATATTTTAAAAATATAGTATGTCCATAAAAGGCAGTCCCGGCTTTTCATAGGTTACCGTTCTATTTGTATATGTGCCTCGGGAGCATTATAAGGAAAGCTTGAGATAAACTAATCAAAATGTAAGACGGAAATCCCATCGCCATGTGTACCATTGTTTACTGACCGATATGGCCCCGAAGGAAGAGACATATTATTTCCCCGTTTTCGCCTGCGTCCGCCAATTGGGGTTTGGGAGGAAGTCAGCTTTTGGTCGGGGAGACAAACGATTTTCTCAAAAACAATTTTCTAGTTTTTGCTTAAAGTGCCTTGAAATGACACATGTACCGACACACATAGAATTTTGTATAAAATCATGATATATGTGACTATAAAAGGCAGGAAAAGAGAAGTAGTTATATAAATTATATAATAGTTGTAAAATGGCATAAGTATACGAGCTGAAAATAAACTCGGTTTGACAATAGCTCTATATGAATAGCGCCATTTTAAGCTTAGAAGTCCGACTATGCCTGTAGTAATACATAAAACGCCTTGGACCCCGCCAGCACCCCCTCCCCCCCGCCATCGCAACGACCCCAAAAAGGTGGTAAAATAACCGACTCTACATCACACGGAAACAATGCCTTTATAATATTATAATACAAGACCACATGGGAAACTTTTCTTTAGGCAGACCCAACATACTTCAGGGTATGCCAAAGGTCCTGAATTAATAGCCATTATATCGAGAACAGTGTTCATGTGATAAGCAGTTAAAACAAAACGAGATATATCAGAAGTGATTTCCGTATGTTTTGCAAAATAACCCCCGTAAAATAAATGTTCAATGATTTTAGGTAAATACATGTTCTGATAATGTTATCGAGATCAATGTACTAAATCAAACTGTCTAAGCAAACAGATTTCGTCTGACTTCCTGTTAGCACGTTTTTGTATTGAAAATACATTTTTATTGTACTTGAATATTAGAAGTGGTTTCCGGAAGTAAAAAAATGCTATTAAAAAGCTGTCAACTACAAAACAATGAACTACGTTTAGCTTACATTTTTTCAAATTGGATGACGAAACGTTTTTCATTAGGCAAATACTGTAAATTCATCTAAATTGAATTTCGTGGATTTTGTTTTAATAAAATACACTTTCATGGGTACTACCCAAATATAACAATTCAGGGGAATAAACTGAAATCTTTTCAGGCATCGAAACCTGTATAAAACGTTTGCCTATCAGTCTTTTGTGTAAACACCATTTCCGAGAATTGTTGTCTCAGGTAGAGAATGTTGACTTTTAGGAATATCATAGTTTTTACCGTATACGTAACCGAATACATTGTCACGTGAGTTGGTTGCCTAGGACACAAGACACATTCATCAAGACAACCAGTTACGCAGGTTGAAAGTTATTGTTCAACAAGGTTTGCCTGGCGGACCGACGTTACTCGATCAGAATGAAACTTTAAGCTTTCGGTTTGCTATTTCGTAAGTTTTAAAAGTTAAATCTTTGTTGTTTAAATGGTTTCTCTTATATTTAAAGGTAACACGGTGTCTCACATACGAGGCTGCAGCGATGGTGCGCATTACTCTTTCTCTTCCATTAACAAGACAACGAAGATAAGTGTTTACAAAAGACTCGAGGACCTGCTTACTAACAATGAAACGGCTTGTGTTTGGGATGGACAAAATCAAGTTTGCCTTTCTAAATGTGTTGAGAACTTTTGTAACGGCCCTCAACTTGAAGAAGTAATTAGTGGTGCTATTTGGATTAACATTTCTACTAGTGTACTTATCTTTCTGATAATTACACATATGTTCCAACGACAGTTTTAACACAGCTCATTTATTTCTTATATTATAATTGTAATTATCTCACGTATGGTTTGCCAAATGAATACACGGATAATACACGGACAATGCACGGACAATGAATGTGCCACATTACATGAGCTAATCAGAGACCAATGGAGGTAAACGATCCATACTCTTTAGAGCGTACCCAGCGGACGCAGTTTGAAGTCCATCGCGTACTAACAGGCCTTGATTATATTATGAAAACATATTCATCTCTTTCAAAAAGTACGACATGTGATTCCATATTGTTTTAGCTTCAGAATAACATAAGAAAAGATAGTCCAAATAAAAAGTAGGTCAGGAATCACCTGAATTCTTCTATCGTTTTTTTAAATCAAATGTTTGAATTTCTGTGTTTTAACATGTACATGTATGCCTGTTTCACGATAACTTTAGTGTGTTTAAACGGATTTATTGGTTTGGAATGCTTCAAAAACAAACGTCAGATAATATTGTATTATTACAAAATCAAAGTCCTTTCACGTTTTTTATACCTTGCTTACTCATTTAATGTCCGTTTATAATTTAGGGTGGAATTTGTTTGAAGATTGAAGAATATACCTATACCAATATCTTTATTGCGTAAAACATGTTTATAGCATACCGTACACAAAAATAACACTCTTTCTTTTTTTACACCTTTCATAGAAGTGGGTCATCCATATTATGATCAAAGCTATTAAGATGTGTAGCAACATTACTAGCAAATGCCTGATCGCTGAAATTATTTATAGAAATTCAAAATATCAAAGTTGTTAGAGATTTTTTATTTTTTGCAAAAAAATGCTTGTTACTGGTATGTGTGTAAGTTAATACATAGTACAGTTATGCAGTAAGAAGGCGCCAAATATCACAGGCTGAGAAATAATATGTACGCTTACCGGGAGGCGAACCCAAGACCCTTTGCTTACAAGGTGAATAGTCTACCGACTGATCTAACAGGCAGCTTACATATTTTCTCCCCTATTGTGATTAAGTCTGTACCGTGATATGTGAAACTTAATCCTTGTTTTTCATAATTTCTGATCCCCCTTTGTAGTTATTTATTGTTTTTCATAAAATTGTATACGTATTTCGTTACATGTGCATCATTTCTTGACGTGTGTGCCATTTTGGTCCCAGAAATATGAATAATACGCTAAAACTTTATCAGCAATACGCTTATTTTGGACTCAGAGCGATGCATTCGCCATTCATTGTCTATTTGTATTTAAATTTCATTTTCTCATTTCGAATAAAACAGATGCACAATAGAAGCATTAGGTAGTTAAATTCATCTCATGGTGTAAGTGCTAGAAATTCGAATAGGGGAGACCGGGGCAAAATGATACGCGGGGCAAAATGGTTCATCGACTTTTTCTTAGTGATGACGTAATATATGACATCGGTTTTTAAACTGTATGCGCTTTTCTAAGTTAGCGATGTCGTAACTTATCAAAGCAAAAACAGACAGATATTTAGTTTTTATTGCAATTATCAATTGTTTTAGCAATGCACGTTTTTGTAAATGTTTGCTTTGAATTAAACTAAATAAGGAAAAGTCATATTTATTATGCATATCTTGAAAGCTGTAGACCCTGCTTTTTATTGCATCACATCAGCAGATCAAAGGGTGCATTATTTTCCCAAAAACCCATTAACACACAGTGGGGCCAAAATGTTACAACATGGTTGGGGCAAAAAGTTACAGGGAGAGAACTCTGTTTTTCCTAAATGTAAGTTAGTACGATTGTTTCCCTTAATTACTTTTGCAACTTGGATAAGGGCAAACAAAAAAGATAACTTTATTAATAAAAATTATGCAGGTAGACAAATTGTATTGACTTCAATATTGGAAAAAATAGTCCCCTAATCTTCCTTTTTTCTCCTGACGCCATTTGCAAAATGATCAAGGTAGACAAATCTCAATCACTCAAATTTAAGAAAAGCAAAGTCATCTACCTTTCAACTGAGGCAATGTGCAAAAAAACAAATGATGTAATTCTTTATATGTAAATAAAAAAATCGTATTTTCCCATTCCCCCCCATGGCATTTGCAAAAAACAAGACACTTTTTAGTGAGTAAAATGTAAGAAAATAAAGTACCCTCTCTTTTTCTCAAAGACACCGTTTGCTCAGAAATAATTTGAGGCAAGTTATACTGACATAAGTTAAGGTAAAAGTTACCACCCTTTACTATCCTCAAGTCATTTGCAAGATTTTCCAAAGAGACAACTCTAACTGATCTAATATAGGAAAAATAACGAATAGCCTCTCCTTTTCTCCTGTTGCCATTTGTAAAAAGATCAAAGGAGATAAATCTTTCTGACTGCAATTTCGGAAGAACAGAGAAAACCTCCTTTATTTCTGGCGCCATTTGCAATATATCAAGGGAGACAAATTGTGCTGACTAAAATTTAAGAAAATCAGAGTAATCCTCATTTCTTCTGCTGAGGCCATTTGCAATAAAGTAAAAGGAGGTAAATCTTATGGAGTTAATTTATGAAAAACAGAACTCCCTCCTTTTTGTCTCGTGATGGCATTTGGTAAAAAGATTTAAAAACTAAAATTTCGAAAAAACAAAGTTCCCTCCCTTATAGCACAGAGTGAAGGGATTATATAGTAAGTATCAATAATGAAAATTAATGATATTTATTAGAACTTTTCAGCTATAGAGACATATTGCATATCAGATTTCATTATGGCAAGTGATTTAACCCATGCCGGAAATATCGGTCTGGCATCCCTTCTATGACAGACGTTTCTCATGAATTACTTGTGACGTAACATTATAAACATTGTGACGTCACTTTCCCAGACACAACGTCTGAATTTCGTTTGTTTTATATGATAATGCACTCTTTTCATAAGTTTACATTTTGAAATCTACTTTAAAGTGCAAGACGGTTTGCAAGACAAAATTTCTATCATGAGACATTTGGTTAACATGGAAATATCGGTTACCTCGGGCCTCGTTCCCGCCAAACGGTAACCCTCGGTGACGGATATTTCGATCTGAACCGCATGCTCATGACAGAAATTATTATTCAGTTTTATCATACCCTAGCTAGGGGCGGCTGGAAGAACGTGTTTTGGATGGAGCGTCTACATGTCAATGTGTAACACATAGATTTGTAACGGTCCCCAGATTAAATGTACTACATGTATTATTTAATGATGCTTCGTGGATTTGAGTATTAGACCTCTAGTTTCTAACATGATCACTGGGTTCAGATGGAAATATCCGTCACTGACTCTGCCGAGTTCCCGCGAAACAGATACCCGAAAGAACGGATATTTCCATCTGAACCAAGTACCTTTCTCATGGTAGAAACTTTTTCTTGCATACCGTCTTGCACTTTACAATAGATATTTAGATAGGCCTACAAACTTATCGAAATGATGCATTTTAATATAAAAACAAAAGTTAATTCAGATTCTGCAGAGTTCCCGCGAAACAGTTTCCCGAAGTGACGGATATTTCAATCTGAATCAAGTATCTCATGGTAGAAACTTTTCTTGCGTACCGTTTTGCACTTTAAAATAGATATTTAAATACAAACTTATCGAAATGATGCATGTTTAATATAAAAACAAACGTTATTCAGATCCTGTGTTTTGGGAAAGTGACGTCACATTGTTTATAACGTTACGTCGCAAGTAATTCATGCGGGGGTGTAAGATGAGATTTTCCAGCACTGTGTAAAAACTGCAGATATCCCCATCCGGTATACAAAAAGATATTTTCCAGCACTGGTAAAAACTGTGGATATCCCTGTTTGGTATGCAAGAACACAGTTTATTTTTCCGGTTATTCATGCAATATTATTAGTGGTGCATGGTATATTATTTGGTGACGTGAAGACTGTGACCTTTATAATAGTTAACCAACCTAACGTATAGTTATGTCCTATATTAAAACTTGTTTATATCACTATGTGTGTACTATGAATGTAACTCTGTGTGTAATAAAGTAGAAGAATATACACCATATGTGACTTGACCAAGTAACAGTGCTTATAATAAGTTGTATCAAAGGATTTTTATAATGACCTCTCATACTTGGGTCGACAGAGTATAGATAGAACCCCTAAAATGTGGAATGTAATTGAACGAATGGCGGTCACGGAATCCGTTTGAAAAAATAATGCGGCATTTCTGATGACGTCAGAGTGACTCTTTTCTCATTGAGACGAATTTGTTAAGTTGTTTACCAAATTCATTCACTGTTTGAATATTGTTCTTTTTCAATAGCATTTGCATAGAGGCATCACTGAATATCGGTAAGACTAAGATTAAATAAGGAATAAGTCATATTTGGCACTATATGTTTTAAACTAGTTGTCAAGAATTACTCAATTTTGTATTGTTATTGATCATTTTTTATGCATTTCTTTCAGGAAAAGAAACACAAATTCGTTTAAAAACGTTGGCGACGCTATTTGTATTGTGACGTCATAATAGCGTCGCTCAATCCGGTTCGCGTGTGAAATATATATTGATTGAATAAATAAAAAAGGTCTTAGTCTGTTATTACAAGCTGAGATCAAAAAAATAAACTTGATCTCGAAGGAGGGCTCACTCAGTATTGTCAAAATTGAGACTTGCTAGATGGAGCAAGTCTCTTTGTGAATAAGGATAGGAGATACTCTCTAAGCAAGTCCAAGTAGCGCAGCAAGTCCAAATAGCGCAGCAAATCCAAGGAGCGCAGCAAGTCCAATAAAGCAGCAAGTCTAACCAGCATAGCTGCTCAGCTTTTACCAAGTCTAACTAAGACATTGTCACCTCGTAGATAATCCCCTTAGATAACTTTGACAATTGGGGGCTCGTCCGGGATTTCTACAAAAGAGGTTTCGTTAGACAGTTGGAAAGTATGTATTACCAAGAGTGGCTAAGTCTAGGAGAAAGACTTGGTTTAGCCGGTCAAGATTTGGCGATCTTCATAGAGAAGAAAGAAACAGAGTTTATTGAAAGAGATGAGAGAGTGCGGCGAAGGGAAGATGAAAGGCGTGTCGCGGAAATGCAGTTCCAATTACAGCTTAAAGAGAGAGAATTAGAACTAGAAAAACTCCGAGTCGATAGGGTTGAGGAGAGACCAATTCAGAGTATGTCACTTCGGCCGAAGTTGCCAAAGTATGACGAGAAATCTGATGACATGGATGCATATATCGAACGTTTTGAGAGGTATGCGAGAAGCCAGGCCTGGAGCGAAGACTCTTGGGCTGTAAGTCTTAGTTCTCTTCTGACGGGCAAAGGGCTTGAAGTATATACCAGTATGTCACCCGAAGAAGCAAGTAATTACAAAGCCCTGAAGATAGAGGTACTAAAAAGATACCAGCTAACCGAAGAAGGTTTCAGAATGAAGTTCCGAACAAGTAAGCCGGAGTCGGGGGAAACTGTCCTTCAATACATAGCAAAACTGAGGAGATACTTCGTAAGGTGGATTGAAATGGCCAAAGTAGAAGACACATATGAAGCGTTATGTGATTTAATGGTACGAGAACAATTCATTAAAAGCTGTTCGACGGATTTGGCCTTGTTTTTGAAGGAAAGAGCACCCCGATCGATAGAGGAGGTCACGCGAATTGCCGAGCAGTACTCAGAAGCACATGGCGGGAAGATCTCTCCAAACAAGCCTTTATGGAGTCCTCATCCGAGAAAAGAATATGACGGAAGCTAGACCAGTACCACAGTCAAAAGAAGCTGCTGATAGGAAAAGACCTAAGACGTGCTTCATATGTGATAAGCCTGGTCACTAGCAAAAAGATTGTAGAAGGAAATTTGCCAGTGGGCCAGCCATAAGACCATACACCGACAGAAAAGTGTCTGCAGTCTGTGCAAAGCCGAGATAAGGGGAGGACCTATTCAAGAGTGTACAGAAAACGGGCAGCTAAAATTGGCGAATGGAGACTCGCTCCCAGTTTTTTCTGGAGGATGCACCATAGAGATGTTAGGAGGGGACCGAAACCTAGACATACAGATGGGATTTGTTGGGTCAACAGAAGTTAAAGTACTTAGAGATACTGGATGTGAATTAGCTGCTGTACGAAAAGAATTGGTCAAAGACGAACAGTTTCTAGAGAAACAGATAGTGATGATAACGATTGATGGTCAAGCCAAGGTAGTACCAACAGCGAGGATATTTGTGAATACACCCTACTTCACAGGCGAATTGGAAGCCATGGTTCCAAAGTCGTTAATTTGTGATTTGATTCTGGGAAATATCCCTGGTGTGCTGGACAAACCCGACCAACGGTGGACGGAGAGACATGCTCCAAAGACGATGGCAGCCGTTATGACGAGAAGTCAACAAGCAAAAGCGGAGCAACCACTGAAGTTGTTAAATGTACCGGTACCTTCTTGTGATAAAGAAATCACTGTGGATTCCCCTGAAGAAAGCTCAGAAGGAAGATACATCCTTTGACAAACTCTGGAGTTTTGCAAAAGGAGAGCAGATGAAAAGAGACAAAAAGTGGTGCTTCATACAAATACACAGTTCGAACAGGGGTGTTATATAGAGTCTTTCTCAGAGACAAAAGACTTAATGATCAAGACACGCTGCAGATAGTTGTACCGACACCATTTCGGAAAAGGGTAATGGAACTAGCTCACGAATCCATAATGGGAGGACATTTGTCATCAAAGAAGACGGAGGACAGAATCATAACTAGCTTTTATTGGCCAGGGGTAAGCAGTGATGTTGGACGATTTTGCCGTTCGTGTGATGTATGCCAACGAACTATTCCAAAAGGCAGGGTGAAGAGAGTTCCTCTGGGAATAATGCCGATCATTGAGGAACCATTCTACAGAGTAGCTGTAGACATTATAGGGCCGATTGTACCAGTATCCGACAACGGTAATAGATATATCTTGACCATGGTTGACTACGCGACGAGATACCCTGAGGCTGTTGCTTTACCGAAGATAGATACTGAAAGAATAGCAGAAGCAATGCTAAGTATATTTGCAAGAGTTGGATTTCCTAGTGAAATACTCAGTGATAGAGGTAGTCAGTTTACCTCCGACCTCATGAAGGAAGTAAGTCGGCTGATATCCGTCAAACAATTATTTACGGCGCCATATAACCCAAGAGCAATGGGCTGTGCGAGCGTATAAACGGAGTAATGAAAGACATGCTCAAGAAGATGTGCCAGGAGAGACCAAAAGATTGGGACAGATACCACCAGCGTTCTGTTCGCCTACCGGGAAGTTCCCCAATCCAGTACGGGATTTTCACCGTTTGAGCTTTTGTACGGCAGAACAGTACGAGGACCTTTGCAAATATTACAAGAATTATGGACAGAAGAAAAGGCACCAGAAACACATAATACGTACCAGTATGTGTTAGACTTAAAACAGCGTTTAGAGGAGACATGCAAAATTGCTAAAGAAAAGTCTGAAAAACGCACAGAGAACTTACAAACATCATTATGACAAGAGGACAAGGAGAAGGTTTCTAAACATAGGAGACAAGGCCTTGGTGTTATTACCAACAGACAAGAATAAGATGTTGCTCCAATGGAAAGGTCCGTTCGAAGTTGTAGGAAAGCTCAACCAGATGGACTATAAGGTGAAGGTTGGAGACAGAATAGCAACATACCACATCAATCTGTTAAAGAAATACGAAGAGAGGTTAGATACAATCGCATCAAGTGCATGTATCATCGAGGCTGAGGACGAAAGCCAACATGGGGCTGTGGATGATGAGAACTTACTAGAGTTACCGAAGACTACCTCATCGGAGACATATAGAAATGTAAAAGTTTCTGCAAATTTACTCGTTGAACAAAAGCAGCAAGTTGAGAAGCTGCTTTATGAGTTCAGAGCCATATTTACCGATTTACCTGGAACCACTTCACTGACAGAACATAAAGTAGAACTCACCGACGGAAGTCCTATCAGAGTGAAACAGTATCCAATACCATATGCCAAACGTACAGATGTGGACTCTGAGATACAAGCCATGCTGGAGATGGACGTTATAGAGCCTGCTGTTTCAGATTATAACTCGCCAATAGTCATGGTTAAGAAGAAGGATGGCAGCAACAGATTTTGTGTTGATTTCAGAAAGTTGAACTCCATCACCAAGTTTGACACGGAACCAACAGCAAATATAATAGACATACTTGCAAAGCTTAAAGACAAAATATATTTCACGAAGATAGACTTAGCAAAAGGATATTGGCAAGTCCCAGTTGCTACAGACTGTCGCCACCTTACAGCCTTCTCAACGTATAGAGGAAGTTACCAGTTTAAGAAAATGCCATTTGGGATGGTCAACTCAGGAGCGACGTTTAATCGTATGATGAGGAAAAGCTGAACCATTGTAACAATGTCGACAACTATGTTGATGTATCCTGGGACATACAGTAACATGGGATCAACATATAGACATGCTCCGCACGGTGTTCACCAAAATCAGTGAAGCAAATCTTACCGTCCGACCGTCAAAATGTATGATTGGCTTTCAGAATATTGGATTCACCGGACACATGGTTGGCAATGGTGTGATTCAGATGGAAGATGAGAAGATTGAACGCATCAAACAGGCAGCGATACCATCAACTAAGAGACAAGTAAGGGCTTTTCTAGGACTGGCCGGATATTACAGGAGATTTATTCCAATGTTTGCCGAAATTGCGTCTCCATTGACAGACCTAACAAAGAAAGGGCAACCCAATACGATTAGATGGAGTCCAGTCCATGATAGAGCGTTTAGGTTACTTAAGGAACAACTTACCCGAGCTCCTATATTAAGACTTCCTGACTTCTCGAAGGAATTTATCCTACAAAGCGATGCATCAGATACGGGAATTGGAGCAGCACTTCTACAGAAGTACGATGACGGGATGTTTCCGATAGCATTTGCCAGCAAGAAATTACTTCAACGAGAAAGGAACTACTCAGTAACTGAAAGAGAATGTCTTGCCATCATCTTCGGTATAAAGAAGTTCCAAACGTACCTGTACGGAAAAGAATTTATCATACAAACAGACCACAGTGCATTGTCCTATATACAGACAAACAAGATTGAAAACGGGAGGATAATGAGATGGGCGTTGTTTCTACAAACATACCGATTCCGAATTGACGCAATAAAAAGGATCAGACAACATTCTGGCTGACTATCTGAGTAGACAAGATCAGGAAGAAAACTCTCAGTTAAAGGCACAGTGTGCACCAGACCAGAAGTCCAATCAACCCAGATTAGAAGCAGCATGAGTTATTCTTGATTGATATTTTAAGAAAAAAACAAGTATTTCCTTGGAGAAAAGGGGTTGTGTCAAGAATTACTCAATTTTGTATTGTTATTGATCATTTTTATGCATTTCTTTCAGGAAAAGAAACACAAATTCGTTTAAAAACGTTGGCGACGCTATTTGTATTGTGACGTCATAATAGCGTCGCTCAATCCGGTTCGCGTGTGAAATATATATTGATTGAATAAATAAAAAAGGTCTTAGTCTGTTATTACAAGCTGAGATCAAAAAAATAAACTTGATCTCGAAGGAGGGCTCACTCAGTATTGTCAAAATTGAGACTTGCTAGATGGAGCAAGTCTCTTTGTGAATAGGATAGGAGATACTCTCCTAAGCAAGTCCAAGTAGCGCAGCAAGTCCAAATAGCGCAGCAAATCCAAGGAGCGCAGCAAGTCCAATAAATGCAGCAAGTCTAACCAGCATAGCTGCTCAAGCTTTTACCAAGTCTAACTAAGACATTGTCACCTCAGTAGATAATCCCCCTTAGATAACTTTGACACTAGTTTACAGTTTATATTAAATTGACTTGGTTTTGAAAATACTAGATCTTACAGTGTTTCAAAGAAAAACATGTGCCAACTGTTTTAGTTTTAACTACAAAGAGGTTGGTACTTGACAGGGATCGAACATATGGGACCCTCCGATCCTGAGGCGAACGCGCTACGGCTCCACAATTTGAGTTCTGATGAGGGACTTTACATTTCTGTACAATAAGAACTACAAGTAAACCAGCTTGAAAGCAAACTTAACTGAACTGAACACCACCGACAAATCATTTAGTATTAAGATTGGTCTCAAGCGACAATCTGTGTCGTCAAGCTCTTCCGCAGATACTCACTGTCATGTAGCCGAAACGGTGCAGTCACTCCAAGATGGCGGACACAAAAACATGCCGCAGGTAGGTGTCCTTTACTTTTACTGAATTTGAGTATTTTACAAGCTTTATTGAGGTTTTAGGCCCATGCCGACTCAGAATATATAAACCTTAGGACTGATACTAGCATTATACAAGACATGCATTCGAAACACCAGCATTTGTACAAAAACGGTACATCTGATCTCCGATTGAAAATTGAATCGAGGAGACGACCCTAAATTACCGTTTACACACTGACTAGTGTTTTAGGCGTGTCCCGAGAATTGATAGTTAATAATGCAGAAAACCCCTCTTTTACTGTCTGCAAGGCGAATTGACATATCAGTTTATTTTCTGGGAGTAAATTTGGATTATTCAAAACGTGCTGTGAACGGCGCAGTCCCAATGAACGGTTTAATCAGAATGAAATATTTGTGAACGGAGTAGTCTTGAAAAGTGAACGGGTTAGTCTGAAAAATTTAACGGCATGGTCAAAAACATTTCAACTTAAAATAATGTCGGTAACGCCAAGGAATTGAAACCGTTCACGGGGACTGACCCAAATTCACCCCAATAAAGGCTGTAAAATACTCAAATTCAGTAGAAATAAAGGACACCTACCTGCGGCATGTTTCCGTGTCCGCCATCTTGGAATGACTGCACCGTTTCGGCTACATGACAGTGGATACTAGTATCTCTAGACTTTATGTCTTGTAGAAGGTAAAGTTACGTAATACCAAAGAAACCACAATTAACGGAAGTTCTAATACGTTTATAGTTATCAATATAGCTTAAACATTCTAACTGATAGCGCTGATAACAAAAACACGCAATATCTCGAAGTACAAAAATAGAACCAACTCGTATTTGCATAAAGTGCATGATAACATGTGGGAATTTTATCTTTGTGAAAACTTTAGCGGACACCGTAAAACTGTTTAAAAGAAAAACAATTACAGTTTTCATTCCCTGAGGATTATTTGAAAGAGTTTATCTACCTTTTTAGACCAGGAAGTGAAGCGCCTCCGAGCTTATCAGTTGTGCCATGAGGGTGCTGTATGAAGTGGTTGTCTTAGTTGGACTACATGTCCTTGCCGGTAGGTCTCTTAAATTATTTCAGTAAAATTCATTTCTTGATAATTTCTTTTTCTAGTATACATGTACATAATTGACACGACATTACTTTACTAATCTCATAGTAAGTGATGACTTGAAACGAAATAGGTCGGCAAATTCATAACATTTATCAAACTACATGTATTGCGTGTGGATCCTTAATTGCGGCCCACTATATTTGATACTGTGTAAGTAAAAGATACATGGACACTTAGCACTAGATCGGATATATACGTCTCTCTTCATTGAAAAATTGAGTTACTTCTGAGATGGAAACTGGAGACACAGTATATTTTCCTAGAAACGCAAGAGTTGTTGTTCTTCACATAGATTCGTCTCTCATTATAATGTTATTGTTCCTGCAAGTGTAGTTGGTTAAGGCGTCTGCGTTGTACCTTTACGATAACCATTTTTTAAAACTGTTTTTCTTCGGTTTTACTTATCTTTTTCGGATTTTTAATCATTTTTAAATGTTTAACGGCAAATAATCATAAATATCTTCATTCATGTTAAACTAATAATGATAATGGCTGATTTAAGATCTGGTTATTTGAAAATCTAGACGGGAAAGTTCATCATTTTTGCCATTATATTAAAAATAGTACACTGACCAAGCATGAAAACTTTACAGGTTTATAATGGGATTTACTATGCATGAGAAATAAACAGCATACCTCACAATGCAGGAGGTGGAATTCAATCATTTGTAAGAATGTTAAACTTTATCAGTTGGGGAGTGAGTTTATCAAAATACAAAATTAAAAATCAGCATAGGAGCTTTCAGATTTAACGTCATACATTCACCTATATATTCAATTCAAAGGGAGGTAATTTAAGAATTTGAATCTTTGGAGTCTCAAATCTCGCCTTTGCATTGTGTTTTCATAAAATATTGTTGAGTTTTCTAGTCTTGACATTAGTTTCTCTCAACTGACAGCAAAAATAATACTTTGTTTTTACAACCAATTTTGTTTTTGATAAACTGTCTGTTCTCACTTTTTGAGTTATCTCCCTTTTATTCATAGTAAATGACTATAACGTTTAGGCCTATATTCGCCTTTGTTATTTGTCTTATATTATAGAGTCAGGTTGAAATACATTGATTTAATAATGTGTTAAATATTTGTATAATGAAAGTGTAAAGTTTTCATTTTTGGGGAGTATATAAAGACAAAATTTATCTGAGTGGAATGGATGACCCAATAATAAAATGTACCTTTTCTTTGAGTTTTAACCCCTTTTAAATTACCTTTTTTTATCATTTTTAAAAATTTGTAAGCATATCTAGATCACAGTCATTTGGCAGGCTCATAATGGAATGTGTTGTTACTGTTTTTCTACAGTGTATACTGAATACTTTATTACTCAAATAGTTAGATTGTTATAATATGGTTACTGAATATTGACAAATTATTCTTTCTGTTATACCGTTTAGTTAGTTATTGCAGGGTCCGTATACGGACCCTGGTTATTGACAAGATAAGGCTAGGGGTATAAAATTAAAGATATCTCTCTATAAATCTCTTTTAAAATATGAATACGAATCATTGAAAGGATATAGTTAATGAAATTTTTTTGTAAAATTGACCGTTATGAGCTGAATAAGACTACGGCTTTTCATAGGTTACCGCTTTTCAACATATTATATTTGATATCAGATCTACTCCGGATATGTATTTGCTTATGGTATAAGTTAAGCTTGGTCTCCTTGAATTCATTTGCGGCCATAACTCAATATCAACCATCACCAAGTTCCAAAACATTTATATGTCAGTTTTATTTGTGGGCCCACTCTGATTCTTTGTATCACGGTTTTTCTTGTTTTCATCAATATTGCTTTCTTTAAGTTTAACACAGCAGTTAATTTCATTCTTATATCATTCATATATCAAAAATGATATGACTTTACAAGAGATAATTACGTTGATTGGCATTTTCCATTTTAGGTGGATTTCTTGATGCTGACCTAGCACAATATCTTTTTAACAATTTAACGTCGCTTTCAAATTAAATTATTTTCATTATTTATTATTTAATGTAATGTTTTTCCTTCTCCAACAGGAATATGAGCAAGCATTCAAACTGAAATTATTTCTACGAAGAAAAACTATCATGTAATCTTGTTCAAAGGTTTTGATAACAAGTAGTTAAATATTTTTCAATATGAGAAGTGGTGATATTTTATAAAGTGGATCAGTATGCACAGACAGGTGGAAGAAACATACCTTTGATTTCTTTTTAAGCTAATGTCTTATCGTATGTTTATTTGATTTATAAAGAAGAGTAGACCAAAGCCTTATGTATGAGTAATACATGTAAGACAACTGGCTGCTTAATGATTTAAGTTATACATATGAAACAAAAATTTGTTAATAAAGTAAGGCCTTATCAAACTATTCAAATTGTGAAGTGCCCAGTTAACCGTGCCTGTTTACATTACCTTTAAAACTACTGATAAAATACAAGACATCTATTCTCTAGGCCAAAAGATAAAACTATTTTGTTGAACTATGTATTGCTTTTTTAATTGATGAATGTATTTTCGCTGACACCGTGGAGTAAACATTCCAAAACTATGATACCGACCTATATTTTAACATCTGTCAGGGTTTTTTTGTATTTTAGAAATACACATACTTTGTGCCTTATTTTATATGGCGCAGGTTGAGGTATTGGGTAAACAATCAACAGAAATATAATGCGAGTTGTGCTGTACTAAAACAAGTGTTACAGTATGGCTCAAGTCACACTTTGAATGCACTGTATGCCTTGACAATTACCTTAATTTGCCTTTTTTCAAATTCTGTATTGCCTAATTAAAAAGTTTGGTAACCACTGAGGTCACGCGATCTTCATGTTCTACAGACCGTATCCAGATATGATGTTGTAAGTATTGATATACCTCATTCAAGAATGACAAATGAAACATGTAGTCCTCTTATTTGGCAGCCCGAGCTTTCAGAACTGTTGAGGAAGGGAATGTAAGGTAACTCTATCACTTAGCATGTATCTCTGAAAAGTAATTAATTCTTCATATCGATAGACATGAAACAATTCAATCAACCGATTAAAAAGGCAATTAAGTTATCAGCTAGCAATTATCAATCATGTATCATGTTTGATTGGGCATGTAAAACGGACCCTGTCCTATTAACGATTACAAAATAAACATTCGCTCTAGACACTCGGAGTATTCATACCTTACCTGGAAAATAACAAATGAGACACTTTATATCTGAGCAAGCCTATCAACATTTTAGCTCCTCGCCACTCCCCACCGCCGATCATTTCGGTAACCGGGAAGCAAACATTTTGCATTGCATTCCGTGGGTAGTGTACTATGAGTACCATAAACAAGACACATTTATTGACTCTTTATTGCATCCTTAAATTTTGTTTTCATATTCATAAAGTAGTGAATGATTTACATTGACAATGAAACTCCAACACTATTGTTTTGCTTATGCTATAACTGGATATTTTATACTTTTTTCAGGTTCGTATCCGATTTACATGTAATCCCGTATTCCTACCTTAATCATAAGAGCTGGCGGTCGGAATTTCCATCAAAATGTGAACTTATATTTCAAATAATATTTATATCAAAACTTTTATATTTAACCACCGACGTATCTGGCAGACTGAGAGAGAGAAAATGAGTGACTATTTTTATTTTTTACCGGAAAGGTATATTTTCCTAGATACGGAAGACCAATAGTGCCACTTTGTTTTTTTAATTGAATTTTTCAATATAACTAAGTTGAAAATTCAAGATAGTAAGTTGAATATTCAAGATACTAAGTTGAATTTTCAAGATACTAAGTTGAATATTCAAGATACTAATTTGAAAATTCAACTTACTAAGTTGAATATTCAAGATACTAAATTGAATATTCAACTTAGTAAGTTGAATGTTCAAGATACCAAGTTGAATATTCAAGATACTAAGTTGAATATTCAGCTTAGTATCTTGAAAATTCAAGATACTAAGTTGACTATTCAGCTAAGTATCTTGAAAATTCAAGATACTAAGTTGAAAATTCAACTTAGTAAGTTGAATATTCAAGATACTAAGTTGAATATTCAAGATACTAAGTTGAAAATTCAACTTACTAAGTTGAAAATTCAAGTTACTGATTTTAGTACTTAGTATCTTGAATTTTCAACTTAGTAAGTTGAATTTTCAACTTAGTAAGTTGAATTTTCAAGATACTAAGTTGAATATTCAACTTAGTAAGTTGAATTTTCAAGATACTAAGTTGAATATTCAACTAAGTATCTTGAATATTCAACTTAGTAAGTTGAATTTTCAACTTAGTAAGTTGAATTTTCAACTTAGTATCTTAAATATTCAACTTAGTATCTTGAATTTTCAACTTAGTTATGTTGAAAAAATATATTTAAAAAAAAACAAAGTGGCACTATTGGGCTTCCGTACCTAGAAGATTCGAAGCACTTCTTAAAAAATCTGGATTTCTATAACGTTGTATGTCCCAATATGCTACTTGAGATTCTACAATAATTTTTATTTAAAACTTTTAATTTCGCATTGTGGTACAAAAATACATGTATGATTTTAAATGAAATGAAAATTAATTGAAAATAAAAATGCTTATGTTTACAAGCAGTTTTCCAGTATACCAGGGGTGTTCATCATCCCGTATTTATTGAACACCCCTCGTAACTAACAAAAGCAAATGAACCTGAGATGTGTTAGATGTCGGAGGACATTACAATACTATGTTAATTACCCGACAACTCTATACTATGTAGAACGATATAATATTATTAACGTTTGCATTGTAATTTCAGCCGCACAAAATCAACAAAATGGCACGAATTCGACAGGCCTCAGATGTTACGCATGTGCGGACACTGGCGGAAATAATATGTGTGAGGATTTCACCACGTACAAGGATGCAATGGACGGCAACGGGAACGAGTTCATCAAGAGGAACTGTACATCCCCTTATAACGTCTCCTGCTTTGTAGAAACGTTTTCTACACTTGGTTAGTCAGCTTTATTCAGAATTTAGTTCCATACTGAAGCGAACTTGTATGTTTTTATTAGTGGATACGAGTACACGTTTCGCTTTCTTTAGAATCTAACTGATTATGTAAAAGCAAATTGACCGACTACTTCATTATGTCCATATATGGCAGTAACGGCTTTCCATATATAACAATAAATACATTTTTTTATACGTTGTCAAGTATGCTTCTTGATATTTTAGATATACAGTATGTCCATATAAGGCAGTCGCGGCTTTTCATAGGTTACCGTTATATTTGTATATATGTGCCTCGAGAGCATGATAAGGAAAGCTTGAGATAAACCAATCAAAATGTTGGACGGAAATCCCATCGCCATGTGTACCATTGTTTACTGACCGATATGGCCCCGAAGGAAGAGACATATTTTTCCCCCTTGTCGTTTGTCTATTCGCCTGCGTCCGCCAATTGGGGTTTGGGAGGAAGTCAGCTTTTGGGCGGGGAGACAATTTTCTAGTTTTTGCTTAAAGCGCCTTGAAATTACACATGTACCGGCACACATAGAATATTATATAAAAAAATGATATACGTAATTATAAAAGGCAGGAAAAGAGAAGTTGTTAGATACATTATATAATAGTTGTAAAATGGTATAAATATACGAGCTGAAAATAAACTCGGTTTGACAATAGCTCAAGAGCTTCAGCATGGCCATTTTGTAAGTCAATCGAGGCTACATATAAATATGAATAGCGCCATTTTAAGCTTAGAAGCTCGACGTTACCTGTAGTAATACATAAAACGCCTTGGACTCCGCCAGCACCCCCCCCCCCCCGCCACCCCCGCAACGACCCAAAAACAGATGGGAAAATGACCGACTCTACATCACACAGAAACAATGCCTTTATCATATTATGGCCCACCATACTTCAGGGTATGCCAAAGGTCCTGAATTAATGGCCATTATATCGAGAACAGTGTTCATGTGATAAGCAGGTAAAACAAAACGAGATATATCAGAAGTAATTTCCGTATGTTTTGCAAAATAACCGCCGTAAAATAAAGATTCATTGATTTTAGCAAAATATATGTTCTGATAATCTTGTCGAGATCAATGTACTAAATCGAAGCGTCTAAGCAAACATATTTAGTCTGACTTCCTGTTAGCACGTTTTTGTATTGAAAATACATTTTTATTATACTTGAATATTAGAAGTGGTTTCCGGAAGTAAAGAAATGCTATTAAAAACACTGTCAACTACAAAACAATGAACTACGTTTAGCTTACATTTTTCAAATTGGATGACGAAACGCTTTTCATTAGGAAAATACTGTAAATTCATCTAAATTGAATTTCGTGGACTTTGTTTTAATAAATTCCACTTTCATGTGTACTCTAAATACTGAATGTTTAGGCTGTATGACCCTAATATAACAATTCAGGAGAATTAACTGAAGTCTTTCCAGGCATCGAAACTTGTGAAAACGTTTGCCTATCAGTCTTTTGTGTAATTGTTTTCTCGGGTAGAGAATGTTGATTTTTATGAATATCATAGTTTTTACCGTATACGTAACCGAATACATTATCACGTGAGTTGGTTGCCTAGGACACAATACACATTCATCAAAACAATCGGTTACGCAGGTTGAAAGTTATTGTTCAACAAGGTTTGTCTGGCGGACCGACGTTACTCGATCAGAATGAAACTTTTTAAAAGTTAAATCTTTGTAAGCGTCCTAGTGGCCCTAAGTTGTTTAAATGGTTTCTCTTATATTTAAAGGTAACACGGTGTCTCACATACGAGGCTGCAGCGATGGTGTGCATTACTCTTTCTCTTCCATTAAAAAGACGACGGAGATAAGTGTCTACAAAAGACTTGAGGACCTGCTTACTAATAATGAAACGGCTTGTGTTTGGGATGGACAAAATCAAGTTTGCCTTTCTAAATGTAATGAGAACTTTTGTAACGGCCCTCAACTTGAAGAAGTAATTAGTGGAGCTATTTGGAATAACATTTCCACTAGTGTACTTATCTTTCTGATAATGTCACACATGTTCCAACGACAGTTTTAACACAGCTCATTTATTTCTTGAATTATGATCGTAATTATCTCACGTATGGTTTGCCAAATGAATACACGGATAATACACGGACAATGCACGGACAATACATGGATAATATACAGACGATCCACGGACAATACATTATCACCTTTAAAGCGTAACCAGCTTTTGCTGTATATAAGCCTAAAATTCCATCGTGTACTAACAGACATGGATTATTCAAGAAAATTCTAAGAAAACATATTCATCACTCGCAATAAAGGTGGCACGGACGATTCCAGATTGTTTTAGCTTCCATATAATATCATAAAAGATAGTTCGAATAAGTTTGATAAGTTTTGTTTTTCATAATTCCAATAGACCAAAAGATCCACGAGGATCATTTACATTTACAAACACATAGAACATGGCAAATCAGAGCATGATACATTTGTATATAACAAAAGAACGGAGAATGTATGTAAACACGCATAAACATCCATGTTCACGTAAATTTGATGTAACAAAATATGTACAGAAAATAAACAACAACAAAATAAACAGACAGACTAGATACACGAAGCTCATCTCGAAAGTGCAAGTCTTTAGACATCAACAAGAAAAATGTTGTAATATTTTTTGTTTAACAAAAGTCTGCGCTATAGATGTATATACAATGAGCATCCCGGCTAATCTTATCGAAACGAAATATAAGACCAGACTATTTTTAACATGATATTTAAAAGAATAAAGTAACTTATTTAAGATAAAGTGAAGACCTAACTATTCACCCTTTGTAGTAACAAATAAGAAATAAGCCAGGACGCTTCTGATTCTTTTTTATCGTTTTCTAAAAGCATATATGCATGTACAAGTATGTAAAAAGGGGAATTTCTTTGTTGTACATGTATGCTTGTTTTGCGATAACTTCAATGTATTTAAACTGAAAGACCATTCACTGTTTTTATCTTTGTTTACTCATTTATTGTCCGTTTATAATTCGGAGTTAATTTTTTTTTTGAAGATTTGAAAAATATACAGATACTGGTCAATAGCTTGATTGCGTAAAACATGTTTATAGCATACCGTACACATACCTAGACAATACATTGACAAAAAAGAACACTTTCTGAAGAGGTCAACAGATATTCAGAAATAGTAGGTTGCATGAGAAATATTTGGTTTTTACGTAATCATATAGAAATTCAAAAATGCAAAGTTTTCAGAAAGTATTTCCTTATTTGAAAAATAGATATATTTTGCGACATTACTTGATACCTTTCTTGTGTTGGCAATTCAACAAAAGCTGGAACATGTTTGTGAGAGATTTAAAAATTTAAAGTAGGTTACACACTTCCGTGTTATTATGACACGATTATAATATTATGTAACTGATAACGTAGAAAAGCCAGCCTTTTGTTTGGTTTTTAGAACCGAACTTAACGAGTGAATGCTGTGAAACGAACCAAAATCTTCCTAGTTAAGTCAGAAAAAAACATAAATAAAAAATATTTAGTACTGGTATGTAAGCTTTAATCGCAACCACTTGAACTGGACCTAGTTTAGAAATTCAGTTTTAGTTAGTTTTTATATAAGCATAGACAATCATTATTAACCGTATCCTTGCTTTCAGAAAGGGTGTCTGCTCTTTTTGCGAACATTGTAGATCATGAGCAGCTAACATATTCATGCACTGAGTTATATGTACGTGTGATGTTTTATGACTGGTATGTGTGTAAGTTTATATATGATACAGGAACAATGTGTCTTTTCTGAATGAACTTACTTAATTATGAACAATGTGATACAATATATATTTAGTCAGAAAAATGTTTGGTATAATGGTTTTGTCACTTGTACGTGACTTTCTGTTTTCAGAAAATGATATCCTATGTTTTTTAATTTCGAAATGATATTTTTATAGAATGTTCTACGTGTACTTTCTTTTTGTTTAGTTGAAAGATGATTATGCCAATGTATTAACTTTACAGATTAAAAATATTATCATTCTTCTGTGTTCGAATCCTTCGAGGTCGGCTGTCAGATGCCACTGTACTTGTGAATCACTTTAATATAACCCCTCGTGGCATGAACACGAAAAGCTACATCCTGGGTACGCTTACTTTCATCGGGTCATGTTATTTTTGACTTTTACTTTAGGAAAATGCGACTAAATCAATGTTAAATGTAGTCTATCTTTAGCAAGAACTACCTTTTAAAAAAGACGGTCGGCGCGATTTTGAGTAATATATGAAAGTGATGGGTAGCTAGATCTTGTCGAGTTTTATCTGTGTGCATGCAGTAAGAAGGTGCCAAATGTCACATGGTGAGAAAAAATGTACATTCTACTTGTCATTCCATTGGCTGTCGAAAGCTTACCAAATTTCGGTCAAAAGCGAGCTTAATACAGCTGCGCCGAAAACCATTGCGATTGCTGGAGAATTAAAACCAAGTCTATAAGAAAACGGCCACATTTTCCAGAATTTTCATGATTTGCCTTATATATATGACAAATATGATATTAAAATGACTTTGTTCCTGTGGACTTGCATCTGCATAATCTCTACAAGATGTATTTCTTGGCCTATATTTCAACACATAGGCGTAAAGAAGCAGTCCAATCATGTAGTGTAACTCAAAACAGAACTCTATCATAAACTGAAGGGGGGAGGGGGAGGGGGAGGGGGCGGGGGGGGGGGGGAAAGAGGGGTCACTGGTGAGGTTTTGGATTTTTGCACTTCCGGAAGTTTACATTTGTTCTATTTCAATAGGTATAATTTGGGTGGGAAAAAACAATTATGCAGTAATAAACTTTAGCGAAATAGGACTATTTTAGATTAATAAGATTGAACATTTTTGAGAAAAAAATTGACGTCGCATTTTATGACTAAATTGACAAATTTTGCCTTATGTCAAAATGGGGGTAGGGGTACGAAAATAGTCATTTCTTAAAAGCTGTTTGAGATACTTACTTAGTTCGAACTTTACTACAAGGATAGAATATAGCAAGTTCCAAATACAATTCTTTGTTACAGACGTATGTCGTCATATCTCAAAGTTCGTTGAAATATAATTTTTGACAGTTTCTATTGAATTTCTTTCTTATATGCACATTGACCCCCCTTTATTTTTGCGTTTTGAAACAACGGTCATAACCATTATGCAGGCAAAACATCTCAAAAACCTTGTCATTCCTTAATCATGAAATATTATTTAATGTAGGGGCGGAACAGGAGCGGAACATTTAAATTAATGAGATGATTACAAAAATACCACTATCCCTAATTTTGTATCCTAAAGTAGGCTTATGACATATTACATTAGAAAAGTTAGGAAATTGATAGGCCTACCTACGATACCCAAATTCTAATACGTATCAATAAAGATTAAAGGGGAGAGAGAAAAGAGGGGGGGGGGGCCGGCCGGCGGGGGGGGCCCTTTACCATGGGTAAAGGTCGACGTATGTACGAGTATTTAATTGAATACTGAAAGCAATAAAATTAATGAATTCACGATTACCCATGGAAGATTTCAATTTGTCCGCATCCATGGACGATACGATAACATACTTATAACGATGCAGCGTCTGTACGCAATCGCAACGTCTCGGCAGAATGAAGGGTAAGGAAATTTGCCGAAGACTTCCGATTGCGTCTACAGGTACTCTGTTGTTGTTGTCATTAAATGTCTGCAAATTTTGTGTTTGAAAACGCAACACTTCAGCTCGTACTTTGAAATGTAAAGAGATCCTATTTGTACACATTCCTAAAGTTTGATGCTTTTTGTGACGCCATACATTGCACCATTTCTTTTCGCAATCAACCCTCGATGCATGACTCTATAGACATGATAGATATTCGTGACCAATAATTTTCGGAACTTGAACCGTTTTTGCGTCCCCTGAAAATTCGTACCATTTCTAAAATTATGCTTTCGCCCGATATAGGTATTGCCTATTTTCATATTATTGCGAAAAAGTTAAGTCATCAACGCATCATTAATGCAGAAGTTAGCTAGCAATATGTTAGTCTCTAGAAAAAACAGGGTCAATAAAATTTCTTATTTTGATTTTCAGCAGTGACTCCCCTTAAAAGAAACCAGCACTGTACATATCGCTTCAATAACAGTACTGTAGAAGCTAAATCACGCGCCTCTCACCAATTTTTTTGACCGCTGTTGTAACATAGAAAAATATGCCTAAACAAGATTTATGTGTACAATTAAATTTAGTTCTCGAGTAGGGTGTTTAAAATGCATTTCGTTATTAATGGCACCGTTTGTTGTGACGTCATCATTACATTTTTTTCACGTGGCTAGGCAGGAAGTAAACAGTGCACAGAGTGCATTTGCCTGTTCAATATTAATGAACACTGAAGATCATAATAAGTAGCCTAAGGAAAGTTTTGCAGCAGGTATGTCTAATAAAAGAAGATATTTTCCTCAGTTAGATCTACCGCAAACCGGTCACTGTCACGCCTATTTTTGACTTTGACACTTTGAGTTCTTGTTTCTAAAGTGTAGATTCTAGATATACAGTAGTGCAACGTATCGAAAGTATAGGTCTATCTACATGTATCATCATTACAAAACCATGTAGTTCTTTCAAAGCTAGATCTACCAAACTTAAAAAACAAAACATTTATTCGCCAATTGGTTATAGATCTACATTAGTTACATTAATATTTGATATCAGGTGACGTCTACTGGTTTCTTTCAATTAATCGGACAGAAACGAGACCCTTTTCTGAATAATTCTGCCAGTATTGTAGATAGAAACACGAAATTTTCACACAACAAACTTCGGTCTAACCTGTACGCATCCGTAAAATTTGCGGAGGTCACAAAATATGTTTTCTAGTTTAATTCGAGTAAAACAATAACCAATGAAACGTCCCCGAAATATGCAACGTCCGTTCAATCATCCGGACAATTGTTTATATGTGTCAAATGTCTGTTATTTCATCAGAATTTTTCTTTCTGGTTGATTTTCTCACATTATGCTCTGTACAGCTAAAAGTAAACAAGTGGCATTCCCAGAAAAAAGCAGCTAGTTACTATATATAGCATTAACCCTGAAACGAGGTCCGTCATGGTTGCATTGATTTAGGTCCTAATGTACTAAATATGTTATGTAATGCTTTCAGTATGAATTTGACGAAGACTATCTAATTTTTTAAGATTTACATATTAATTTTACAGTTTGAATGGCTTTCCCCATTCCCAACTGATAAAATTTTAACGAAACTAGTGTTGAAACAGAATGTTAGTATTGCTAAACATCTGCGCAGGTGCGCATGTGCATTGATATATTAAGTCCCCACGTGACAATGGCCGTCTGCAATTAAAACATAATGCAAGTGCGGTACATTTTTATCAAATTAATAATGTTGTTCACCTAAGTGATAAGTTGGCTACACTGTCTCAGAAACGGAAAGTGTCTACATGATTCAGGTATCCTCATTACACGTTGGATCAAAGGATAACTGTTTAATGACGTACAAATTTAAATTGTCCGGATGATTGAACGTCCGGTTAACATGTAGGATACCAGTACAGTGCAAACGTTCAAAAGTAGTAGACCAGGGTATATTTTCCTAGTTTGGGGAAGGCGCCCTAGCCCCTCAATTTGGGGAAAGTTGAAGTGATAATTAGCTGAAGGGGACACTAAAATTCTGGTGTAAAGTCACAGTTTGGGGAAAACTGCACGATTTTAAAGAAATTTTAGTTGGGGAAGACGCCATATACCGGCCTCTGATATAGATAGACGGTAAAAATACCATGTAGACCAAAGTCCTTGTAAAAGTTGAAGAGTAGATGAAATTTTGATATAATTTGTGGATATACAAGAAATTCTAATGATTATTTTTTCTTTTACCTTTGTCCCTGTGTTGGAAGATATGATAGTTAAAAACAATCGTTACCTCTCACAAGGAAATGTCCAGGTGACTGAGGTTGGAATCCTGACATTAGCCCTATGTGCTACTTGGAAGCATTCGAAAACGATTTATAAAGCATGTGTTGTATATATATTAAGCCCCAGAAGCATTACACATTACCTTGAAAATATTGAATTGCAGTACTTGTACTTCTAAAATCATTAAAACTTTTAGTGAAAAAATAATGATCAGTAGAAAGTGTTGGTCATTTCTTGTGGATCATGAATGTAGAAATGACATTAATTTATTTTAATAACATTGAGATGGACAATTCACTAACCAAATACATACGAGCAAAATTGCCTTTAGTTTGCATTACATATAAAAGTAAAAAGGGAAACAACAAGGTGATTTAGCTCCCTTCATTGTATTGGCTATTATATCTATACTGTATTGCTGTTATATGGTAGATCTAGCCCCCATGAAATAAAATATAAAGTACAAGAAAAAAATGCCTTTACTTATTCAAAGTTCGTAAATAATACTAAGAAAGGAAGTTATGATCGATTATTTAAACTCATAATCAATCAGTTATATTCGATCAGCATGACATCATTACTGTAACTGCTGGCAGCAGACTAGGTCTATATATTTCAGTAAAATAAGATTAATTTTTATATTATACTATTACTTTACCTATGGATTCCATTATTTCTTTCGTATAGCTATGTCAGTCTATATGTTTCAAATTACACACTTCGCTGCCATTTTGTAAATATTTGTTTACATTCTTCAATATTTTTTTGAATTGATACTTCATGTTTGTTCTTTTGTTTACACTTCGCTAAAATTACACATTGCCGATGTCGATGTCGATGTCTGGTACATCAATTATTCGTGTTCGGTCATCAATATCTCTGTTCAGAGTTGTCGTTCCTTTCTAATCCACACACAGTAAGGTCGTAGCAGGAGCGATAACTCTGGAGAGAGATGACGCTGACGTCACTTTAGCGATAACGTCATGATGACATGAACGTCTCTAGGAGACAACGTTAGTAACCCATTGGATCATAAGAAAATAATGGCAGAAAGCTATGCTGGGTAGATGAAATTTGGCTTTTGATAGATTCCGGTATCATGTTTGGCCTGCAGGCCAGACATAACAAAATATCCGACCAACCATAGAGAGAAAATGACTGATTCAATATAGGTAAGCCTTGTAAAAGCTACTTTTCCTAAATGGAAGAGAGCTGTTATTTTTCTTCAAGCATTACTTTTGCTCGGTGCCTTAGCCCACATAAACAGTTCATAAGAAATAGAAGAAGAATTACTAGCGCACATTTTTGTTGTTGTTTACTACAGCAAATGCCGATAATCTGTGTATTGTAAGCTGTAAAGTGTGTTAGTTTCGCGTGCAGAAAATGAAGTACCTTATATAGGCTTGAAAATAATGTGTATTGGATTAAATAATATTCAATGACGACAGCGGGGAAGTGAATCTGGTACATTTCATGTTTGTATATTCTTGCAAAATGCATCTGATCTCTGTGCATATAGTAAGAAACAATGTCCGATAATGCCAAACTTGCGCATATTCTTACCAATTATTTTCAGGCAAACTTTAGCTAACGCCCGAGAAAAACTATCATTTAAATAAGACGTTTTCTTTAATCGTATTATAAACAAGTATAATTTTTACTTCAATCAATTGATTCATATTTATCTAAGTTTTGCATTATCCGGCAAAGCCGTCGTTGCACATTTATTTTGCTATTTGATATTTTCCCACTTGTACATCAGTATTTGAAAATGACAGCATCTATCAGCGACAAATTTGATGTCGCTCAGCTTGGTGTTGAACTTTTCAATACATGTATAAACTATATATACATTGAATTTGTGATATTTTACATTTTAGATTCGTTAATATTACTCTGGACGGGACATAAATGCCGTAAGTATTCACTATTTTTTATTGAATATTATAACTACTGCAACATATGAACGTATCATACTCATATAATGTACTTTGTTAATGTTAATATATCATTATTATCTTCATCGTTACATGTATCAATATATATTTAATTCAGAAAAAAAATTATTGAACATTTGAGAAAAAAAGTAGCGATTTACATATTATAGCTTCAGCGTTTATTTATGATTGGCGAGACTTAAAGGGGCACTAGCCACATCTAGCTGATTATATTCTCGAAACATAGATTATGTGTTCAATCAACGTAAAATGTTGAACAGATACAATTTCAAAGAAGAACTTATGGCGAAAACTGCCTTATTTTACCACAATTAATCAATATAGAGTCTTTTTTGTAATAAATCGCATCAACTCATTAATTGTACAACAACTCTAAATAGATTATTGAATGGTTTACGGTACTGCAGTATATTTTAAAGCGCCGATTATATCGATAATGACTGGGAATGCATTGCTGAAACTTTTAGATTTTGTTATAATACTTCCAAATATTTTATTATTTTAGGTTTGGAGATTATATAGTTTGACATCAGTTATAGAGTATGTCCCTTTAAGCCGCTGTTAAAAAACCTCTTGTTGGATTTTTATAAAAGTTGGCATGAACATTATTGTAGCTACTACGTCAAAGGTTGAGCCCACAATGAGGATTTTTTTCATTTTTACCCCTTTTACAACTCTCCTACGCATCTGCATGATTTATTCCCATTCGTAAGAATATACTCCCCTACTCGTCTGATGATTGTAATATTGCGCGTGGATAAGGATGGGGGTTGACATTTGGTTTTTCTCAAAACAATTCTCCTTCATTTCATTTTCGAAGTGGCACTAACCGTTTTCCAAGAGCATCCGGCTAAAAATTCGGTAAAAATTGCGTGTTCGCCGAATCTGGCGAGAACTCATCATGTTTGTTGTATGTATCATATGCATATGAAAAGAATAGGCTTCCATTTTGTCGACAAAACTAAATTAATAATTTCATGTATAAGTGTCGTTGAAATAAACGTACTAATATGTTGTTGTTGTTCTCTTGGCAGGTTCCCAGCGGATATCCTCGGTTCCTGGACAATCTGGAACAAACTTCGCGGCAATAACGATGACGACTGGGTGGACCGGTTTAACCACATCTATACAGTGGTCATTCTTGTAGTCTTTGCTGTGTTTGTTGCCGGAGGATCGTACGTGTCTGAGCCTATAGCATGTTGGACCCCTGCAACATACACCCGTATGTACATGTTCTTTTGTTTTGTCATATTTTGCTAATACTATCTACTTGTGTGTGCGGATCCGGCCAGTAACTTCCTTTGGTACATTGCATGTTTATGTGAAGATCTAGCATGGGATCGTAATGGTCAAGATCAAAGTTACTTATATTCACAATTATTTCCGTTTCTGATTGAAGATGGCCTTTGTTATATAGGTAGCTCACAATGAGGGAAATTTTGTATGTGACTATGTATGTATTTTAGATTTTTATCGTTGGTATCGGATAATCCATATGATCAACACCCACAGAAGAGTTTAGTTATTTTTAAAAGGTTTCGGGGGATAGTGCAAGATACAGAACGCGTCCCGTTCCAGACACACCCCCTTGTTCTTTAACATGCCCAGTGTACAATACCGATTCATCGGACCTCGGTTTTAGATCTCCGAAAGACGCGAGGCTCGAACCTGCAATCCCTGGAGTTCATGTCCAGCGCGTTACCTACCTCCACTTAACCGCTCCTCGAGAGAACTGTTTGATGTATAACGAATTTACATGGAGAGCTAGTGTATATGTGGAGCTACTGGAGCTAAGGTCAATGTCGCTTTTACAAGTAATCAAAATTATAAAGTGTGTTGTTTCCGATTTTCAGTATTATGTTTGGCGTATAAATGCATTAAGCCATGTTAAGGGATATAAAAAGGGACATTTTGGGGAGGCGTGTAGGAGAGAATTTTTCCACTTGTACGTACTTTCTGTATGGCCGATAAAATTTATAAACGATAACACGTAGTGAAGTGATTTTTTCCACTTGATACATGTACCTTTTCTGTTGCCCGAAACCATGTTATTACTTGAACGGTATAAAGTCTGAATTTAATATTCTGTCACGTGCTTATCACATGATACCGATACAAAAAATCGAAGAGTTACTGGCGAAGCCGGGACAAATGATTCAACAACATATTCCAAAAAAAAATGATTTAAGTTTTTGTATCTGCATGTGTTTAAAAGGGCGTCTTTATCGGAAGTGACTTTATTGGCTCTTTTACCCGGCTTCCATTAGCCTGCTACTGGTCGCTTCTCAGGGCTGAATGGCTTGTATTAGCCTAGCTTATAATTGTGCAATTATATATATGAAAAAAAAGTAGCAAACATGTTATTACTTGAACGGAGAAAGTTGATTTAATATTCTGTTGCTTTCCATGAAACAGCAAAGAATCGAAGACTTATTGGCAAGCACTACCACAACACCAAACAAAACTGTCTATTTGTCATGATAGGGCACGGCTTATAAGATAGTTGTTGACCGCTAACTGTTAATTGCCAAATAAGTGCCTATTAAACGGACCATAAACGGGAAGACACTCTCCAAAATGTCTTTCGTCAAATACCACCTTAAAAGTAGTTTGACGCTGTTTGCCAAATGGCCTCTGCACCAGAACCCCCAAAACTGTGCCGCTTGAACTTAATGATTATGGCAATCAACCGCGAAGATGTCAGTTAAAATTGAAAATCATCCAATGACTTTTTTTCTTACCAATTTCTTTTTTCAGACGAACAGTAAATTCTACCCCGCACAATTTATCCATAATTAACGAAGGGAGACAACTTGTTAAAAATATCTCGACAATACCTGACATAGTTATGCCCCTATCCTTTCGTGATTTAGCACAATTGAATAAAACACCATGCTGCTTGAGACAGAAAGTATTGACCAGCTTCACAATCAAATCTAAGTCACTTGGCGCCCAAGGGGAAAGCGGGCTGATGTGGGCCGTTCAGCTGTGATTGCAGCTTGGCAATGCAGTCAAGCAAGAGTCAGGTTTGTGTCTTTTAACAAAAGTCCCATTATAGACCGTGGCTGTCCTCAGTTAGAAGAATGCATACTCACGTTATTTGGAGGGATTTCTGGGTTTGACGTTACAGAAAATTGAAGTATTTTTTGAAATACATAGGGTTATTCAAAAACACTCGAAAGTTAACATATAAGCTACACAATTGCGCCCAACTAATTGAGCTAAATTAAACTAAACGCATTCCACTTCCACACTGTCAACACTAACCAGGTTCTAATCTCGACCACCATACATGCCACAAGATAACTTATAGCTGAAACTGTATTTTTTGTTTGTTTTCACAACCAAATTTGACAGATTTACTTGAATACAATCAATTTAAATTTCAGCGGCCCACGTAAAATACACGAACAGCTTATGTTGGATACAGAACACGTACTACGTTCCGTTCAGTGAAGCCATACCTCCAGGAAATCAGAGCCACGTGCATTATGAGATCACTTACTACCAATACGTTCCCCTCATACTGCTGTTCATGGCGTTCTTGTTCAAGGTAAGTTCGAAGTTTCTACGTAAAATCAATGAGAAGATTTATGAATAGGGAACCAGTCATATTGTAGTAGAAGGTTTGTCATAGGGCATTTTGGTGTTTTCTCAATAAAAGTGAAATATTGATGAAAGTTTCTTGGGGGTAATTATAAGAACATGTGTAATTTTATTAAAAATAAATTAGTCAATATACAACTCAGTTGTTTTTTTATCAAACTTAGTTACCCTGTCTGGTATGGCGGAGCTTTTCGGCATATTCCGGTATTGAACTTCCCAAACTTGTGGAATTGACAACCGAAGCTCACTACTTTGAGGACGGAAAGCGGATGGACAAAATTAACGAGATCTCAATGGTTGTGGATCGCTGGTTAGAGACGAACAGACAGTACCACTGGAACTTCCTCGTCAGGATAAGACAGAGAGTGGCGAGAATGTGCTTTTGCATGAATAGAAGAGAAGGGACATACCTTACAGGTAATATTTAAAGTTTACACTGTTCAGCTATATAGTGTACATGTATTTGTATTTTGTTCAGCTTCGTGAAAGTTAAAATTAGCACCGAGTTCAAGTAATAGTTAGAGGCTAAATAGAGAAATTTATACAATATAGAGGAGGGAGCGCTAGCGACCGACTGGGTTTCTATGTTGTATAAATTTCTCTATTTTAGCCTCTAACTGACTTAGTGTTTGCCCTACATTTAGTCTTTATTTACTACATTTTATGACGTCATGCGCAAACAGGTAGATAGAGTGATACATGCTGTAACCTGTCAGAAGTTTATGGCAATTGCGAGCCCACGGCCCATGGGTCAACAATAGCTCGTCATTGAACGGATCAGTTTAAGGGAAACAGGTATTGTAGCACAGGAATTACGGGTCAGAAATGGTACTAAGTTAAGCGCAACATTAATAACTCGTACCGCAGCACTTTGATTTGAATAGGAGCCTTTAAACCGGTAGAGAAAAAACGTCAAAAAAAAGGGTAAACGCTAAGTAGTATTTACGTTCTTCAGGTCTATGTATGTAGTCTATATGCAGTCTAATGTAGCTGATTTTTCATGACGTCTTGGCGGATTCTTCAAAATGTAGGGTAATAAAGAGCTAAATAGTCGGGCAAAAACGTAAGGAGCCAGTCAGTTCCAAGATGCCTTAGGTAAAATTCCAGCGAACATTTTCGGTATGAAATTACATTAATATTTTCATTGGACAGAAATTAAGGGGGAAACTTTTCCACTAGAAATAATTTCGGATATTTCAAGATTTTTAGAAATTGTACGAAATTCAGGGACGCAATTCAATTAATAACTGGTATCATTTCTGTCAACAGTAAGACTTTGTTTTGATATGCTTCATATGTAGTTAATTTTAAACCGGCATGAGAAATAAATTGTCAAAAATCTAAAAATATTAAAGGTATGATTTCGGTGGTTCTGGACCGTACCAACGATAATTAACGTATTTGTATTTCGTAACTTGTTTGTTTAGGTTCTAAGAGTACATGTATTGTTTTGAAGTTCAACAAGCAACTGTATGCAGTTAATGTTGTCGCATCAAAACAAGTTTTTCCCATCCCGGACTCTTCATTATCGCTTCAGGACAACAGGCATTCTTCACTTAACTTGTGAGGGAAAATACGTCCTGTCTGGTCTAGCTGTTGGCATGAATCACGTCTTGAAGGAGTCCCGTTCGTTCTTGCCAAGAGTTACCTTATGTGACATCAAAATTCGCAAAAGATGCTACATACATATGTTCAGGTAAGAAAGTACATAATACTATGTTGGACTATGGATGCATTAACCTGACAATGTGGTAACCTTTTCCACTGGGACAAAGGTATACTGCCTTTTGAATATCATTGTAGATAGTATTTTACTGTTTACATAAACAGTTAAAAGTAACACTGAATATATTACAACACTTATTGTGTACCTGGTACATCATCATATACAATACATATCTTAAACAAGTTATCACGTGTAAATAGTAAGTTAACATTTATTATACTGAACATATGCTTCATATGTAACTGTATTCACTTTGCATTGATGCATTAAATATAACATTTTTCCCACTTTGAAATTATTGAAAGAGATGATATACAATGGTCCTGATTTCGGTGTTTCTGGACCGTAACAACAGATGCTTTCATGCACCTGTATATTTCGATAGATTTCGTAAAGCCTTGTTTGTATATTCATTAGTTAGGAAAATTCCATTGAAGAACGAACAAGCAACTGGTTTGTAACAGTTCACAATTACTTCAAACCTACGATACTGCGAATATCTAAGCAACTGCATAAACAGTATCTTGCAGGTTCGTTTTGCATTTCTAAACAAGTTTGGTTCCCAGTGTATGTGCCGTAACTCTGATTCATTTAGATAAAATCTAAGACTTCAGGAAAACATCAGTCCTAAGTAAGTGTCTTTACCCTTAAGACTTGCTATTTTCAACGAGAAAATATTCCTGTTTCTATTCTGGTTCTCTTCGGTTAAAATCTAAATGTTTGCAGCGTCACTTGGTAAAGCTTCAAGAATCCATACGTATCAAACATGTTCTGGACATTTGGAGGTCCCAATTGTTCTTTCCCTTAGAGGAATCAGATAAACTTACTCATAAATTAAAGATATCTTATCTGTATTCGACTCAAAGTTTATAGATGAATAATTGTTTGGGGTATCTACTAACTCACCGATATCGTTTTCACTGTTAATATGTTTTAATTTCAAACTACTTTGGATTTCTATAGATTTGAATTCCCATCTCAAGAAGTCCGAATGCCAACAAATAATCAACATGCCATTTTACAGTTTGCACTGTGACAAGAGGTACTTTATTGCTTTAAAGCCTTTTGCCAACAATATACTATTGTCAAGAGAAATTTCCTGTATTGTTAAAAACAGTGCCAAGATAGTTAAAATTATCTACAACTTCTACAAATAGATATAGATTTTACAGGCCCTCTGATGATAGACATTGCTTTACAAGGGCGCTGACAATAGTTACATGTATAATGTATTTTTCAAGCGCTTTTACAATATATAAGTGCTTTTACAGAGAAAAGCACGACGGTACAAATTTAATGCCGTTCAGTATCGTGAGGTTTTTATATATTGTTGAGTACAGTTTTGAATTCTTTAGGACTAGTACACAGCTGTTAAACCTATATTGGACAAGACGTTAGCCGTGTTTAATGTACCTCAAAAAGCGGTTTTGTTCCTGCGACCGTGCAGATAGTAAACACATTGAACATACATGCATTTCCATTGCTTGCTATACAATATGCCTACTCAGCGAGAATCTCTATGATCAGTTAACAATAACGTTTGAATTGATAAATGTACATTTTAAAAATTTAGCTCGAGAGCTGGTACGGTAATGATAAACTGTATATACTTGTCCACTGACCATTGACCATATCTTTTGCAGGCTTCATACAGCAATGGACAAGAAGCTTTGCAAAAAGTTTGCTACGTATCTTCGTGACGACGGTATCTTTCTTATCCGAATGATTCAGAAAAATTCCAACGACATCTTGATCACTGATTTGATAACGAGGCTGTGGGAAATCTATCTTGAGAAGCCAATGGTGAAGAAGATCATTATGACGTCAATGAGCGGAGATAACGGAAACAACAACACAACACGAAGTAGCGCACCACCGGCACCACCGACGAAAGAAAATTACATCTAATTCAGGAGCTGTGGTTGCTATTGCGCTTCCGTTATTTACGAATGGAAATGGGCCTCTTTTAACCACCGAAGAACTTTTGAACAAATGAAATGTATATTAGTTTTTTATTTAAACTTTATTTGATGTATTTAAGAAACGGTAAAAGCATGAAGATTTTATTTTCAGTTTTGAATTTTGTAAAAGTTTTAATCTATGGCTAAGGATGATCAAGTCCAGTTATAAGTATGAATTTGACAACAAATATTAATGACCAATATTTCTATAAGCGACAACTTCCATATTAATTATGTTCTTGTGAAAAAGCAATATATGCACATGAAAATTCTGCTGATTATTTCATTAAGATAATGTACCAAACAGAGATTGCTTGCAGAACTTCTGTACAAACTGCACTACACTACACAGACAATTTACGTTTTTCTCATCATTTTGGTCTATATTTTTGCCATTTTGCTCAATTCGGTCTTTATTTTCAATAAGAGTATACCAGATTTCCGAGACAATTTCGGTATTAATAACGAAAGTTCATTTGACATCGTCACACTTTTCTTGATTTAGCCCCACATTCCACATTTTATTCTGTTAATAAATCTCACAAAACCTTCAATTTGATCAGTTTTCTTCACTAATGATTATTATTATTTTTAGCAAAACCAACTTTTAATCATATATACTCGTAACCACCCCAGTCACTGGGAATATAGATATTACTGGTATTTTTATTTCATAAAACTTTTCTCATAGACTGTTCCTTCGAAAGAGTTCATTCAGTAAATCATTCTAAGGTGCTAAGAAGCATCGATATTTCTTGATTTTTTTTTGTATAGATATGTACGAGTGTATTAAAACAACACCAGTAGCTCTTGATGAATTTGTGTAAATATGTTAAATGTTCATACTGATGAAATGTTGTGGTCAAACCACCTGTGTTGTACTTACAGTCAATGCTGAGACACGATTTATGATTGTTTTAGAAATGTGATTTGTTTCGAAGCTGTACAGAAAACGCAATGCACGTGTAAAATAATTGCTGTAAGCTTGTAACGTCCGCCATGTGCTTAGAGAAAAGGTTCGGCGTTAACATGTTTCGGGTATATGATTTGAAAGGCTGCGATATATCCTGCGTTTGTGGCAAGTGCAGAGCCATGTCCAGACTCCTTGTCAGTGCAGACTGATCATGTTTTGCTTAAGGTGCTTTTTTAGTCAGGAAAATTTCAAACAGTACACCAATAAATAGCCGTTTTTCTTCGTATAACTCAAATTCAGGTTACTTTACGTATAAAAGTGAAAATGGGAACACATTATTTCCTAAACCACGTTTAACCATTCTTCTTAAACCTCGTTTAACAATTCTTTCTAAAATCGCATATATCTTTTAGTTCGAAGCTATATACTTATAAAATATATCTTAGAAGGTATACCTGTATTATTAATAAGATATTTTTCTACTAACTCTAATGCTCCAAGAGGAAGTTAAGATCATAGGGTTTATTCATTGGATATTTCACATAATTCTTATATATAAAATATTTGCGCCAAAACTGGAATTCGAGATTTTTTTTATAAGAAAAGCAACGATATTTTTCTCGGCACTGTCATATAGATAAACGCTTGAGTCAAGAAATTAGACAAATTTCTTATTTTGTAAACAAGGAACCATTCAATGACATGAAGACTAGTTTTTGCCCCTTTAGCAACTTTGTTTAGTAGGATGGTACGCGTAATATGTCTATGGGATTTGTAAAAAAACTCTAGTAGCTTAAGACGTTTGTCGTTTTCATTTGTCCTTGTAAAGATATAGATCAGTTACATTTTCCCTTGAAGCATTTTAGACGTTATGAATATGAACAACACGTTGCTGTAGTTTTCTTCTTAGTTTTATAATAAAACTATACTTTTGTATGACTTGATTGAAAAATAAAATCTTTTACTATACTAAGTAATTAATCTTCCTTCAACGTCGAACATCTCAGAGAGACCCATGCAGTTAAATACCCCTGCAAAAAAGAATAATATCATGTGGTTCGCGCCCCGTCCTTCGCCCGTAAGCCGACATTCACTATTCCCCACCTAGTCTTTAAGCTGTATGATCCACATTTATAACATTATTTCATCTTGTTGAAACTTGTTCAACAGTAAACCTGTAGGTGGCAAATAATTTTACTTTTATAAACATTGCAATTCATGATCAGCCTATGTACCCGCATAGTTTGATCATAATCTGTAATGGTCGTATTTCAGTCAGCAATTCTCAGATCCCAACCTTTGACAAATATGTGACACAGTCCATTTCAGAAATTTAGCAAGATCTTTCGCATACACGTCAGCGACAACGTAAGAGGCAGCCTTTTTCAAATTTGTCTTTCTGTGAAACTTCATTTCTAGGATGGTATAGTCTGGTCACAAACTTTTCCTAGGCTGTTCGTTGAGAGGAATAAACAGAAGTAAGTGTTCTTGGTGTTAAAGAAATTTAGTGATAAATCCAGCTTCATTAACTTTAGTATCTTGGTCACTTTTTCGGAACCTGAATGAAGTGAAGTTTTCCCATCTGTTCAGGGGACGTGGCTTCCTATAGGCGTTGTAGGCACGTGTCTACACCTTTTCCACCAAAACTGAAAAATGCTAAATATGCATTAAAAATGAAAGGGATAGGGGGTGTATGCATCTAAGCAGTAATGCGGACCTGTACAATAGCGAAATATTTCGTTATTATAAATATACTTTAATGACAAAATCAAGAAGAATTACTAGTTAGATGAGATACAGTTGCAAAAGCAACCGGGAGTAGGACTCGGTTCAATACAAGTTTTTTGCGCTCTTGAAGTCAATTTGTTAATACTAGATACGACCATACATAATCCCCTGAAATTAACAGTTCAAGCTGACTGTTCTGCTATTGAAGAAAATTATGACACAATGTCTTTTAACTGAAACATAGTCGTATTGTCTGTTGTGCCCATTTTCATGTTTGAATTGACAATGATAAAATTGTTTTACTAGTATAGTAACGTACATTTTAAACAAGAGTTGAACGCGACAGGTCTTCTTGATGTGCTGAATTTATTTGACAAATTATTTTTTAAATCCTTCAATGTATAACAAAGTTACAGCCCGGGCACAAAAGGAGAGAAGGATGGACACCCAGACAGACGGTGCAACCTTAGGGGGTATACAATAGAAACATATCTATATGTTAACTTAATATGTAGTTGTCAATTGATAAAAAGCTACACTAAGTGTGTGATCTTTCTTCAAGAATAATGTTAATGTTTAATATGTCCAGTAATGCAGTCGCAGGTTGCGATTTCGGTGGAATGCGCTGAGAACAAGCAGAAAGGCGTCTGTCTACAAAGAAACAAGATTTGTACGCGTGTATTTAGCATTCGCATAGTGGGCATTTGTGTACAACACTGTTGCGGGATTTAATTCTTTTCGAGGGAGCATGTCCCCAAAACCCTCTATAAAATAAGTGCATACATTTCCATTTCTTTCAAGTTATGTCACTGCTGTCAAGTAGGTGGTTGCCATCAATTTGTGTCTTTGCTCCTTTAGTCATCGCAATCTTTTCTTCGTAGATTATTATTGAGTCGCTGGTCGCCTTTAAGAATTTTCGGGTGAGCTACTCGAGTAACACGAACAACTCTAAAACGAACATGATGGGTGTATTTTGATTTACATGTAAATCCTTGTATGTCTGATATGTAACCTTCATGAAAAAAAGACATTTTGCGCATGTGCACAATCTCTAATCTGCTCGATGCTTGTAACCCTAAGTTGCTCGCGGGTAGGTCATTGTTCAAAACAGTGGATTATAATTATAAGAGATAACTGCAGATTGTATTATTTACGTCCCTTTATCACTTCGTCATTGAAAATCATAAAAACCTAAAGCAGTTTTTGTTGAAAATGATATAAATAAATAATCACTCGATGTTCGGAAGATTGAGGTTAAGTTATGGCACTGTGCATGCGTCAATATTCTTACCAAGTAGCTAATCCGAAAAAACGCTATGTATGCGGGGTCCGCTTCTTATAGGGGGCCGCAGCCGCAGCAGCGGCGGGTTCCGCTATATTTAATACGTGGTGAGTAGTGCATGGAGACTTAGCACTAGATCGAACATATGCGTCTCTCTTCATTATAAAATCGAGGTACTTCTAGATGAAAACTGTTACGTAAATTTTTTGGAAAAGCAAGTGTGTTTGTAATTGAGCCGTCGTTTGTTTCATAGGGGGCGCAATCTATTATACGCTGGTAAAATAAGAAAAAAGCGCGCTTTTCACTTGTTCAGTCGCAATCTACACCTAGAAAAATGGATATATGATTAAAGGTTTTTTCACTAACGTACTTATGAACGAAACGAGTCGACTGAATTTCATTTAAGGCCTTTTTTTAACTTTGACTTAGCTTTTTTTCCCATTTGTAATAAGTTTGCCTTGGTGTAATGGTAAAGCCGATAGCCATTCACTTTTGTACGTAGTTTTAGAAACCACGAGTTCGAATCCCATCAACACCCAATTTTTTTAAAACCTTTTTCGCTGTTTTAATAATCATTTTTAATTTTTTAAGAATATTTTACGGCAAATAATCATAAAAATTTTCATTAATGTCAAATTAATAAGATAATTAATGAAAAATTGAGACATACCAGGAACGGTCTATAAGCATTCCTGGACATCTGTATAAATATTATTTGATAACAGTAAAGTTTCGATACTACAGGTCATTCAGTAGTGTGGTGTCGTGTCAGGTTTGCTTGTTCAACCAGAATTGGTTTCCTCGAGTTCTTTTGGGGCCATGCCTCAATATCAACCATCACCAATTTTCAAAATATTTACATGGGATTATTGTTTGTTGGCCCGCTGTGATACTTTGTATCACAGTTTTTCTTGTTGTCCCTTTCTAAATGATCAGTAAACTTTTACGTATTTGTTGTACGCACTTTGATTATTATGAAAAAATACATTAATCAAAGTATTGCAAAACTGATGGTTGGTGATGATTCAAAGCTAACGAAAATTATGTAAAAATAGGCACTTTGTAAGTAATTAATTAGCATAGCCTGTTACAATTAACTAGATCTACATCTAGATTTAGTCTTAATGCTGTTTAGTACTTCATGTCAAGAAAGTAGAACGAAATTCATGCACGTTAAGCTTCACTACCAGTATTATAAATAATGCAGAAATTATAACGAAACAATATTAGTTTCAAATCATTAAATAGATGTATATTAATGTTTTAAAAAAGACAAATTTTGCAAATATATCCAAATCACAATGAACTGTTTTAAACTGTGTTTGTATGACTTATTTCAATGTCACCGAAATACTTTTCATATCATATAGTCAAGTTATTTCCATACCATAGTTATTTTTTTCTTCCATTTCGCAACATATCGCATCGTTTATTTACATGCATTAGTCATGTTTATTTATTTCATATACCAAATTGCAAAATTTAAAGACATACATGTAAATGTGTCATAGATCTGTTTAACAGTTGTGGAATTTTTTCACCTTTTTAAACAGGTACTTTCTATGTAATGTTTTTCCCGAAGTAATAGTGTGAACTCGTTTTACATATAAAACTTAACAGTGATATTGTTCTAAATTTAGATATTCGTCCACCCGAATCGTTTAACGTATCGGGTTAATCCCATTAGTTAAAAATAAGATATTGGATTTACAAATAGCACAAATCAATATGAGTTTATGAACTACGGATATATAAGAATGTATGAAAAATGGATTCTCATTTGGCAGGTAGTTTTCTCTCTTTCTTTTTGCCTTTTGAAAAATACACATGTGTATATACCAGCCGACGAGGCAAATGATACTAAATTTCGGCATTTTGGTCGGGTCTTACTATCTCATATCGTGTTTAAATCTGATTTTTGACATTTAAAGTCATCGTTAAAATGTATAGTATAATCAAACCTACTGATATCGGATATTTTCGCATTAAACCTGTGAAGGCTTCTTTCTAAGCGGACATTTTTATACAAATCTTTGCGTTACATATCGATAAATGAATGTATACTCGCAATATTAAATATACGTAATTATAATAACAAGCAAAACATACAACGAAAACTGTCTCATTTCTACAAAATAAAAACAAGACCAATAAGGCGACCAATTACTGTCTTTTTCTAAAGTACCAAAAATAAAGATGAAAGGTCACAATTTTAACCTTGGGGTTTGTTGACGATTAATACCGAGTTTAAACTGTTTCTTTAGATGAATGACAATAGAAATGGTATATGAGCTTCGACTATGAACATTAGATTAAGTGGCATTTTAGTATTAGATGTATTTTTTTCTTGTGCACAGCAAGTAAACGATTGTAAAAACAACTGTATTTATGATTATTAACATTTCAGTATTCTATATTCATATTTTATTCTATATTTATATTTTAGTATTAGATGAATTTTTCTGGTGCACAGCACGTAAAAGATTGTAAAAACAATTGTATTTATGGTTATTAACATTTCAGTATTCTTCCGGTACTTTATTTCCAAGTATATATGCTTGGTCGTTATAATGAATACTTTCTATCTTTACAGTCAAGCAGTTAGCATTATGACAGTATGTGGAATATTATAATCATACACCATGGAAGGACGTGTTTTCATTGTATGCATTCTCATTCTTGCCAACCTTGAATATACAGAGTCAGGTAATGCTTATTTTTCATGATACTGTTTTAATTACAACCCTCTTAAATTAGATTGCAAAAACAAAATTAGACCTGTGTTTCTTCAGCATAGGCAGTATCATAAGTTGAACAGAGTTGATCGCTGAAAAGTTTCTTACTGAATAGCAAACACGGAAAACCACGTTCAGATTGCACGCATTGAATCAATGTGCATGCGGCACATGTCCTGCACTGTTTGTAAAGACTGTATCATCTTTGTTGTCAGTAATGTAATTGTTAAGGGCGATTGAAACATTGATTAAATAATTTCCGAAAAATATGTTGTAGTATCACAAGTTTTGTATATTTAACTCTTCATTAAGACAAAATAATAAGTCGGTGTTCATCAGGGGTTACAACCATGAAGAGGCTTTGATTAGGGCTCACACCATTCAAAGGAAAGAAATTCCGTTTCCAAAACGACATAATTATTATAATGATCAAATGCAAACAAATTGATAGTGTTTTAAGCAAGATGACAGGTTTTTTTGTCGTTAAGTTAAATAATTGTTTTAGAGGCGCCGTGTTGTAGAGGTGGAACGTAGGTGGAGCGTCGGACGCCTAGCCCTAAGGTCGTCGGTCCGATTCCCGGTAACCTCCAAAATCCATTCTTACGACACGAGTACAGGTCAGAATTCCAGGAAGATGTTATAGAAAATAGTGTAACATAAGTTGCAAAAACTTGTTCTAAAATACATGTAAATAAATAAGTTTAATTTAACTAAACTAATACATTTGTCGTCCTTTTTGCTTGAAGCTTTCTGCGGCATCAAACCATATCGTCCTGAATGGAAAATTTGCTGCAGCGGAATCATCAACAGTAGATTCCACGGGGATTTTTGTTGCGGTTCTAAAGCCTTTAACCCGAGCTGGGAAAATTGCTGCAACGCTGTGCTAAACAGCAGGGTGTACGGAGATTCGTGCTGCGGCACTAAAGCGTATGACTCCAGCGTGGAAGTTTGCTGCAACGGTAAAGTTAACAGTAAATTCGACGGACATTTGTGCTGCGGTACTAAAGCCTTTGATCCAGGTTGGGATATCTGTTGTAACGGAATCATCAACAGCAGATTCAACGGGAATTCGTGTTGCGGTAAAAATGCTTATGATCCGAGTTGGGGAATTTGCTGCAATGGAAATATCAGTAGTAGATACAGAGGCAACTTGTGCTGTGGTACTAAAGCTTATGATTTGAGCTGGGGCGTTTGTTGTTATGGAGTGATAAACGACATAATTAAAGGGAACTCGTGTTGTGGTACTAGTGCTTACGCTAAAACCTGGGATATTTGCTGTAATGGTGTAATAAACAGTAGATTTAGTGGGAATTCGTGTTGTGGTGCCAAGGCATACGATAATAACTGGAACAAGTGTTGCGGAGGAGTAATATGCTAGAAACATAGGATATAGTTGGAATGATGAGCTTTCGAAAGAGATTACTCTATATTACGCTCGTGAAGATACCGTGATCTCAAGTGACCTGATGTGAGTGTTAGAATGTTCGATTCCACAAAGAACTTAGACATTAATTGCAATTCTACTTAAAGCTACTCAATACAGAAATTCTAATGTTGTAGTTGAAACATATTAGTTCCCAAATATGTACAGTTGTACATACAGATTAACAGAAACATAACTGTACAAAAAAGTAATTGATAAGAATGGAAGCCAATACTGTCCTATTGAAAACTTCTTCGTAAATTTACGCATGTAAATGAATATAAAGTTGGGGATGAATATAGTGTTTAATTGTTAAGGTTGTCACAAACATCCTTAATATTAAAAAAAACATAGACTCATTGGTTTTACTATTCATTATATATTCATGTTGTGTCAGGGGCGGGAATATGCAATGTGCCGTATCAAAGATTACCAAAGTGAGCGACTTCTGACTTATTTTGTCATTAAAAATAAATAAAATATTAGATGGCGCTGCTTTATCCTTCTATCTGAACGTTCCAGAATCTTGGCTGGGCTATTTATCAGTATCTGATGGATGGAATTCAACGCACTTGCTCGGAAAAGCTTCGCTACCAATAGTAGAGGCATATATTATTATCCCGAGAAGTTAAGGGATTTTTCATTATTGTCACAAATAATTTACAAGCACTTACCAATCCGGAAGTTTAGTGAATATTGGGCAATGCATAGCTAAAGAAGCTGTGTTCAGAAAGTACCCGTCGCTTACCGTGTTACATCCTTGCCTTCAAACGGGACACTTTCTTGTATGCATAAGCTATAAACGGATAGTTTTTCAGTTTTTAAATAATGAGTATACAAAATTCGTAACTGCTGTTACATTAAAAAATTAATTCAAGTTTACACAAACTAATCGATGGAATATAACACAAGCTAACAAAGGTTCCCACAAGTATAAAGATTTTATTCGTATCCGATTGAAGTTACTTAATTCGTATTCATTAACAATCTAAATGTCTTTTATGTTTTAAAAATTGCCCAAAATAAGTTATTAACGCACATATTCTTAATATGATAAGTGAAGTAAAACTATTTGTTATTTTGTTTGTATTAGAATCTATGCATCTCGTGTGTTACAGAAGACAAAATTTGTGAAATAAATAAATTATAGAATAAGCATGTAAAGGTAACGCTCTTTCAAAGAATAAATAACAAATCGTATTAAGAATTCAAAAGTGAGTGGTACCTATTACCTATGCAGTCAATATCTTTTTCTGTAATCTTGTGATTGTAACGTAAACAAAATGAAAAGTAAACACAAACATACAAGGATGACACCTCTAAAATGACTAATAAAACTTTGAAACCAAAAAGAAAAAAAACAATTTTTGAAAATACGCTGTAATGTTAAGAGAAAACAAACACAATATATTTCTAAAATAACGATAGCCGACAGTTTGAGATTTTCACGCATGCAATAGGTCAAAATAAGATAAAATAATTGAACTAGATAATATTTAGCATATGATAGCAACGCTTATCAAAGAACTAATTAAAACATTATATAGATTTTAAAGTATGTTATCATGTGAAATAAATAAAGCCATAATCAATGTTTGCAATAAAATAGTCGACATTCTGTGATTTGTAAATGTCCTGTAAATCAAAAGTAGCTAAACTGTTTTAGAAAGAAACAAACGAAGTATAGAGGTTTAAAGTTCAAAGGAACAATAGTCTAAGAGCTGCTTAGCCATTCTTTTTACCATAAGATTTTATCTTGTTCAAAGACGTATTAAACAGAGAGATGCGCAATTGCCTCTGTATACATAATTTTTATTTTCATAAATTTTCTATTTTTACCGTTTTTTTTTTTTAATTAATTATCTTCCATATGTTTTACAATATTTGTCATGGCAATCACGTTTTAAAGCAAAACAGGTGGTACAGTTATTTTATAGTAACAAGCAAATATAATTTCTAGTTAGAACAAAACTGTAGCAAAGAAATGCGTTAAACCAGGCGTCAAACATGAAACACACATAAACAATGTACATGATTATAATGACTGTTTTTAACAAAGCCTACATAAGTAAAAATAACATACTACAAATTGTTACGTGGGAAGAATATACCTAAAGTCAGGTCCTGTAATCGGACATTTGTTCATCAGACTCAATTACAATAAGGAACGATAAGTGAACATTGAATAGACAACATGAAAGTTATATATTTACAATTAGCAAAGATGTATCGTGCTTACAGTATTCTATATCAAAGGAAGGTCGAAGCAGTTTCTTACGATGCTAATTCCTATAAAATTAATTGTCTTACATGTAGTTTCAGTCTGAATTTCAATCTAAAGAATAGGACGTCATTAAACCCGTTTTTGATCGCCGACAAATATGTATAAAAGGACTGGTAACGTGTTTCATTATTGAATTTGTCAAAAAAAACAACTGAATAGCTGAAATAAGTTGTTTTGATAGTAGAATATCTATGGGATAAATAACAGCACATGCCTAATAAAAGCTGTTAATGTTACATTCTTATTCTCATTCTTTCCGATGTGAAAACATTACAATATTCTAAACATAAATAGAAGAAAATACTATGATTAAGCTCAAAATCTCCATATTTAACAATTTTTTATAAACAAATACTTCAACGAATAAGTAAATAAATGAAACTAAATTAAATATAAAAGTCATAAATCAAGAAAATCAAAAAATACCTCTGTAAATTGCTATCGATTTTGAATTTGATAATAGGTATTTGACAAGATTTTTAATCTGTTTTTGTTTTACTTTTCACAAAATGTATAGGTTTTGCTATAAATTCTCTGCTGTGAATTATCCGGTATCTAAAAACATTGCTGAGCTTTGCTGAAAAAGATCCATTCAAATTTGAAGTATTTTCATCAGTTTCAATTTGCATAACTACTGTGCATTTTATATACGAATAGGTTCATAAACATGTGTATTTTATCACTCTGTTTTAATCAGCATTCGTTATTTCAAGAGTTATACATAGGACAGCACTTTTCTTTTACTATTTTCAATATCAGTTTTATTTCCATTTTTGTTATTTGCTACGAGTTAAATACTATAGACGTTTACAATTGAATATTCATTTTTCATTGTTCTCTACAGCCACAATGATATCGCTTATCTTCCTCAAAAATGTCAGAAGAGCCAATAACAGTGTCCACAAGGTTACTGATAGACATATATGCACCAAAGTAATTTCCAAACAGAAGTTGTTGCCTCTTGGCGCTATGAACTTTTCTTTTCGACTGAATTTCTATCTTCAGCTCGCGGAAACAAAATATCATTTCGGCGCTGTTCACTTCTGTTATAATTGCAAAAAAGGTACTTCATTTCAAAGTCTTTTCAGATACGGTATTAGAATAAAATATTGATTAATTGTAGAACTTTATCATCACTAGCATTCGGTTAAGGTGCGCATTTAAAAAGTCGAAATAACCCTTTTAGAAAAATACCCGTAAGGATACAGAACGTGAGTTCATTGTGCGCTTGTGTACCTTGTTAGATATTTAGATAGTTAAACGAATTATTTTCACTGTAATCTTAATCCATCGGCATTGTAGTCAGAAAAGTATTCCAGGTACATCTACCTTCTAAAGCATAAGCAAACATTTAGCATAAGATCATGTCTTGATCGCACTTACACAACCTTAGAATAATCATCAACTTCAGCATGCCACTTTAAATAAGTAAAAAGCAGAAAACAATTGTTCAATCTATGTTTGAAAAAATTAAATCCAGGTCGGTTATATAAATCAAAAAATAAAAATAAGAAAAAAAAAGTTAAGAAAAGACTGATGACTATAAAAAATAAGACACGCACACGCAGAATCTATGATTACACTAAACGTAGCTTCAAATTAATATAATATTAAAAAACATATCTCTAATCATTACAAGAAAAACAACACTAAAATATGTCATTACTTAAACGTAGCTTCAAATTAATATAATATTAAAAAACATATCTCTAATCATTACATGAAAAACAACACTAAAATATGTCATTACTTAAACGTAGCTTCAAATTAATATAATATTAAAAAACATATCTCTAAACATCACATGAAAAACAACACTAAAATATGTCATTACTTAAACGTTTTCAAACAGTAAGATCTACGAATATATTTGTACAAGTGAATAAAAGACGAACAAAAGACGAGTACTAGGACTGGAAAGGCCAAACTATACACAGCTTCACTTAAGATATTATAAAAGACTTAGATTTATGGACGTTTGCAATTGAATGTTTATTCTTCATTGTTTTTTGTTGTTAATAGTCATCATTATACCGTTACAATCATCTTCCAATATGTAGTAAAGGGATGACAAAACTATCAATATAAGTGTTTTCAAGAGTACATGTATTCCTAAAGTTTCACTGCATCAGATGTAAATCCCAAATATAATTTGTAAACGTTTAAGATTGTACAGTACATATATATAGACTGGACCAAACACAAAATTCGTTTACTTTGTTTGCCACAGCCTAGTATTCTTTGTCACCAGTAATGTTTATCACCCATAAATTTTTCAAATAAAAAACAAAGAAAGTCAAATGAAGTAGCGCAGTGGTCAAACGGTTAACGCTATGGACTGCCAATCTGGATGTCACAGATTCGAATCCCGGCCAGGGCACTGAACATTTCATAAACGTTATTCAGTGTTTCAAATCCATCCGTACATGAACTGGTTGGAAACCCAGACGTAGTCTCACGTGTGTCGGTGCTATACACCGGACATGTAAAAGAACCAATGATATATTCGTAAAAGAGCTAGGTTCTAGAACCCGGCTTCCCTTGTATCTGCATTTGTCTCTCTTCTACCTGCGCCTGTCAGGAGTCTTAGCAAGTTCGCTCAGGGAGATACCCCATGGTCGTCCGGGACTATGAACAATCAAAAGAAAAAATAACACAACAGCAAAGCAATAACGTATTAAAACGGGTTTACAAAAATCAAGTAAAACACAACCGTTACAGCAAAATATTATACATTTTCAACAAAACACTCTCTAAAAGCATCAAGCAATTGTATTTAAATAATGTCCGACAACAACTGTAACAACTGTGATCTGCTATACATGTATATTTAATTGTTTCTCTGATTCAGCACCGAGTACTCCAAAAAAAGAGAAAGGGGACTACTTATCTTAAAAAAAACTTGATATTAACGAGCGTTTTCTTCTTAAAGATGACAGTCAGTTAACTGGCATAATTGATTTCTTTTAACTCATTGCATATCATCATATGCCTCTTTAAGATGACGCAGCATCATATACTTCTTTAAGACAAAACGAAAACAACATCGAACGATTCAAATCTTTTATATTATTTGTATATTGTATGTAGCACTTGGTTCGATCGATGTTAACATTATAATTTCATCCAGAAATCAATGATTATACATATTACACATACCACATTCATTAAACAATATAATTAATCAATACACATAATATCAATTCATTTTATATATGCATTGTAAACTATTCTATTTAAAACAAATATAAACTTCAGATCTCATGATCGTCATAGGTAGTTCATGCATTAAACCATTATATAAAATGAAATAAAATAACAGAACAAATTCATTTTGTCCTACAAACATACTGCCAATGTTTTTTTTTTTTTTGTTTTTTTTTAAATATCGAGATGTGTTAGCGTCGACCGACCAAAGCTGAGTGACAATAACGTGAACTACAATTTCACGTATAAAGTCCGTGCAAATTGATAATAATGCTACTGCATTCGACCAATAGAAAATAATTTTCTTCTAATTCATATGCATTCAACCGAAGAAAATTATATGTTCCTTGAGTGTAGCAGGCAAATTTTATATTAAATTTTCTTCCTTCATATGACATTGAAAGGAGATTTTCTATGTCGTTTTCAGACTTCTAAGATATTTGAATCGGACTTGAAATTCAATTTATATTTTATGTCGATTTAGAACCAACCAATTCAACAAGAATTACTAGAGCCATGATTCTGATCATGCTTGGACTTTTGAAATACCATGAATTTAATTGGTCCAACATATAAACGTTAATAAACGTTAAGCTGTATGTACTAGAAGTTTACCCCTTTTCCAGTTTAAAAAATATTTTAGATGTGTTTATATGCAAGGGCTAAATCAAAGGAGCATAGTAATTACAGGTCACACAAAACACACTATTCTAACGAATAAGCTTTCGTTTAGTGTTTTTTTTTTAATTCGGTACTGTATTTCTCATACCGAACACATGTTACACTGTATAAACTAAGTTTATGGTTCTCCATTTCTAATCCCTATCGTGAAAATATCATAAAAGAATTCCAAAAACATTTGTATCATCTTGGAAAAAGTTTTGGCCTGCATGACGTTGTAGTGAATAAAGACTAGATGTAACTTCCAACTTGTAAGCTAGTGATGTCATCTTGAAACATTCTCCACCGACCGTTATGTCTTTTTATTTACTCAAAGTAAGAAGCCGTCGAAGAATTATTCCAAATTGATACATTTCATCTTGTTGTGATTTAGTATCATTTGCAACATACATATTCGCATCTAGCACGATGCAGGTCTTCAGATGGAATAGAAGATTTTACATTAAACTTGCATATTAAATAAATAGGTGTCAGATAAAATCAAATATATTGTTAAGCGTTTTGTGAGGCTAAAATTATAAACTAAAAACACTTTTTTGTAAAACTCATAATTATATCAATGTTCTGTTACACATTGATATAGAAATTGCTCGTTTATTCGCGTAAATGCATTATGAAAAAATATACCAAAAAACTCTATGTTTTTATGTGGGTAGAGGTTCTGTGTAGAAGAACTATGAAATAATTTAATTTAATTTACCTTTTTATCCTTTATAGTTATATAAGTAGAACCCGCAGACAGCCGATCAATACCCACTGATGCCTCATGAAGCAGACTTAGATACCTTGCTAGTAGCATACTGGACGAAATAACAGTGGCAGTGGAAATCCGTTCACCGTCGGTCATCATATCATGCACACTTTTGCCTTCTTTTACGCCGGTTTTCGCTCTTATCGACTGCTGTAAGCCATCATACCGCAAAATGACATTGCCTATTTCTTAAGTATAAAACATTAATCACTGGAAATGAAGAATCATATACTTTTAGTATTGGTCAGATCCTAGCTTTGCCGATGAGTAAATTCATATCGATATTGATTTGAAATACACAAAGGTTTGGTAATTTGAGAACAAATCTTCCACAACTTTTCTAGTTTTATTTTTTGTTGATTTTTCTGGATGTTAGTCGTGCATGTATCTAATATCTAACTTGGAATAGGAGGTTGTAGTGTTAAGTTGTACCTAAATAGGTAGATGTCAAGTCTAATTTACCCTTATGAATATTTGTTGAAGTAATTTAAATGTTAAGAAGGTTATAAATTGTGGTTTAAATCAGCGTTCTGGTAAACGCACTCTATGTATGTAATTTCATTTTTTAAGATTACACAGAAAAGCAAGTACTCCTTCATTATATTGTTACATGCTTGATATTTAGAGCAACTCGGTTTAGATTTGCATATCGGATCCGATTTCATTTAATTTTATCTATGCCAAAACAGACGACTCTTGTTAACTTATGACATAACGTTATAAAAACTGTAACGTCACTTTCCAAAACAAATATTTTTATATGATTGATAGTACTTGGAATGTTTTTCGAACAAATAATGGAGCCGCCTTGGATCAGCGGTAGCGCGTTTGCCTCCCTACCATCGCCAGGTCGGTAGTGTCCTTAGGCAAGACACAAATAATTCCACATTGCCTCTCTCTCTCTCTCTCTCTTCGATTTTGATTCCATCTGGAATGAGTCTCGAGAGCGATTAATATATGTTGTAAGATCTTGTTTCGCAATCGGGAATAAATAAATTAGTTTAAGCTAACAAATAACGACCAATTTTGTCGGAAGAATATCTTTGTTGATGATATAAGAACTACAATCAGTATCACATTCAAACTGCTTTTAGGACTGTAAATTCATCACAATATTGTTCAGAAGACTTAAGACGACGTCCTGATTTTGAATGCTATATTCCAGATATTTTATCACTTACTAACAATTCTGTTGCGTATGGCAAGTATATAACGTTATTTGTCACCAACGTGTCGTCATGGTATAGGAGTTAGCACGCTGGATCGGTAATCTAAAGACCCGCGGTTCGAATCCCGGCAGTGGCGGTCAATGTTTCATTATATACTTTATAATGTAAAAAAAAATTAAATTGTAAAAAGAATAAGGAAATTATATTACCCTTTTTTATTTCAAATCTGTTTTGTTCTTCTACGTCCGGATTAAACTTCTGTAATAAAGGAAGATAAAACTTGAAATATTCGCTGAGTGTTTGTTCATCAAATTCAAAACAGGATCCAAGTAAGTGCATATTACGAGTAGTATGTACAGTTTCACTAGCGAATGTACTGGTTGCTGTTGAAGTTCACTTCTTACAACTGTAATACTACAAAACTCTCGTCACAAATATGCTTCATCATTTACAAAAATAGTGCAAAGATAGTATGAAGCGGCCCATTCTTGTCATTTAATCTACGTCCATAATCAGAGTTTGGTCAATTCTAACTTAATATGTTGCTATTATATTGCCATCTCTTAGATTTTCAACGTTGTTTTGGCGCAGATGTCTTATGTTCAAACTTATTATGGGTTCTTTATAATTGTGTTCTTTTCAGTTTATTCTCATCTAATAATCTTTTGTTTTAACGATGCCTTAAGAACAAACAGTGACATCTAAAAAAACGACTTGCTGATTTTTTATTTATGTTCGATCATTTTATGCGTGTTTGTGTGAAACTGCCATACATATCATTTAACATATAAATGTCTAATTTCAATTATTAAATACATTGGGGACACCAGGTGCACTTTAAAAATATTCCGTCATTAGGTTGAAAATATGTTGCAGTAAACCAACCAATAATCGTAATGTATCTTTGCTGTTGTACAAAAAATAGGTGGATAGCAATTTATTACAGAAGGCCTCTATGTTTAATGACTTGTGGTAAAATGAAGCATTTCTCGATATACTTGTCAGTCTAATTGTATTCTTTTAGCATTTTACATTTTGTTGAACACATTTTTTCTGTTTGGAGAATATAACCTGCTAGATGTAAGGAATTCCCCTTAACTGTATTTATCTGGTCGCTGACCCATTGACTGACAGTAAAAATTGTTTACAGATTCACATGATTGTTGTAAATCAATTAACCTACTTTCATCTAGGTTCGATTTCCCTAACATAATAGGGTTGACATTTTTTATCGTCTTGTAAACAATCTCGAAATCACTCAGTAACATGCCACTGATAAACAAGCTCTTTAACTTCTTTCAATATACCTTTTCAATAATAATTTACGCTTATATCGGCTTTTGTCAAAAATATTAAGTTGTATCGATTTTATAAAAATTCAATCACCGAGATCGACATCTTTTTCTGCTGATAGCAGATGCTCGTGGTGAATGAAACATTATGTTCGACGCAATCGTTAAACGCAACGGCTTTGGAGCAGTGGGCAATTAAACGATTTTTTTTCAATTACGATTTTATCGTGCGGGGTGTGTAAATCTTATTTATTTCATACAGTATAAAATCATTCAGTTAATTTCTTATTAATTTATGAATCAGAAACTAGTTACTTTATTGCACCTCAGTATTTACAGGTTTGGACACCAATACATTTGTCCTTATTAGGTTATTATTATCCCCCTCCTATGCGACTGGAATATGGTATTGGACTCCGTCCGTCCGTGCGTCCGTGCGTCCGTATGCCACACTTTTGTCCGGGGCATAACTATTATATTATTCAAGGGAATATATCTAAACTTAACTCAAAGACAGAGGACATTGAGAGGAAGTGCAGTGTACAAGGACCTTAACTCTTGTCCTATTTTGCATTTTCTTCATTATCGAATGTTCCTTTCTGGTCCATAACTCCTTAAGTACTAAATCGAATGGATTCAAATAACATACACTTACAGAAGACACTCAAACGCAGCTCAGTGTCTAAGAACAATGACCGTACTTTACTTTCTATTTGAGTAATCTCTCCTTTTGATTTTTCATATAACACTTTTTTCTGGAACATAACACCGAAGGTATGCAAGGAATTTAGTTTAAACTTTATACACAGACAGAGAACATAAAGAGAAAGTGCAGTGTATAAGGACCTCAGCTCCAGCATGCAGTTGTTTGAATTATCTACTTTTATTACTTTTTTGCTGAAGTACTGAACTAAAATTATTCAAATTGCATAGTCAAAGAGGACATTAAGATGCAGAGCAGTGTCAAGAATCATAACTCAAACGTTATGGGCGGTACATTTACATCAAATTGTTTTCTAATGTTTCAAGTATCTTGTGCAAGGCATTTGTGTAGACTAGGTTTTGAAAGTTATTTTTCATCGTACGCCACATTTTTATTTCTACGTACACTATCGCTTTAATTTCAGCAAAACTTGACTTTTAAAATCCTTTTACTACTATTTCATACGGCGATCGTAAGGTGACATGCAGCACACATTTTTGGTTTCGTAATTACGAAAAAACATTTCGTCCGGACAAAACAATATTTCGTCTTTACGTCCTGACAAAATAATATTTCCATTTTACGACATGTGATTTCGTTGTTACGTCATAAAAAATACAAAATATTATTTTTATATTATGCAACTGCCATGACGACGACCCGATAACACCGGTCTGATATTTGTTGATATTGCGACATCTTACATCACAGGACAGTGTTATTATGACACTGTCCTGATATCACATTTTAAGCCACGCCCACTTTAGACATTAAGTTAGTTTTATGAAATAAGATCTAGGCTATTGTGGATTTCTTACACGCTACACAACAAATTAAATTTTCGGTAGCTACTTCAGACTACAGAGGTGTGTTTCATTAAAATTTCTAGGAATACAAGCAAACAGCACGTCACTTAAAATCGAATAATGTCTGTAGAATTTTAATTTTTGAATTAAACATACTGTTGTTGGTATTCATTTTCTAAGTTAGATCTATCCATCTATAGCAATTTTGAAGCAAAATTCGAGAAAAAGTTGATTTTCATTTTTTATCCCCTTCCGTTTTCACAGGAATTTCTTATTACTTGTATGATATGAACTGAAACGTTATAAACCGCCTTTTAAAAGTGTACAAATGCCTTTCTAGGTATATTTTAATGCTCAATATTTCCTATGAAGCATAACATTAACGGTGCTGGATTTAAAACACGTGAGTCTATATATCGTAAAAACAAAGTAACATTTCGTAAAAATGAAACAATATTTTGTAAAAACGAAATAACATTTCGAATTCACGAAATGATATTTCCTAATAATAAAATGCATTTTGTTATACCGAAATATTATTCCGTTTTTACAAATTAAATGTATTTCGTAAGGACACTTTACGGGTAACATCGACTGTAACTAATATTTCACAATGCATTGATTATAAATCATATTTGCATACACATAGTTATTATTAAGGCAAATCAAAAAGAAAGTCTGCCGAATTGTTGAAACTCATTAAGGAGATAAAACATACCTCTTTTCCAAGAATGGCAGAGAGTGTGTAAAGAATGGGATTCAAAGCCGAATTAAAAGGTAATACAAAGACTGCTGTCCAGACATACACTTCCCCTGTAATTGGATACCCGCTCAATGCCATCATTCCTGTAATAGAGACGTAACATATACAATATTTAATAACTAATTTAAATACTTTCAGCTCGTAAACTTCTATTTTGTTTTATACAATGACATATGCAGTCTGATCGTGACACTGTTTATTGCAATACAGCACAACTATTCATAATACAGTACGGTTATTTTTTTCAATCATTTAAAGATTTCAAAGGAGTTATTTTTCTGATTCAAATAAGGATACATTGTATGTGATGTCAATTCTGATAATAAAAAGTGACATCTAAGAGGCATGTATTCCGAACCGCAAAAATTGGTCAAATGGGTAGGGAAATCTAGGACGGTCCTTGATATCAGACATTCAATACATGACTGGTTTCTGCCTGTGTGTTACTTTTCTGAACACGTCTTGATACATGTGATAAGGAACGAGGATTCTTTCTGTATTCAGAATTAAAACCATTTTATACTGCTACTATTTCTCAATAAGTCCTACCTATTTTCAAACATTTTGAAACTGTCAAGCCATTATTTACATCAGCGAATAAATACGTTGGTATGTAAATCAAACTGTTTAACAGAAAACAAAAACTTTAGAAATGTAGACACCATCGCACTTTTTGTATTAGTGGTAGAATTGGCCTAAGAAGGGTACAGGTTGTTTAACAATGTCATGCTAGATTACCGAAGCATATGCTTGCAAAAAATTAAAACAACTGCAAAGAGGTTACAACTTTTCCTAGTCAATAGTTTCTTATCGTTAGATGTTCTTGATTTATCGTTATGATAAATAAATTAAATACAACCCATTGCAGTTGGCTTTGCCCGTACGCTGTTTTAGCATTTGATACAGTTACAATCTTACGTCACACAAAGGCGAAACTAAAACTATTAACATAGCATGTATATATCGGTTAACTCTTCCACTCCGTTCTTTCAATGACAAGGCCAAATAGGGGCGCATGCGATCAGTCTTTATTTGATACTGACGTCACGTTCTTCATAAACCGCATTCATGCACCCATTTGATCCGAAAAAAGTGGAAAGAAAACATTAAAGTCATGACAGAATTAATTTCGGATATTTTAGTTATTATTGTGCACTTTAATTACAATTACAATTACAATTGAATAGCTGGATGGAACTTTCTCCAAACTTTACGAAATGGACTATGAAAGTTTTATTGCGTACCTCCACGAGTAGCCAAACTAATTGTGCGCAAGTAAAATGGGTCTCTCTTGCAATCGAAATATTGAGGCTTATCCGCGATGAAATACAATCATGTATACATAAAAAAAATAGAAAAAAACACAAACAGCGCGAGGTTTTTCCAATAGTGCAAGTAGATCTAGAGGGTCTCGGCGTAAATATGACTTTCGTACATTATTTATTCGTTTTTCATTTTCCCCTCAAAATTTCGGCTTGCCTGTGGACAACCGGGACAGAAAAATCTGCTTGTCCGACGGCAGAAAATTCCGTGTCAGACAAGTCGGACATAGGAATTCAACATCCCTGCTGTACTATCGGTTGGACATATACAGCAGCATTCCACCAACATAATCGTCACTTCTAATGTTTATTTGATGTAATATGCATAAGTTCTCATATACGTACAATTTACTATATACATTACTATACATTACTACATGTATACATTAAATGTCTTTCAGAGGACTTCTTGTGAGTTCACCGTCGCGCGTGAATGCGAAACTTAATCAGAGAACTAGAATCTTAGAACTATACTAATGATGATCATAATTATTGAAATGGGGATAGCCATTGACACTGGAAATAAAGTATGCATAAGTTTATAAAGGATATATTAGTCTTAGATTAGTGTGTACATTTTACTTCAGTGACACTGACGACACAGCGGTCAGTGCAAAACAAAATGTTTGACTCCCGCAGATTCTTTAAATGTTTTCTTTATCATTGGTCGAATGTTTCTGCACCAAAATGTGAACAATAGCCGAAACAAATGTAGTTAGTTAAAGAGTTATAACAATGCTTTGAGTAATTATGTAACTCTGAAGTCATGTGTCCAACATTTCTCTCATGTATGACACTGGGTTCTAAATTGCATTGGTCAGGGTGCAGTATCCTACTGTCATCTTGCCAGCTGTAACAATTTACTGTTAGACATCCACCATACACTTTACGGGTTGGCATATAAAAGAATGGATATACATGCAAATGTATGAGATAAAGTGCAATCAAATAGATAATCGTCAATAAACTACTGGTCCGACTGTCATGTCTGCCGTTTCATTTTTATGTTCGAGGTAACTACATCTCTGTTTATTGGTTTGCAATTTTTTCTCAGACTCAACACCCCGACCCCACTCCGAAGAATGAGGGAATGGAGAAACCATTGACTCCGAAAGTAAAAACACTGCTCATAAGCGAAAATATCCGTGTTCACTGTCTACAGTATACAGAGGAAACTTGGTTGTGATAACACAACAGAAAATGTCCGTAAGATTTTTGCAGGCAAGCATTTTCAGATGCACGTGATATGTCAGTAATAAAACGACACTAACTTTAGATACTAGTATGTTGGTAGAATACGGCACTAGATACTAGTATGTCAGAAGAATCACTTATCGAGGTACTAAAATATTGATAATTGCGTAAATTTAGTTGCTTTCGTTGACATTATGTATGAGAAACAGACTGAAAACGCATTTTATGAAAAAAAAGGCTTTACGATATATTTTTGTTCACCAGACGTCATTATGAATTATGTAAAGTTCCGCGAACATAATTAACATGTATCATAATTCATAAACTTACGACGGATCTGAACTAACAACGGGAACACCCCTATTTCGATGGTTTTAAATGGGACTGATCCTTTGCAGTAGACTTAAATCAAATGCAATGAATGATACCGTGGCTCAATCGCTGTGATTAAAAGAGATCTCGTTTAAAGAAGTATAAATCAACATTTTAAATAAATTAGTCTAGATCCATATAATTTCCCTCGAAGTCGCTCCAAAATATGCGAAGAAACCTGTAATCAACCTTACTTAATACTGATTGCCACTTACACTAAAATACATAAGGGAAGATCGTACAGTAGCTTACCATGCGAGATTTTGGCGGAGCAAATTGACGACTTGAGTAAGAAGCTGAACGCACGCTACTAAACGTCTTTGATTCGGGAGGAGTTAACCTATAAACTAGCTGTAATGATAGGTTCAGATTCGCGCTTTGAGTGAGGTAAGATTAATAAATGTATTGATTGCCAATATAGCTTACGGGCAAACGCGTTGTAATTGTTTACACTTCGT
>JAFMSR010000004.1:37821022-38024740 GCA_022818135.1 Saxidomus purpurata | reverse complement strand
TTGATCAGGAAACGTTCCTATTCAACCGTTTCCAGTCGAACTCGTCCCGATATTTCCCTTCTCAATCAGATTCTGATCCGAATTGTATCTTTTCTCATGGTAAAAAAACCCGAATCATTCCTGAATGCGATCCTACAGTGATCAGACAGTGACCAGAAAGTGAACTGACGCCCTTAGAAACTCGTTTCACGTAAAAGTCCCATCCTGTAAAAGAATCTCCGGATCATGCCCGTTCCGCAGGACACCGTTAGGACTCTGTTAAGAACGTAAAAGACTGCTTTCAGACATTCCAGATCATTGTTGTTGATGACTGGCTGACATAGTGTTTGATAAATGTAATCAGGGCGATCAAACTGACCAAGTTTCATGAAGATCCAATGAAAATGACAATTACAAGATTTTTCTATTTGCCCCCGTGACTTATTTTTTAGTTCAGATGAAACATATTTATAATCGATCTAGAAATGCAACCTCTATTGCGTTTTTCTATTATTTGACCCCGTGACCTAGTTTTTAACCCCAGATGAGCCATATTCGAGCCCGACCTAGATCTAATCAAGGCAATCATACTGACCAAATTCATGAAATTTCAAATAAAAATGCAACCTTTATTGCATACACAAGATTTTTTCATGAATTGACCCCGTGATATAGTTTTTGTAAACCAGATGACTCATATTTGAAACCGATCTAGATTACCTAAAGACAGTCATTCTGACGAATTTACATGAAGATCAAGTGCAAAATGTAGCCTCTATTGCAAACACAAGGTTAAATAAGTACATACAACAGACGACAGACAGACAGACAGTTTACGGACTACAATAACTCACATTGGGCTTTTCGTGCTCAGATGACCTAATAAAACGCTTGCAAAAGCAGCAGATTATTTCGATTACTCACTCTTAATGCCCAGTTCTCAGTACACGTTAGACTCGAGTCTCGAGTTATATTTTTATCAATATGTTTGCCCCGAAATGTGTTGATAATCTTTTGAACACCTATGCCTGGTACCTACGAAAATAAATCGCATGATTCAGGTTATTCTCATCTAAACACATTTGCGAAATAAAACGGTAAACGATACCAACGGTCGAAATTTTCAAAAGAGTAGGCCATCTTTTTTGTGGTGTTTTAACATATCAACCTAGATTATTTACTGCTCGGGAATACACTGGACTGGGATATCCATCCAAAAACACACAAATTACAACAAAATTGTATGTATCAGAGTAAAAATTGGATTGTAACTTACCCCAATCGCGAAAACTTATTATCTGTGCTCAATTTAGAGGCAATATCCGGTGGCCGTTCATCCGGAGTGATAATTCTTGTTATTATGTTGAGTGACCATATAAAATAATTAAGAGTGTTATTAACGATTGAATGATTCACATTCAAAGCCGTTTTGGGTGACTTTTCATGAAGAAAGATTGATTTTGCTAGAACATTACACGTAAGCAGTAATCCTATCAACATGGGATTATCGATAAACATGATATATGAAGACAACTGATAAAATTAGTATGTATACATGTCAGAGTTCTTACGTATAGAAAGCATGCAATCAAAACTGTAAGATGGTCAAATATTCAATGAAATATATGCAGAAATTGGCCTTTTGTGACTGGAACACTTAAGTTATGTCCGAAGTCTAAAATGACAAATGAATACCTTATGTCATGTTCGGGGTTAAGTATTGCAAATGAACAGGGTTGTAATTGTCTCGTTAGAATGTTCGGGGTCAAAGTATCATTGGGTAAGTTAATCTTTGTAGAACTAATAGGAGGTCTACTGGTTATTCTGAAAGCTATCACGGATTCATGGTCTAGTGGTACATGAAACGTGCTGGACTGGTAATCAAGGGATCGTTGGCACGGTCCCCGGCTCCTCCACTACAGTAACTAATAGTCTTTCGGGTGGGATCTTAAATCGATATTCTGTACTGTATGACAAAGGCACCTAAAAGAGGTAACTTATTTTAGGTCTCGGGAGAAAGTACATGATATACAGAAAGCTACCCACTAGCCTTATACATTCGGCTCCCGGGTTTTACCCGTTTATGTGATCTGATATTTTCATACATGTAGTTGTCAAACCTTCGTAGAAGAAAGCGTCCACCCATAAACTATCTCACTGGCTATGACGTCAAATAAGATCAAGATACACTCCTGATTCTTTTACATACCTGTTGTATGGACCATAAACGATCAAACTCATTATCAATCAAAAATGTCACAGTTTTTATTTGAATCTGTCAAAATATGTCATAATGTAAGGGCTTTCCCGCTTGTTAGGCAATGGCTAATTTTATATTATGTTTATAAGAATGTGACGGTGTCTTTTCAGATACACGATTTTCAGTCAGTCGTTGAGATTTCGAATGGATGTTGATCAGGATGTTTAAACTAGTTTCATAGACAATATCGCATTTGTGTCAGTGATGTTGCTTGTTTTGCAAAATTATCTATATTTAATTGTATGGCAAACAACTTGCCACATTTAATGATTATGCACATGAGGGACGTTCGACAACTTTCTAGATAACTCTCATATTTCTTATATTTAACAACATAACATTAACAACAACACACTGACCGATATGCCGCTGTAACGTTGTAAACTGACCCCCATAGAATAATGACCCCCCGGTCATTATTTTATATAGAATAGTGACCCCGCGGTCATTATTTTATATAGAATAGTGACTCCTTTCTATAAAATACTGACACCCCTTATAAAATAATGACCCCCACGATTTTATCTATAAAATATTGACCCCCACCTAACCTGTTACTAACATACTCTATATCAATTCAAGTCACTGTCGTGTTTCTATTGCTTATATTTCTTGTTGTTGTTGTTGTTTCTGCTGCTGCTGCGTCTACAGCTGACACAACAGCAGTATAACTTAGAGGCCCCGCTAAGAAATAAGCGTACATCTATTGAAAATGAAATTTAAAATGGTTTTCATTTGAATTATCATTATTGTACTTAAAGAGAAGTATTACAATAATAGAAGATATACCTACGTCGTTTTAAGGTTACTATAGAAATAGAGAGAACCGATATTTAGAATGCTGGTTCGTCATCGATTTTGGGCCTTTATATAGCCTATTTTACGGAGAAGATTTGTTTCTTTGCTTCTCCAGATATGGCATTTGATAAACACTGAAACCCGAAGAAAACCAGACTGGAAAGATTCACATAATGTGCTATCAGCGATCTGACGCCAATCACATTTTTACTGGTCACTCATTCTAATTGTTTGTTGTGTATATTCGATTTCTGTCGTTACAAACATTATTGCATATCAGCTAAAATATTTGTTGATAAAGTTTCATTCTTGTGGTTTTGTTTTCAAATTAAAAGGCAACATTTTTCTACTGCGTGACGTCAGATAACCTTTGTTCATACCGCGGTGGCATTGTTCAAATTCACCGCTTAAATCAATGTGCTAAAACAGAAAGCCAGGCCTTTGGGTAGCTCTTTAATCACTATTGAAAACATAGAGATTATGGGTAGAATCTTAGCTTATACCAAATTTTATTTAAAGTTAGGAATGATTGTGGACACCGTCCCTCGACAAGCACGTGTTTATGGTTTGAAGAGACTTTGATGGAAAAAAAAACTTGTTATGGGCGAGTTTTGAACCCACGACCTGTGGATCCTAAGTCCACCTACCGTCCTCTTACACTCGACCATGAAGCTGTACCGGATGGTCATTTTAGACATTATTCTGTATCAAAAGATAAGTTCCTGGTAAATCTGAACGCTTTTACTCGGACAATGATAAACCGGTACAAACTTCACAACATTATACAAACATTTCATTAATATTGACGGACCATGAACTCAATGGATTATTTTGAGGAGTACAAATATTTGGTGTGTTGAAAGATCAAGTAAATCCCAGATTATAACAGGGGTCAGTATTTAAAGAAAACAGATAATATTTTGTTGTTCTATAGGATAACAATTCTTCATTTTGCCTTTGGAGTCATGATATTATTAGGACCGGGTGTCATAATATTATGACCGGTGGTCATAATCGGAGATCATATTATTATGACCCCCGTAATAATAATATGACCGGGGGGTCATAATTATGACCCCCGGACATATTATTATGACCCCCCGGTCATAATTTTATGACCCCGGTCAAGTTTGGTGAAGATCGCGTCAAAATGTGATTTCTAAAGCATTCACATGTTTTTTTCTAAGATTTGACCTCGTGACCTAGTTTAGACCCCACATAACCCAGTTTCAAACGTGACCTAGATATCATTAAAATATTCATTTTGACCAAGTTTGGTGAGGATCAGGCAAAAATTGTGACCTTGTTTTTGACCCCACATGACCCAGACTTGACCTAGATTTTATTAAGGTTGATATTGTGACCAAGTTTGGTGATGATCGAGCCAAAAATGTGGCCTGTAGTTAAAGTGGCTTGCCAGTCTTCTCTGGCGTCGGGCGACGCCATAATGGTCGAAAAGTAAAGATAATCGTATTGCCATGATTCCTCGCTATGCATATACAATGAGGCCGTCGGTTAATTGTGTATGTTTCAGATTTTTCGTATTCCATTTCGTTGCCTAGCAACGGGCTTTTTTGTGCAACTGGTGAATATTTAAGAATTCTTTGCATGAATTGCTTATTGTTTTTTTGCTAAATGATTTCTAAAACCACTTTTCGAATGCTCGTGAAAAGGGAAACAGAATGATAATTATAAGTTTGTTATTGATAGTTCCATTAGTTTCACTGTGTGGGGCGTTTAAACGTAACAAAACGCGCAAATTTTGGGATGCAAAAGCATCACCATACAAACTTTGGTGAGAGATTTGGTCTACGGAAATGATTCAAACCACTTGTCACTTACAGTGATTTTGCTTAAATATTTGGTTGGAGTTGCCGAGTGGTTAAGGTCGTTGACTCCTAATCCAGCGGCCCGGGTTCGATTCCCAGGCGGGGAAGCTGGAAATTGTGAAACACATGTTCCCACTCAACTAGAGGAGTTCTGGTAAGCAACCCAGCGTTACTGGATTGAAATCCAGGCATCCTCGCCGCCTGAAAACTAGCCAATTCTGGCTATCTAAAAGAGGGCGTTAAACTGAATATGAATAATATGAATATGAACAAATTGTAACGTTGAAACTTGTGTTACGCCGAATGACGTTTAGGCTACTTCAATGATACACGCGATGCAAATATTTACTTCTACCGCATTTTGTGAAATATTTCACGGAAAGACCCCCTTTTTTATTTCATAAACTTTCCTAGCAAAAAGACTGCGTAAGTCGTTAGTAAATTGAATCGTTTTTCGTCGACCAAATCGTTCACCGAAGCTCGTATGGTACTACTCTAAGGTCAAAAGAATCGCGCATTTTTAAAAACATTTAACGCCCATCATAGTGACATTTTATGAAATTTCCGATTGACAACACTGACTTATATCATTCTGTTTCCCTTGTCAAGAGCATCCGAATGTTGTTTTTGAAATTAATGCAGCGAAAAAAATAAGCCATTTTTACTCCAGATACTTCAATTTTTCATTAATTGTACGAAACAGCCCTTTGCTAAACAAAAAAGGAATATAAAAGATCTGAATCGTACAAAATGAAGGAGAGGTGTCCTTGTATATGAATACCAAATATCAGGGCAATACGATATCTTTACTTTACGTCGACCGACGTCAAAGAAGACTGGCAAACCACCTTAATGCACTCTATTCATCGAATTGCGGTAGCATAACAACGCATCTTAAAAACAAGTAAAAACCAGCTATACCGGCTGAGGCCGATGTTGTTGTTGTTGTTGTTATTTCCCAGTTTTATGACCCTCCCGCCTCTTTACGAGGACATTATGGTGTGGACATACCAGCTTTACATGGTGGAGGAAGACCCCAGGTGCCCCTCCGGGCAATTTTCAGGCTCGGGCGGGCACCTGGGTAGAACCACCGACGTTCCGCAAGCTAGCTGGTTAGCTTCCTCACATGTGAGCCTCGGTGGCGCAATGATAGCGCGCTTGCTTATTAAAGCGGATAAGTCTCACCAAAGGGATATTGTTTCGCCGTATCAAACCTTTGCCAATAGAAACAGATGACCTAATGGAATGGGGATACATAAAGGAATCCTTTTGCAACTTGAAACCCCTGCAACTTTCAAGGTACACGGTAGAACATACTTAGAACACAGATCACGAAACCCTTGCTAAATCTTTTTGTTACCTATAAAGGTATCATGCAACAGGCTTAAGTTTTATTTTTCCAAGACTTTTCCCAGATTCGTTGAGATAGTACCTTTAACAGCCTCGTAACTTTGTGACATCGCATTATGTTACGCATACATGTATATAATTATTAATTTACCTTCTGTACAATGTAGTGTAAGCATTCTGGAACTTATAGTAACGGTGATTTTGTCCGAAATTTTAGAAGAAACATCATTTTGTTATTGCATCCTACATGTTGCACTAATTTCGTAATAGCATGGGCTCATGAGCTCATTATGAAAAAATGCTATTGACGGTAAAATAGTTCATTTTCTGGAGTGCAAGATTGTAAAAAAGGCAATTCATACGTGGAAAAGCACAATGTTTTATGCCACCCCTGAAAGTGATGCCAAATACCCTTAACCTTCTTTATGTCACCTATATGTCACTCATATATACCTAAAAAAAATAGGCGAAACGGGTGTGGGGTAGCCCAGTGGTTTTATTACCTGTGACGCTCCTCGTCGTTAGAAATTATTCAAATTTCAGTATATTGTTGAAGAGACATCCTTCTTTGGATTTGGGGTATTTGTGTCACTTTTCAGGCGTTTTTAAGTAGAAAAAGTTTATAAAATTTATAAAAGAAAATTATATCAATATAAGGCATAAAATATGCAAATCGGTTGTGGGGAAGTCCCATGTTTTATGACCTGTGACGCCCATGACAGTAAGATGTTGTTCGAATTTAAGGGCCATAACTCCCGAACAGGTGGAGCAAATCCATTTTTTTCTTTCTGCACAACTAGGCATCGGTAGTAGTAATCCCTGAAAGTTTGAATCAATTCCGTCCAATAATGAATGAAGAGTTGCGGTCACAAAATGTTGCACGTACGCACGCACGGACGCACGCACGGACGGGTGCCATTACCATATTCTCCTCCGATGCCTATCGGTGGGGATAATTATGTTGTAAGTGTACCTTACATGGGTAAGGGTTACGGTTTGGGTTAGGGGGTCACAATTCTATGTGAGGGTCATTTTTCTACGTGTGGGGGAGTCATAATATTATGACCCCCCGGTCATAATATTATGACCGGGGAGTCACTATTCTATATAAAATAATGACCGGGGGGTCATTATTCTATGGGGGTCAGTTTACAACGTTACACCGGCAAAAATGACGTTCAATAAACATCGACGTAGAAAACAACGATTTGCATTTATTGGACTTTTGTAATATTTTGTCATGTTTGAATCTAAATAACATCCTTTTCAGTGTTGCCATCGTCTAATAAACAGATCATTGTCATTCTGAGGTGCAGGTACCAACCACTCCGGCATCCAGCCTTTCGTGGTTAATAACTGCGGTTCAAAACTCCAAATCATTCTTCATTAGGCGATGAACACCGCTGGAACGGATATCATTTAATAAAAAAACATATATTTTCGGACACTTTCCGAACGCCCACATGTATCATGAAGTGTCTTATATTGTGATTCATAAGTGTACTGTCCGGTATAGGCCACGCTTTTAAAGCAGTTGTACTTTATTGTTTATACTGAGATAAAGTTTATATTTGGCTGATCAAGGTTATATTTGTCTGAGTCATTTGATTTACCTTATTGTCGTTCGGTTGCGTTGCAGATTCTTCCACAACTGTTGTTATAGAATACATGTTGTCTACTTCCTATTCGTGAATTTAGTCCTCTTTACTTTGCGCTTGCGCTGTGATGTTCTTGCTCACTGTGTTTCAGATACAAACATCAACGTTGACCACGGCCAAATGTATTCCCTTTGTTTAAATAGACAAAACAATTTTATTGGAAATACTTCAAATGAATAACTTTGTAAAGCCCGAATAGCCTAGAAAATTAGACCACTGTTTATAAACATTACGTCTTTAATGCTCTTGTCTGTAAATGCAACTTTGCGCTTAAATGCTTGTTATCTGGCTAAATCCAAGTCGAATATTTCTGAACACTAATTATTCGTGTGTTCGAGTATGTTTTTGTATATTAAGACTACTAAGAAATCGATGAACAAATGCTGAGTTTGTATGCCTCTCTGTCAGACGGACACATGTAATTTCAACAGACAGATTTCAGGCAATTGACAACCGGCTAGGGTAGTGCTTGCTTTTCATAATTCCGATTCGGATAGATTATAATTAACTGATAATCTTTTGATCAGAAGAGCAAATATCAATTAATACTAATCAATGTGTGTTTTAAAGAGTTATTTGTATGTGTGGGGGCATATCGAAATCGTCGGGTCTGTCGGTTTGTCCACTTATTTGTCAAGAACTCAATATTTTTTAAAGGAAATACTTTAAACTCCATACAGTGATAGAGCGCAATGCCGGAAAGTGCAGTGATAACGAACCATAACTCTACCTTTCCTATGTTATAATAATCCTTCTCATTTGATAAATATTCTTGTCCGCGACATAACTCGGAGGAAAATTCGTTAAAATTGCATACACTGACAGATGACACACAGGGGCAGTACTGTGCCATGAACTATAACCATATATTGCCTTATTCCAATTATCTGACTTTATTGATTTTTCTTGTTCTGAGCATAACTGCAAAAGGGAATTACTTGAACCTTGATAACGTGATAGCACATAATTAGAAGAAATGCACTGTACGAGAACCGTAACTCCATCTTGTCTAGTTAATGAAGTAACGTAACTGAGCAGTGTCAATATGAATTTTGAGTAAACAAAGAGATTTTAAAGAATATTGGTATTTTTATTTTTGTAAAAACGAGATTTTCAATTTTAAAAACATAATATATTTTAATAGTTTAAATATAATAGTGTACAAAATTAAAAAGGAATAATAGTTCAATAGTAGTTATCTAGAATTAACGTGCCTCCTCACGTCAGATACTTCTCACTTGTGTACCAAAATAGAAACAAGTCTTGTTTTTGCATTATCAACATTGGGTGTCCCTGCCATTGTGTGCTCCATATTTAATTTAGCTTTATTCATTTATTAATGTTCTATCTATATGGATACTATGTTTAATGTTAGTCTGTGATAACTGATATCTATAAACCATGTTATGTATATTAGAGATGTATACACATTTAAAAGTTTCTTTTCAAATAGTCCTGTAGGTCATTATGACTCATGAGGATTTATAGTGAAACGGAGAAGGTTCTATAAGAAAAGAATATAATATTTCATCTACCAATGTTTGAAATATCAAATCAATTTATTAGATAGTTTATTACTATCCCGAATAGCATAATTTCAAATTATAAATTGAAAGAGTTAAACAAACTGTGTACGCACGAGTTATGGTTCTCAGTAACTGCATTTCCTCTCAGTGTTCTCTACCGCTGTGCGAACAATAAAATCAGTCCACAAACAGCTTTGGCAGTTATGCTCCGAAATGTATAAATTAGGATAACAAAGTGAGATGATTAACGAATTTGGTAAGAAAGAGCCATGTTCAATGTCACTGCCCTTTTTATGTCTTCTACCTCCATGTGAAATTTCAAGTCAATCTATGTCACAAAATCAATTCAAAGAGAAACTATAGAATCCGCATTTTATACAAATTTCTCTTGCACAAATAGTCAGTACATTTAGTTTCGGAGACAAAGTTTGTCTTAAACTTTCTGAACTGAGATCATTTGTTGACGTAAAGCAATAAAATTTGTATCAAAATAACGGTTTTCAAATTGCCTACACGGTTATTTAATCTACATGGCTTTGCGTTTATGTTATGCAAAAAGACACTGAAAAAAAAATTTCTTTTTCTGAATTTATCCACAAAAAATAGCTTCAAATATCTGTCCGTTATTTTTTTGCCAACATTTTTTTTACTATTCTAAATAAAAGTTAAAAATAGAAACTTTTACCGTTTCGTATTTTATAAGCAGGCGTTTATATGTTGACAGACAGGCGTCTAAAATACGTTTTTTCGATGTCGCCGTTTTAAAGTGTTGTACGGGGCATACGTACTAATAATCACGGTACAATGTAAGTATAAGACAAAATTTGTCTCCGTACAACAGACGTAAAAATGGCGGAACATGGTCATGTTTGCGACGTCATGGTGACGTTATGTACATAAATAACGTCAAATAAAATATAGATCTGAATCAAAAATATTGTCAAGTTGCAGGTTGAACCAAACACTTAAGTTGACTAGATATTTTTTATAGTATGTTTCCACTTTACGTTAGAATGCGACCTTTCTCCTTATGGTACTCTAACATATTGTTCGTGCTTTTTTTTTTTTCGTTTACGTTTGTTTATTTTTCACTTCGTTTCCTAACGACGGGACGTCGAATGTCAATAGCGTACAATCAACGTTTACATGCATCATTGGTTCAAATATGCCCCTATCGTAATTTCAAAAATATCATATGCTAGCTCCCTACGTGCAAAATACGTATTTATAAAATGTAAGATGTTTGTGCCGTCATTATTTCCAACGCGAAACATTTAATACTGAAAATCCGCCCTTGCGATTAAGCGTAGATCCTTACAGATAACATAAAACAATCACAAGGGGGGAGGTGGGTCTTCGAGCATTATTTTTCACAAAATTGCATCAAAGTAACGTTCGGACATCAAGAATAATGATAACGTTGCCTGACGTCAACGAGTGCATTTTTGCGCCATACATGAATCGTGAGGTCCGCTTAGACAAAGATGACCGTTGGAACAGACATCTTTTGATACGCAGATGTTGAAAAGTCATTACTAGTGTAGAACTTTTAAAAGCAGATAGTAATTCCCATAATTTACATAATTATCAGGGATGTCAACGAGTACCCAAATCGGTATTCGGATATTCGATCACTCTTTAGAACCAATATCCGGATAGTCGGACGTTTTAAATGTGTATTTGATAAACTGATACGTTATTAATCTATACTTTTAGAAATTTATAAATGCAGATGATTATTTTATCCCGATAACTTGAGATTATATATGTTTAAGTCAGACAATTAGCAGCTAAAATATTCGATTATTCATGTCATAAAATAGGATTATGCATTGCTTCTTTTGTTTAATAGGAGGTAACTCTGTAATGACTATTTTACTTTCGTTACTCTTCTCCGTGACTAATCAGTAGAGAAGTGTAGTTACTGATTATCAAACTGGAAACCAGTACTCGCATATGTAATAATCGAAGTTTGAGTAGACAAATGTTTGCTAAACGCGTCTCACTAGTTTAATTTAAAGATTTTAACATATACTTTATTTGGCATAAAATGACATATACATTTATAGCCAATACAATTTCAACAATCATGTAATGTAAGGACATATGACTGAGTAGTGATGTTTTACAGAGAAAGTATATATGTATTCACCGCTAACAAAGTGATAATGTTCTACAGGTAAGGTATTTACGTAAAACGATGTAGAAGATGTTATTAATCATTGTTATTTCGTTCTTTAAATGCAAAATACAAAAATTTAGATAAATTGTTCAATATCTGGGTATTTGAAGCAGACATTAAATTTTCAAACTTCTGTACCGTTGGCCAACGACAATAATATGGTTTTAGATTGTAATACTTCGGGCAAACCAACAAAAAGTGGAATTCGTTTTCAACTACATTTAAATTGCATTTTGTACAAAGTCTATTTTCTCGTATAACATTTTCAGAACGTCCGGTTTTTATTGCTAAATTATGTGACGATAATCTAAATTTTGTAAGTGAAATTCGAAATTTGTTAATGTTTACTTTTTTAAGATATTCTTCTGTTTCCAAAGAATGTTTATAGATACTGTATGACGATAGTCTACTAGAATTATTAACGCTACCATGCCACTCTTGCTTATAAATGTCGAGTATTCTACCCTTTATTTGCTGAAAATTTGCTGTTAAATGCTCTTGATTAATCCACAGATTTGACATTCCAATTTCATTTAAACTAAATTTTATTTGAAATGCCCAATTATTACCACCATAAGAAAGACCATTTTCTGCATCAAGTTTTAGAACGTTATACATGGATTTCAGCAAGCAGTCATTACCTAAAGAAAGTATTTTCAACCAGTATTTTATCATAATTAATTTTCGTTGTATTCGCATAGGATGTCTCCCCGTTTCACCATAAAGTCCATCAAGATTGGTTGTCTTTTTTACACATAAGATTTTTCTAAGAAATTTACAATGTATCATTTCTATATTTTTTCCATCATGGTATCCAAAAATTTCAGCACCGTAGTTTAAAACTGAACCAACAATGCTATCAAAAAGTTTAAATTTGTCATTTATAGATAATTATAACTGGTTAAATACGGTAAATAAATTGTGTAATGAAAACTGGGAATGTTGGGCTAGTTTCTTTTGTGTTTGGTACCACTGACCATTTTTGAACAAATTCATTCCAAGATATTTAAATATTTTCACATTTTCCAGCGCTATATTATCATATATAAAATTATGTTGAGTGTGTCTGCCTTTTTCAAAAATCATAATTTTTGTTTTATTAGTATTTACTTTAAGTCCCCATCTTTGGCAATATGCATGTATATCATTCAACATAGACTGAAGTGCTGTAGGCGTGTGCGCAAACAAAACTGCGTCATCCGCGAAAAGTAAAATAAATATTCTGACGTCATTAATTGTAAAAAGACCGTCTATATTGGAGTTTATGTTTTGTAATATGTCATTTACAAAGAATAAAAATAGTAAAGTGGAACTGGGATCGCCTTGTTTTGCCCCAATATTTGAATCAAAGAACGGTGAAATTGTGCTGTTATATCTTACAGCTGCTTTAACTGATGCGTACATGCATCGTAGCGCTATTACAAATTTTGAACTAACGTTTTCTGTTAACAACTTTTGAAAAATAAAAGATCGATCTAGTTTGTCGAAACATTTTTCGAGATCGAGAAAACAGCAGTAAACCTTTTCACCTTGTGACAGTGACTTGGCGATTATTGAATGTAGCAAAAATATGCAATCTATCGTAGATTTTCTTTTCTGGAAGCCAAACTGGTTGTCAATAATTTTACTATGTTTAACAGACCATTTAGTCAAACGATTAAGCATTATTTGGGAATAAATTTTTGCAATACAGTAATGTTTATCAGAGTGATTCCTCTATAGTTCTTAGAATCTTCAACGTTCCCTCCTTTGAAAATCGGGACGATAATACCTGCTCCCCAGTTCTTTGGGTATTCCCCATTTTCAAAAATTCTATTATAAATTGCCAATAAAAAGGGCGAAATAACATTAGTTTTATCTTTTAAGAACAAATTCCTAGCTCTCTTAAATTGGGCTCTCAAAGTATAACAATTGGCATCAAACCAAGGCTTTTTACTCACAGAGTGTTTACTAAATTCTGGTTTAAAGATTACCCGCTCTTTACCAAAAAGATTTTGAGCAGAAGTCTTTAAAGTATTAACAAATAAATCTGTTACTTCATCAATACATTGTAACAGCCGTTCAAGTGTCAATTCGCAATACACGGTTGCCATGGTTATGACATTGTCTGCGGCCAATCTAAGCGATTTACAAGAAATTATGCAAACAATATAATTTGAATTTCATGACCGTCAATAGTTAATTACTAAACAAACAATCTGATTATAGACAATTATCTTTTTGACATCTTTTGTGACGGAAAAATGCTTCATTGTAATTTATGCCACTACACATTATAGGGTCACGTGTTCATGTAATAGCAAGACATGGATTTTTAGCTCTCTAAAATTCTTGGATTTTAAAGGACATTAAGGTACAGAAATGCAATTTTTTTTTGTTTTGGATGGATTATAAGTGTTTGCTTCCATGTCTGATAACCAAAATTTGTCAAAATCTCAACGCAAAAAACAGAAACGTGCTTAAAAACGGTTGGCTAGTGGGTCACCTGAATTGGAAAATGGCGTCCATTACACACCTGGACTTAGCTCGGGGGCATTAGGCGTGGCGAATGCGCAGGATTATGTACAAACTGTTATGATGAATAGCAATACACCTGTGATGAATTTGAATAGTCAATACCCGTTCGGAATGCAAACATCTCCATTGGGGCCTGGTGTGCTTCCAGTGACACCACAATCCATTCCTATTTGGGCAACCACTATACTGGAAGATTTGAAAACAATTAAAACTGCACTCCCGAAAATAGACCAGATCGATCAGTCTGTGAAAACTATTACTTTGAAAATTTCAGAAATGGAAACTAAACTTACAACGCTAGAAAGTAAAACATTGAACGTGGAGAAATCGATTACATTTGTGAGTGATGAGTTCGAGCTCCAGAAATCGGATATTAAACGATATAAAGAGGAATTACGGAAGGCACAAAAACAGTGTTATGATATGAAACAGTCGCTTAAGGGCTATCAACAGAGGGAGGAATTACAAAATGATAAGCTTTTAGAGTTAGAAAACAGATCCATGAGGGACAACCTGATTTTTTATGGGTTAAAGGAACCGACGCCGCCAAAACATGGGGAAAACCCTGAAGTTGATGACTGTGAAAAATTGGTTAGGGATTTACTAAAGGATACCTTGAAAATAGATAGAACGGATATTGAATTCAACAGAATTCACCGACTTGGCAGTAATCGTGCTAAAAAACCACGCCCGATTGTCATCAACTTCCGACGGTCGGCGGACCGGGTGGAAATCCGAGTGAAATCCTACGATGAGGAGATTAAAAAGTTACTCAAAGAGTCAAACAAGGGCATAGGGGTCCAAATGCCGCAAGAATACCGAGATGCGAGACGAGCACTTACAGAATCTGCGAAGGAAGAAGAGACTCTTGGAAAGAGCACCCGTATTGTTGGCAAAAAACTATATGTTGACAATAAGTTAACCAAGAAATTTGTTGATGAGAAAGTTTTCATTTATGATTAGAGTTGTCGTGAGAAAGACATAAAAGTTTTATCGTGGAATGTACATGGTTTAAGTAGGAAATTGACAGAACCGGATTTCATTAATGTAATTAAAAATTATGATGTAATATTCCTATCAGAAACATGGATATAAAAAAAACACCTGTTAATCTTAACATAGACGGATTTTATTGTGACCATTTATTTGGTAACAAATCACGTAATGCCCGCAGAGGCAGGTATAGTGGTGGTATAAGCGTGTATTTTAAGCAAACATTAGGAAATAATATAAAAATAGTGGAAAAGAATCAAAATGGAATTATATGGGTAGAACTTGGTAAGAACCTTTTTGCATTCGAAGAAAATGTTTATATATGTAATACGTATTTAACATCAAATAACCTTGTACTTGTTGATAACTATGATTTTGATTTTTTTGAAGTGATCGAAACTGGCTTAGAGAAGTATAGACTACAGGGTAAATGCTTTGTTACAGGTGATTTTAATAGTCGCACCTCTGATATCTCTGAAATCCTAGATTATGACATGTACATTGATGTAGACGACATGTTGTCAAACCATTCGTGTATTCCCACTCGAGAATCTTGCGATAGGGTGCTTGATAGAAATGGGAGGCGCTTGATTGAGCTTTGCAATCAACGTCCTTCGTCATAGGTAATGGTCGATTGCATAAAGATTATGGCATAGGCGAATTTACATACCATTCAATGAATGGGTCAAGTGTCATTGATTACTTGCTATTGAATATTCACGATTTTGACTGTGTCTCAGATTTTCAAGTTTTACAACCAAACGAGTTTTCTGATCACTCGGGGATCTCATTTAATATTTTAAGTAAACAATCTGCCCAACCATTGTATGGCGAAGAGAAACCATATTAAAATGGGACGAAGATAAATTAACAGAGTTCAAACAATTATTATTAAGGGATGTAAATGCATTTTCAATCCTTACAGAACGAGTATACAATAATGAGAATACATGTATTCAAATTAAGCATAACCATGAATTTGAGGTTTTTCATAAAATTTCCTTTTGGTGTTGATATTTTGACACAATTACCGAATAGAGATATACACGCGATAACCCGATAATGATGGACATCTGAATAGCGATATAGGAGATTATCTCAAAATATTTTTGTGTTTAATTTCAGGCTTCCAATATTCCCATTATTAGTTTGACATGAATGAAGAGTTTTATTATTATTTGCCGTTAAACATTTAAAAATGGTTTAAAAGCTGAACATGATCAGCAAAGCAGAAGAAAAAAATTAAAAAAAGAATTGGGATTGGATTGGATTTGAACTCATTCATTATGAGCTCGAACTAAAATATTGTAGCATTACAACCGTTTGTCATTAGTAATGAAAGGCTGTACAGTTACGGAACGGACATCTTTGACAATTACGCCACGGAGACCGACTTCAATAATGAACGAAAAATAAAAGGTTAATTGTATAAATTAAATCAAAAAGGCAATCGAAGATTATTAAGAAGAATGTGCTTCGGTACTTTAATATCAAAGCTGTATAAGGGTAAAAATAAATCATAAATTGCCATTTTTCTCAGCGAAGATGGCGCCTATGGTGAAACGCCCTTTTCTCTATGAACGCATATATCGATCTAGTGCTTAAGTCTCCATGCATAAAAGCCGTTCCAGGGTGTTCTCAGTCTATCAAACACTGATTTGGAGTCTGATGCGCAGCAATTACATTTGTAACCACGAAGGCCGGTGGTCATTTTCTACGCGGATATTTATTTAACATCATGCGGCATACTATCGTTTCCCGCGTTGTTTATAGCATAATAAAACATAAAAATACGCGCGTAAATGGTAAAATGATAATTATATTTACTGTTGTTGAAACATTCATTCAAATATTAAACATATTGAACGTACGATTCCTAATTGATTTCCTCTACAAAGGGACAATTTTGTTATACAGAGGTTGATGATGCCGAATTACGTCGAAAATTTCGTTTAACACTGTCAACATTTCGAAAATGTTGAAAGTCACAATAATAAACACTGATTATACGATCATGTCAGGTAAAGTATTAAACACAATTATGCGCGGACATGATTATGCATCGAACAAGCTATTAAACAATTCAAATAATTCAATTTTCCATTTTTATTTCCACTATTCATAATCAGAGTACATTGTTTTTAAATTTTTGCCACCATGGGCTTAATTAATAGTTTTTGATTGAACGCTCGTTGTGTGCGTCCGAGACGCATGTTTTTGCATAGTTTTTTCATAAAGCTACATATAAATTTACATTTCAAAAGATTAACAAACACGTTCGCCCCGATATTACCTTCTACTCCGCAAAAATAGTGTTTTCTCAAATTCTCCACACGTTTTATCTGACCTTCTCGTCTGCGTTCCATTGTCGTCTGTTTGATTGATTTGATTTGATGAGAATTTTATCAAGGTCCGTCCAAAAGAGCATGTTTGTTAGCTTAATATCGGGATGAGACCCGGGCATGTTTCCCGTCATGCCTAAAAGACAAAATTTTGAAGCCAAAAATAGGGGAAATTTACCTGACTGCAATTTCCAGCCAGTATAGCCAAAGGTTGATTTTGATTGGTTGCCAAAGAGTTTTTGTCGTCTGTTTCCGGTAAAACGTTGCATATATACAAAACAGCACAGGCGGAATCCTTTTTTTTGTTTTTTGTTTTGTTTGCCGCGCTGTATGTTTTACTACGCGGTAGCAGTAAATCCACGCAGGATTGCGCGGTATAAGAATGTAGACGCGAAATCTATATGCCGCGTTGCATTTTGTGATATGCGCCAAATACCATGCCGCATCACGCGGCATACAAGATTAAATGTTTCCTTCTAACTTGATGCATACTGTGCAATATTCATGTTATTTTATAAAGGTTTCATTTAATATAATTTTATATGATTTTTGAGATACTGGAAATTACTATTCTGCGACGATACGGTTTTTAATGGTCTGAAACAGTTTAAAGGCCGATGCCATTAAATATAATCGCGCCCATTAGAAACCGTATAATAATACAGTCCCAAATGTTGAATTAACAAAACAGCTATCCCTATAGTATCAGTAGACAACAATGTACAAATACATGTATATATATTGAAGAGCAATCGTCTGATACATGTAACATTATGGCAGTAAGTCATCTTTGAATGTATGTGTATTTTTGTCATTTTTAATACTTTATTTCTTATAAGATTGAGCAACAATGTCACCAATCGATCTTTTGATCTTCGTCTTTCGCTCTGAAAATTATCTTGTTTGGATATGTTGATAGCACTAGCTAAGACGCTATGCGAAATAGACTCGAACCCTAATAAACAGTAACTGTTGTATCGCTGCATTATATCAATCAGGCATGGGTACCATTATTTAAAAAAGAAATTAATTAATTACAATTAAATTGAAAACTTTCCAATTAAATTACAATTACAAGAATTTTCAGTTTGTAATTAATTAATTACAATTATTTTGAGCAAAATAATTAATTATAATCAATATTTTTTTAAATAAAATTGCTTTAATAACATAGTTACAAGAAAGACACTATATCTAGAACATTTATTTTCAACATCAAAACATTAAATAAAACTCAGGTCAAACTCATCAGTCTGTGTTCTGAACTACACAAACATCAGACTCACAGAAATTATTCACAAGGTCTTGTTACATTTAAAAACATGAGAGTTTCAAAACATTTGTCTTTCATATTACAGCGATCAGGACGAAAAGCTTTGCCTGCAATTGAGAAAAGTGTCTCCCCTGGTGCAGACGATGCTGGTAGAGCCAGATATTTAATTGCAAGCTTTGACAATGTTGGCAGTCCTTTTTCATTTACTGACCAATATACGAAAGTTGCATGTTTGGTGAATACAGTGTGAACCCTTCTTTAGGCAAATTTTATTTTCCATAATTCTGATTAAACATTAATCAATCAACAAAACACTTCTTTGTCATTTATGTACCTTAACGCTTAAGATACTTGTGGAAATCAGTAAAAGGTGTATTAACAATTATCACCTCTTAAAAAAGTATCAATAAATGTGAAAAAGGAAGCATTTGTGTCTATTTGGGATCAAAGTGGCAATGATCAATGTACAAATAATTGAGATTAATTAAATTTAATTGACAACTACATGTCAAATTCTACATTGTAATTAATTAATTACAATTAAATTTATTGAGTTTTCGCTTAATTAATAATTATTTTGAATTATTTGAAAAAGTGTAATAAATTGTTATTAATTAAATTATAATTGTAATTGTACCCATCCCTAATATATCAAGCAATCGAGTCATATGTGTAAAGAAATCAGTCATAATGAATTAGGATCTAGCAGAAATTATGTCATTCATTCATTCACTTTAAACTACCAGGCCGTATGCAAATACTGAATAATCTGAAACAACAGAAGATAGTTTTATGCAATAGGCAATGTATGCACGCTGTTAAAGCCTTAAATATCAGTCGTTCAAATGTATATAAATACGTGTTTTAGTTACGTTACAAGCACTTGTTTCATGATTTGGCGGATAGCGATTAATTATAAAACGTCGGTGTATAGGCACACCGTAGTAAACAAGATATTTATGCAAAATATAGTCGAAACAATCAACACTCACCCAACACATTGACATGAAATAATTCTAAATTTATATTTATGATAAATATCATAAAATACTATATTTTTTAAAACGCATAAATTAAATTATCGTTTCAGTACCACATATTTCAGCTCCATGTCGTCACCCTACTGCAAAAACCTAATAAGTGCAACTGTTTTCAATTGCACTTATTGAGTTTTTGCACTAGGGTGACGATTTTATAACACTGGCTTGATTGTTCTTCTTGCTGTTCTTCTTAAGGTAATGGGAAATGGAATAAACCGTAAAATTACGGTTTGTTATTGCCCTCGTTGCCATCGATGCCGGTGTGGTTGCATTCGGATATTTTATTATTTCCACAACGTGTCCAATTTTGTTTTGAAAGTCGTTACAGTATAAACAAGAAGACGCGGCAATGCCGCCAAAGCAGGTTTAAACAGCGCCTGTAGAAATTGTAGAATTAAAAAAAAACAGTCATCTTGACTCCTCCCTATCTTAGTAACAGTGCCCTTGACCTTGACCCTTGTGACCTTGGGCCCAAATTTTTTTTCGCTACAATTTAAAAACTAAATTTTTTTTTACATTTTTAGTAACAGTGACCTTGACCTTAGTGACCTTGACCCCCAAATTTTTTTTGCTTAAAACAATCAAAAAACTAAAAATAAATAAAAATCTATTTTTAGTAACAGTGCCCTTGACCTTGATCCAAGTGACCTTGACCCCAAAATTATTTTTTTTGCTTAGAACAATCTAAAACTAAAAATAAATAAAAATCTATTTTTAGTAACAGTGACATTGACCTTGAGCCAAGTGACCTTGACCCAAAAAAAATTTTTTTGGCTTAAAACAATCTAAAAACTAAAAATAAATAAAAATTTATTTTTAGTTACACTGACCTTGACCTTGACCCTAGTGACCTTGACCCCGAAAAAAAATTTGTTTTTTATAACAATCAAAAAACTTAAATTAAATAAAATCTATATTTAGTAACAGTGACCTTGACCTTGAGTCAAGTGACCTTGACCATAGTGAACCAAAGCTTCCTCTCCACGCAAGCTTCCTACATACCAAGTTTCATTACAATTGGTCACTCCTAACTCAAGTTATTGAGTGGAAACCATTTTTCTATTTTTAGTAACAGTGCCCTTGACCTTGAACCAAGTGACCCCTAATGCAATCCCAAGCTTCCTCTCTACACAAGCTACCTACACACTGAGTTTGATTGCAATTAGTCACTCCTAACTTGAGTTATTGAGCGGAAACTATTTTTCTATTTTTAGTTACAGTGACCTTGACCCTAGTGACCCCAAATGCAATCCCAAGCGGCGTCTCCACGCAAGCTACTTACAGACCGAGTTTCATTGTAATTGGTCACTCCTAACTCGAGTTATTGAGCGGAAACCGTTTTTCTATTTTTAGTAACAGTGACATTGACCCTAGTGACCCCGAATGCAATCCCAAGCGGCGTCTCCACGCAAGCTATATACACACCAAGTTTCATTGCAATTGGTCACTCCTAACTAAAGTTATCCAACGGAAACCAATGTTTGACGCCCGCCCGCCCGACATACGACATCGCCATTCTAATAAGTAGGTTTTTTGAAAAAACCTGCTTAATAATAAAATAGTCAGCACTTTTATTTGTCAATCTAAACGACATTGATACTATTTATTTAACAAGAATATGACGCTGGGTTGTATTCATATCTTTTCTGACTTTTAAATCCATATAAAACAACTCGTGCACCAGTCATATTTTCAATTTAAACTAGAGCTATCACTAAATGTGATTAATACCCCCAAAAGGATTGCTTTATAAACTGAAGAAGTTCGTAGTAACATAATACCTTGCAAACAAACTAAAAAGAGATATTGTTCTTAGCAGTTCCTCTCATTGTCCTTGACCATTGTATGAAGTTGTATTGAATTCCAACTTGTAGTTTTTCGAAAAATGCTCCAGACAGGGAAAAGTAACAAAGGGCAATAACACTGTAATTAGTCAAGATGGAGTTTATGGTTCCTGTGCACTGCACTCTCTCTCACTGTGCTTGACCATTTTATGAAGTTGTATTGAATTCCAACCAGAAGTTTTCAAGTTATGCTCCGGACAAGGAAAAGTAACAAAGGGTAATAACTCTGTAATGAGTCAAGATGGAGTTATGGTTCCTGTGCACTGCACTTCCTCTAAATGTACTTGACCATTGTATGAGGTTGTACTGAATTCCAACTAGTAGTTTTCAAGTTATGCTTCGGACAAGGAAAAGTAACAAAGGGCAATAACTCTGTAATTAGTCAAGATGGAGTTATGGTTCTTGTGCACTGCACTTCCTCTAAATGTGCTTGACCATTGTATGAAGTTGTATTGAATTCCAACCAGTAGTTTTCAAGTTATGCTCCGGACAAGTAAAAGTAACAAAGGGCAATAACTCAGTAAATACTCAAGATAGAGTTATAGTTCTTGTACACTGCACTTCCTCTGAGTGTGCTTGATCATTGTATGAAGTTGTATTGAATTCCAACTAGTAGTTTTCAAGTTATGCTCCGGACAAGGAAAAGTAACAAAGGGCAATAACTCTGTAATTAGTCAAGATGGAGTTATGGTTCTTGTGCACTGCACTTCCTCTCAATGTGCTTGACCATTGTATGAAGTTGTATTGAATTCCAACTAGTAGTTTTCAAGTTATGCTCCGGACAAGGAAAAGTAACAAAGGGCAATAACTCTGTAATTAGTCAAGATGGAGTTATAGTTCTTGTGCACTGCACTTCCTCTCAATGTGCTTGACCATTGTATGAAGTTGTATTGAATTCCAACTAGTACTTTTCAAGTTATGCTCCGGACAAGGAAAATGCAACAGACCGCCCGACCGACCGACCGACCGACCGACCGACCAACCACCGGGTGACTCCTATATACCCCCCTAAACTTCGTTTTGGGGGTATAAAAAGAGTTATCAAAAGGCTGTAATTCTTCATATTTCTAAGAAGGGGAAAAAAGAAAATACAATCCACTGAGTTGGAGAATAATCAATTTGATTTGTACACTCCCTTGGTCCAAGAAATAGCAGGAATGCATGTACATAAAGTGAAGGACAAATTGTATAGCATGACCAGCATGAATAAGACAAGAGGGCCATGATGGCCCTATATCGCTCACCTGACTACCATTGGCTATAATACAAGGGCTCATAATTCTAACATAATTCGTAGTGGTCCACTACACAATGCTACGTAACATTCCAGATATCTATTCTCTGCCTGTCGGCCTTCTTGATTTTTTTAAGTTTTCCCTATATAAGCCTATGTGAAATCAAGTCACCTCTACCCTTGTGGTTTCAGAGAAGAGGATTTTTAAAGTTTTTCCTATATAAGCCTATGTAAAACTAAGTGACTCCCCCTACAGGGTCAATTTTGACCCCGGGGTCATAATTTGAACACTCTTGGTAGAGGTCCACTAGACAATGCTACATACCATATATCTTAGCTTTAGGCCATGTGGTTTCAGAGAAGAAAATTTTTAAAGTTTTCCTATATAAAGCCTATGCAAAACTAAGTGACCATCCGTGCGGGGTCAATTTTAACCCCGGGGTCATAATTTGAACACTCTTGGTAGAGGTCCACTAGACAATGATACATGCCAAATATCTTAGCTCTAGGCCTTGTGGTTTCAGAGAAGAAGATTTTTAAAGATTTTCCTGTACGACGTACGCCGGACGGAATGCGATCCTAATAGCTCACTCTGGCATTTTGTGCCAGGTGAGCTCAAAAGGTGAAATCGTAACTCAAGTGAGTCATAATGTTGTCTTAGTAGTGTAATACCTCTTAAGTTTATGTATAGATTCTTTGCACATTTAATACTTTGGGCTATGCCCATTTAAGCATCACCCAGTATAGTGCAGGTGTTGTAACACGAAAAAACGTTCGTTAGCTCTATTTGAGCATAAATAATATAAAAAATCATAAAAATAAAAATGAAACGCTCTTACTGGTACGACGTTCAATAATGCGCGGGACAACGTCCGTGTTTTTGACGTCACCAGCGGTTTTTAAGCCCGGCACTGTTGACGCCGTACATGATGTAAGACTTGGGAGACAGGTCCATTGTTTACAATGGCCATGTACTGCGCATAAATGAAAACGGGTTATAACGGCGCGTGAATCTCCCCGTTAACACACGTTTTTTCTCCTGTTAAAACACCGGCAAAATGGGCAAAAACAGCACATTTTACGCTAGAATATATTTTTAACTTGGCAATATATTAAAGGCGAGTTCGAATTAAATAATCAAAGTTGTACAATAATATTATTGCAGTAACTATACGTAGGTACAAATTACTTTTTTGTACGTAAATTAAATACTAGAAGATAGAACAATACTAGTGGAAACATTTCCTATAATCTACATGCAGCTGGACAAAGATACAATTCTGACTAAGTGACTGACGACATGAAATCTGTCGCGTTTTCGCCTTCCAAGTTTCGCCATTTCGCATTTTCGTCCTGCTAGCCGCCGATGCGAAACCCCGACAAGTTAATGATTTGTCGCATTTTTCGTGTTTTTGCCTGTCGCCCGCCACCCGAAAACGCAAAAGTACGACCAAATAGGCCATCTATAAAAACAAAGCGCTGGAGGCTTGGAGTTACAGATTGCTTGGTAAAAATAAGGTTCGCATAATATTTTGTCGGTTTGCTGGTACTGCGGTAGAATTTTACTGTGACAAACACTTTTGTGAATGGAAACGTAACCGTTAAAAATACAAATACAAATGGCTTCCAGTGTCTTTGTTTAATTCAAAGCGAAAGTCGGACAACAAAGATGGACGCCGATTAGTATATTAAAACTGACCAATAGAAACAAGTGATATAAACTATATACCAATAACTTATACCCAAATTATCAGAATCCCAAAGGTTCTAAATGATAAACCTTAAAAATATTTGTTGAAAAAGGTACCATATGCATGTCATTGAGTTGAAAAACGTACCATTTGACATATGGCACTTTTTTGCTCTTAATAATATGTTGCATTTTTGTTTGCACGAAAGTGCATTATGACAAACGGTGCCTTTTTGTTCGGAAGTTTAAACATGAACCTTGATTTAAATTGCTCCCCTGACACCTTTGCATGGGCAGGATAGATACACTTCCCTGCTGCTGCTGATAAGGTGTATAAGTTCATCACTTGTTTTGTTCATTATCTTAATATTGTAATATTATAATGACAGCTTTGTCTCGGTAGGTGTTAATTAAACACAGATAATCTAAGAGTGTAGTTATTAACTGCTGGGAATGCAACAATTTCAGTCAGATAAGTTAGAAAAGAAAAGAATGGCTGCATAATTATAATATACTCGTAATAGTATTATCAAAACTATATTGTACTATTACTTTCAACCACGCAACATAAAGAAATCGTAAGTACAACCGGCTTATCAGTTTCCCTGCGGAAAAACTCATGGACAAACCATGGTTTAATCATGATCAAAGACCATGTTCTAGCCCTGTTTTAGATGTAATATGGCTATTGTTGAAACATGGTATGACCAGGTATGTCAATTGGAACACTGCCACATAATGACTAGACCATGGTCACAAATCACTCTGAAATGACCATGATATGATACTGTTCTGTGGGATTGATTTTTAAATGAAATGACAATGGCCATATCAGTTCCAGAACATTCCCTCAATATCATATCATGGTCATAGCAGACTTTTTCAAACATTGGTTTGGCCTTGATGTGGCAATGTTCCATTTGACATACTTGGTCAAATCATGTTCCAGACATGGTCAAATTGCAGTCATTTCATAGCTTAATAATTATGAGCTGAAATGACAACACTATGACCATCATCGGACCATGTCTGAAACGTTGTTTGACCAGGTATGTTAAATGGAACCTTGTCACTTCAAGGCCAAAACAGGATGCCCATGATCTGTTTTGACTATGATTTGTCTATGATCTGTGGAAGTGATGTGGAACCCTTCCGGTCATGACCAGAATGATTCCAGATCACTTCCCCAGATCATAGACAAATGATGGTCATATCAGATTTTGAGGAGCCTGTATTGGCCTTAAAGTGGAAATGTTCACTGACATGACATACCTGGTCAAACCAAGATTCAACCATGTCAATTACCTGTCTAAAACACTGCCAGAACAAGCCGTTAACAATGATTGTACAATGTTTCAACCATTAGTTTCTTGTGACCATGTTAACAAATTCTAGGTTAATACACATCCACATATTGCTAGACAATAGACCAATTGAAACATCCTTGCACATGTTTTAATTAAAGTTGCGAAAATTAGTGACAAATAAACCAGACACAATTTCTTTGTTGTATTCAGATGTTTGTTTATTAAAAAGTAATAATTTTCCTGAACTTACACAATAAAGCCACTTACTTCTGCCAAAAGAGTGTCATAAAGCCTCTTACTTTTGCAGAAACTTTCTTTTTTCATCAGATAAATTCCCTTCAAAAATTGTCAGTCCTAGTTCTGATTTGTTTCTGATTTAGCCATGATCTTTTGAAGTCATTTGACACTGATCTTATCACCTCTAGAACTGTTCATTTTTAATGAATTATCATTGGCTATTCTTTTATTTTCAGATCATGGACAGTTCAAGAACTCTGTTTGATTCATCAGTAGTTCATAAACTGTTCATGAATTCTTTTTGAACAGTTCTTGTCCAATGTTTCAATATCAAGCGATAATGTTCAGATTATGTACAGCTTATGAATGGCTTAAATTGTTCATGATTTCATGAGCTGCATTTAACAGGGGATGTGTCGTCATGTTTGTATGCACATGCACAATATGAAGTATGCATATGCATAAAACATAAACATAATTGCCTGATCTATTACATGTACTAAATGATAATGTGCAAAACTTCAAAATAGGGTCTATAAATACTGCAAATCATCTACGGTAAGTAAAAAAAGAGCAAACATGATCAAAACAATGCCACTGCAATTTTGATTCACCATTTTATGAAAGTAATATTTTGCTGCTGCATTTATTTACCCGCAGTTTGACATTGTTCAATAAAGTTCAAATTATGCCGGAGATGAGATGACTTTGATATAACCATTGCAGTATATTAAAACGTTGTCAAAAGAGCCAAAACAGACAGTCTATTGGACGATGAAATTGAAGTACAGTAGTCGGAACGTAACAGTTGTCAAAATTTGCGTATATCGTGCGTGTAACGTGCGTGCGCTCATCGTGTAATTTGTCAATCGTATATCGTGTATCATATCGTATCATTAATCGTGCAACGTGCACCATATACTTATACACGATATACTATACACGATATACGATTCCCGGTGCACGATAGGCCTATACGGTATACGATTCGATGTCTTATTCACTCGTGAATCGTTTTACTAAGCGTGTACATCTCCGCAAAAAGAAATTAAGAGCTGACTGCTCATTTTATTATTTTTCATTTGTCAGTGCAATACGGACAATAATGACTTCCGGGACAGGCGGAAGACAATTCTGGAATCCGAAATTTAATCATATTTTATCGACGGAAAGGACATAATTGTAATCTAAACTGTTGTTATCACGGCATTATCTTAAGTGCAGTAGACAAGTTATAAGGAAATTAATTGGAAATTTTAACAGGACAGGGAACATCAACTACTTTAAAAGGTAACTACATGTATTGAATATTTATTAGGCAGATAAAAATAATATGGCCAATCGACGAATCATCGGTTGTTTTACAAAATCTGTTAAAGTCCGAGCAAAAATAAAAAAAACTAATTGTACATGTACAGTACCTTAATAAAATTACATGTTGTTTATGGTAATCTTCGTAATAATTATAAAAAATAATCGCCACACGAATTTACTTAAAAACTATGAATGATTTATTGAAAAGATAATTATGCTGACTGTCGAAAAGTCAAATGGACAGCGTATTTCGTGTAGTGGCGCTTTAAAGAAACGTGTTGACAGCAATTAACTTCCGCCCATTTTCCCGCACCTCGGGATCAATATTCAAATTCCAATTTGACACTAACTGTAAATTACTTCGCACCTAGCTAAACTGTTGCCATTTGAAATTTACCGAAGTCTTTTTTTCTATTGTGTAGGTGTGAAACCTGTAAATAATTGGTCTTATTATTTTGGTCCCATTAACGGTATAAGGACAACACATTAATAAAACGAAACAAAACAAACAGATTTGGTGAAAAAAAAAACAATCAAGATTTAAGTAAAATGTGAAAAGGTCAAAGTAATCGTATGACGTGTACTCCGTCTATCGTGTAGCGTGCGCTTCGTATATCGTTCATATCGTGTATCGTTCTGAATCGTGTACCGTGTATTTACCGAACGTGAAACGTGCGTACATCGTGCGTGTGTCGTGCGCTTCGTGTGACAACTGTTACGTTCCGACAACTGTAACAGTTTTTGACATTCTTTTGATCTTAATTTGACCATGGCCATAACAAGTTCCACACGGGTCACATTATGAAAGACATGAGATGGATTTAATATGACATTATATGTGTGTGTTGGTGGTGTGCACTTCTGGGTGCTGTGGGGTTCGTTTTGGGGAGGCTGCGTTTTTGGTACGTGGCATTCCCTGTTTGATATTATTTTTGTTTTTATTGTATTTCAAACATTGTCATAACAGTACCACTTAATCAAAATGATTTGACTGTGATATAGATGTAACATTTTCCCATGGAAATGTTTTGATCTAAGCTGATCATGGATGAAAAAGGTCTACAATATGTCAGACTGGTGTGCACTTCTGGGTGCTGTGGGGTTCGTTTTGGGGAGGCTGCGTTTTTGGTACGTGGCATTCCCTGTTTGATATTATTTTTGTTTTTTTGTTTGTATGCTAGTGTGTGTTGGTAGTGTATATGTGTGTGTGTACATGATTGTGTGTGTCGTGTGTGTGTGCGTGTGCGTGTGTGTGTGTGTTGGTGGTGTGCACTTCTGGGTGCTGTGGGGTTCGTTTTGGGGAGGCTGCGTTTTTGGTACGTGGCATTCCCTGTTTGATATTATTTTTGTTTTTAAGCAATTCATTGCTATGTTGATTATTTTACATAACACCGACTTTAAATAAAATTTGTATTCTGTACAATATTGACTTTGACTATTATTGTTATAGACATATATAACATAATCAAAGTATTGTTTCTACATGAATATACCATGGTCTCATTTTCTATGTTGGAAAAAACATGTACATGTCATTGATATGGCTTTAATATGCAATGTAACCGTGCATTTCAACATTGTCAACATAGTGCCACTTTAACAAACACGTCTTGTGCGCACCATAAACCGGTTTAGGCTCCCCAGTGGTGTTTTTGCCACTGACCGTTCCAAGGCGGTGCCCCACTGTGTTCCTTTAATTGTTCGTTTTGTCCTCGTGTGTTTGCTTTGTATGCTAGTGTGTGTTGGTAGTGTATATGTGTGTGTGTACATGATTGTGTGTGTGTGTGTGCATGTGTGTGTGTGTGTGTTGGTGGTGTGCACTTCTGGGTGCTGTGGGGTTCGTTTTGGGGAGGCTGCGTTTTTGGTACGTGGCATTCCCTGTTTGATATTATTTTTGTTTTTTTGACCATGATATGGAAGTAACTTTTTACTTGGCATTGATTGATCTGATCTCAATTTGATCATGGTCAAAACAGGTCCGATAAATGTCAATTTGACGAAGAGCATGAGGTGGCTATAAAATGAACAAGAAATTCAAACCTTGTCAAAATATCCCTCTCAAACAAACACAATTTGACCATGATATGGAAGTAACATTTTTCCATGGCATTGATTTAACCTTAATTTGATCACGGCCAAAACATATCTACTTGTAAAACACCGACTGTGATTATCATTGATATGGACATGTACATTTCATTGGCGGCCATAGTCCAAACATGGTCATCGTTGATATGACAATGGTCATAAACGCAGGGTTATACTGAATGAAACCTTCTATTTTATAATGATAGTTTATTATTATTGATACCTAATACTATTTATACCAATTAAATCATTGTTATTGTTACACTATAGACCCAGTATGTACATGTATCAATGTAATGTATCAATAATCATTGTGTTTGACATATTTTCAGTAAATATAATTTTATGACACAGCCTTTTATTCATATTACATACTACTCTAAAACTGCAAATGTTAGTGTGATCATGTACAAATATCACACCACATGAGACCAATATCGCACAAAAGGCGGTGGACACACCACAGAATGGGGCCGATTTCAATCAACATATGGTTAGCACCACACTAAATCTAAATATTTCTTTTACGGGGCATCGGGTAAATTGGCTGAAAACAAGTGGATCCAGATAAGAAAGGTATTGACCGTGATTTACACGTTTAACAATGAGGAATTCAATAAACTTCAAGTTCAAGCACGAGCAAGTAGGAAACAGCGAAAATCTAACAAATGAGCACATAATAACTCTTATTAACTTGAGCATGTGTAACCTATCCAAACTGCCAAAGGTATATTATTGAAAAAGACAAATGACCTGATCAATTTATATAAGAAGGACATTATTTCAGACGTGTACAAGGCCTATTAGAGTTGTACACGCTAGTGACTGATGTGAAGATGGATAACAGAAATGCGATAAAAACGGGGGAGTTTCTGTTATTACTGGTATAATAGTATATTGTTCAATTTCTTATTACGAAAGAGCCTAAAGGTACACAAACGCAGACCATATTTGATGAAATGACAGATAAGTATTGTGTCAGCCAGAGCTCACTCAGTTATAGGATTATGTTTGACCAACTGCTGTCCAATTGGTAATCTGTATCTTCAATAGTATGTATTGTATCAAAATTCAAAGCCATGTTTCTTGCAATGTTTAAGGTAGTACTGTTAAAGCTGCTTGCTCTCAGATTTTGGTAAAAAAATAAAGTTCTTCAAACTGTATGTAAATAACGTATTTTAGAATATATGGTCATATAAAAAGGCTCCAGTATAAATTCATGTCACGTATATCTCTAAATTAAGAAAATACGCTACCAAATTCAAAAGCGTTGCAAACGCTTTTGAAATTTTCAATATAAACATATAGTGTAGCGGTGCCGTGTAACCGACCTTTTCAATCGATTTCTGCAAATTCCTACCTAGATTTTTGCTTTTTTTTATTCTAGCCTTTAGTTTTATATTTATGTATAAGAGTGTCATTTTTTTTGAAAAATATTTTTTTTCAACGGTAACTGAGAGCGAGCAGCTTTAAGGGCGAAGAGGAAGACTCTACTTAACAGATTCTGCTAGCTGAAACATACGCTTTTTAGTTCTGTAAACCTTTATAATAAATTGTTTCATATATTTTGGGTGGATAGCGATTTGTTATAAAGGGTCGCTTCTTTGGCATTTTTGGCAACGGAAAACAGACATTTCTCGATTTGAGTTCTTGTAAAATTCATGTTATTATTTGTTTATGTACAAGAAACTTGAGAAAATAATCTGCTTATTGTTAAAACTCTCAAAACCATCCGGTTGGAGATGTTTTATCCGCTGGTCCGGCAACACATCTTCTGCATTAACCTATCATCTGGCGACCAGGTATACTTAGTTCAAAATAACCTAGTGTACCACTTCTATAAACCGCAAATAAAATTCATATTGACAGTTTGCTTGTATAGTTGGTGGCCTATAGCAGGCTCATTTGCTAGACATAACTTTAATTGCTAGTTCTCCAAACCGCCTGAAATTAACGTTTTTGGAACGAATCATTGGCTAACTCAGTTCCAGTATAAATTCCTGTTTTTCTGCATTTTTCAAAAGTAACGCTACCAAACTTTAAAGCGTTGCTAAAGATAAAACCACAAAGTAATGCGGTGCCGTCAAACCTGACATACAAACATTAAAAGCAGCTTTAAAACCTTTGCAAAAAAGAAATTAGCTAAACTTCCTAAAAAGAAGCAGTATATTTCCAAAAGAGTCAAATTTGCCGAAGGCATAATAATGAAAGGGACTACATGTATCTCTACATCTAGCAGAGTATTTCCCCGAAACATAAATGATGTGTTCAATTTACGCAAAATGATAAATTAAAAAAAATAAAAGAAGAACCTATGGCGAAAATGCCCCATTTTATCACAAATAATCATCATTTTGGCCTTCTGTAATAGGTCGCTTCCACCCTTTTATTGTACATCATCAATTTAACATAGAGAATTGAACGGTTAACGGTACCGCAATATACATTTAATGCTGATTTTACCGATACTGACTGGAATGTATATCTAAGCTTTCAGGTAAAGTTATCATACTTGCAAATATTTTAATGTTTTTAAAGTTATTTCGTTTAACACCGGGATTGTCCCTGTAATAATGCTTGCCCAAAGTTTATCTATATCTCAAAAATGAAACATTTAAAGGGGTAACTGGACTATATAAACCACTAGATGGCGCTGGGGCAGGTTTTTCAATAATTTCAAACATGTTTCACATCAGAGACCCTTTTTTTTAAATTTTGACAAAATTACAGAACTGTTTCCTTTGAAATTTGTTACAAAGGTAAACTGTGCCATTTCATAACAGTTCATCCAAAAATCTTAATGATATATCAGTTCTAAAAGTGACTTTGAGAACAAAAATCAACCTGTCAAGCAGACGATCTCAGATTTGAATTTCCCGGGAGGCGTGGCTAATTGCTGATAAACTCTGTGTTTGTAAACAAAGGCCACGTGGTGATGTTTATACACTTGAGAGTAGTGGCATGCATTACAGAACAAAAACAGTTTACTAACCTTGATGAAAGTTTATTTCCATAAAATGAGAATATCCTTCATTAAAATGAATCATTAAGGTAATCAAGACCTAAATAAGTAAGTTAAAAGTTAGCAGATACATGTAACGTAAACATATGTTTTTGTGCAGAAATCTATTCAAGTTGCCATAAGTTTTTCAAGAAGTCAGTATTGAACTTTTTAATTTTGGTATAAATGTCTAACTTGCAAAAGTACACAGCAGGACACAACTTCACTTGCGGTTCAATATGTTTTGTTCTTCCGCCATTCATCTATACTTTACTCCAAAAGCCCATTCTGACTATAGTATAGTTCAGTATTTTCTATAATAATGTTTTGTTGTATGATACTATTTCCTGGTTGAGGTAGTCTTCCATTTCTTGGTCAAGCCCGTGGGTATGCAGATATATAACATAAGGCAAACCATAAACAGTGTCGGTATAAATTAAAAATGTTTATGTGACTTAGACGAAGAATCCTCCTACTAAACCACTGCAAGGATCGCAACTGCAGGTTCAGTAAATATTATCCTGGCTCGTTATATATTATGATCCATTATTATCCAAGAATGAGGCTTTAGATTGATTTTACTATTGACTTTAATAATTTCTCCATTTTATTTTTTCCTTGATGGTCTACAATTTACATAATCCCATGTTATCATCACTATGAACTTTTAAATCCCTGTCAGGAACATTAAACCTAACACAAATAGCTCCATTTACTCTCTTGATATAAACAATACATGTCTTTTTCTTATGCACTTTTTCTGCAATGCTTTATTAAAATATAAACTTTACTCTTCATCAACTACATGCATATACATTGTGTTTTGAACTGCTGTGATAATTTCCCTCCTTTTTCTGACACATGTATCAGTTTCATGTCTGGAATTTTTGTCCTTCAAAAATACACAAAACAGACCTGCATGCCGATGGCATATAATTACCAATTAATTTTGTGACTCTATCTTAATTGGGTGCTGACATATTCATTTTACCACAATGTATTTATATTGTAGGAAATTACACAAAATCAGGCCTTGTGCAAAATTTGACTCTATGAGTTACGTGTGAAACATAGTATTTATCTTTAAATTTTCTAAAAATGGAGAATATGAATGAATATCATGGGATAAAAAGAAAGTGAGAAGAAATGATTCAGGAAGTGGATAAATTTTCATCTGATTCCGAAATGCTCATAGATACAAAATACATGAAACGTAAAGAAGCCCCTAGTCAGCTCAAGAGCTAAAATCGTCTGCTTGCTAGTGTGATTCATTCACTCTAGTAACCTCCTCCAGTTTAATTGACAGGTAGTTTTAGAGGTATCAAGTTACAGCTGCATACAACAAAATACTCGCTGGTATACCAGCGAGAGTTGCCCCTTTAAACGTAAGGTGTAAAAGTAAATGCCAAAATCAACAACTCGGTGAAAGTCAACATAGCAATTTCAGAAAAAAAAATATATCGGCGAAGTTGGTTTAACGGCACCCCAACACAAAATCTTCTTGCACACTCTAAAGATATAAAAAATGTTAAGCAAAGTTTGTTTCCTCAGTTTTTTTATCGTTTAAAACGCTCTAAATACATATGGATTGGGGTAATTTAAAATTATGATATTTAAAAGTCTGCTTTGGTTTGAAGTTTTACACTCAGTCGTAATTTTTACCTGTTTTCTATAATCAATGGATTTTTTCAGTTATATTATTTAGAAAATGTATGGTAATTGTCCTGACAATTATATTTCTTTCACTAAGAAAGCTTGTTTTTGCAAACACTGAATTACGCACCTTGAGCTACGTTAAATCAACATCAAATATGTGATTTTTATTCTTTATCACAATGCATAATCTAGTATAGATTAAATTCGCTATTTGCTTGCGTTTCATGTTTATATTATAGTTGATTGTTGTGGATTTCACGCATGAATGAATTCGTAGCGGGTACCAATGTTACAAGTTAAATATATGCTACAATACTTTAGTAATAGTTTTCTGCTTTGAAATGTTATAAAGAAGAAAATTAATGACGATCTCATTTGAAACAGTTATATCGAATTGGATCTTTAATCTAAAATAGATCCTATGCCTTTTTTCGACGTAGTCGTATACTTTTGATTTGAACTTCCGTTGGTATGGACGCGTTGCTAACCAACTTCGTTATAATGTGACCAATCAGAATCTGCAAATTATTGGCTAGCGTTTCGGTACCGGAATAAGCAGTGTACTGCCCGGGAGCCTTCTGAAACACAAAATGTGTATATTTTTTTATATTATAGTTATTTATAATAAATCATGTTGCAAAAAAAGAAAAAACAGAACACGTTATGTCAAGGTTTCTGGACAGTACGAAGATCAACTTTTGTATTCAACGAGGTGTTGTCCGGGGCCGGACATCTAGCGTCATTGATTATTGGCTAGCGTTTCGGTACCGGAATAAGCAGTGTACTGCCCGGGAGCCTTCTGAAACACAAAATGTGTTTATTACGTCACCTACGTCGACCATCTTTTTTTTTTAAAGATATTACTTGTTATGTTTACGTCAAGTGGCAAAATGAACCTCGAGTATTGTATTTAGCTATTTTGTTAAAGTTTCTACTGTGTGTTTTTTTCTTTTTTTTTTCATGTATTATTCAACATTCAAGTAATGAATATGTATTCAATAAACCATTTTCGAATTCTCTTAAAGACAATTAAAATCTCCTTCATAAGTGACCCCCACCCCAAACCGCAGGTGGTCATATATCTTAATCGTTTCATTGCCCCTTATCAGTTATAATCCTCTCAGATTAGATTCAGCAGTGTGTCAGTAGACTTGATATGTAGTACAATAGTAAGACCATAAATTTTATTGATTTCCTGATTAAACAGTTCTATGTAATTATGAAATTTTATTTTTATTGCAGGATATGAAAAATATTGTTAAATAAATGCAGTACAACTGTGATTTTAAAGTTATATTGAGAATGTTAATTATGCTCAAGTAATCAAAAAGCACATTCCCATGGTGTGGCCTGAATGCAGTTTTAAGTTATAAAGAACCTTCTAATCCTATTTCTTTGTAAAATAAGCCAAAACTAAATTTCTTTTATGTATCAAATGTTACATTTAATCTTAGTGATACATGTAATTGGTTTGCTGTAACAGTAATTTTAAAGTGAAAAAATATTTTAAGTTTCTGTCATATTAGAAAAAATGTTTTGATATAATAACTGTAAGTGTTGATTTGTTTATAATCTAATGTGATTAGGAAATTACATACCTAAAAGGAAACTTATAAAATAAAATAATAACATCTTATAAAGGTCTTACAATTTATGTATAACTAACATCCCTTTCCTATATTACATTGTATCTGTATATAATGTTAGGTAGGTATACAGTAGCTGAATATGATAAACAGAAGCTAGTCTACCAGTGACCAGTCATGTTACAATGTATTTGACCCTGCTGTGAATTCGCTGTGAATTCGCATGGCTGACTGGACCCCTGTTGTGCATACCCCACATTCCTGTTCAAGAGTCTTTAACTAATGAATTTAAAAAAAAAAATGACATTAAACCTTCATTAGTAATGCAACTACATGTATTTGTAAACTTCTAAAATCATGGAATATTTTCTTCATAATTATAAGCTGAGTCGCCTTCTAGTTTGTTACGGACAAATTGTACTATAGTATCATATGGAGTCTTTGTATAATCATATACAAAAACAAATTTAGGGTAAAAAGGAACCACATTGTCACATGGTACATTTTGTTATGTCTACTACGTAAATGCATTTAGTTCAAAAAGGTACCAAATGGCATATGGCACTTTCTTGCATTCATAACTTAAGAAAAATGTATGAAAATATATATATGTATATGCATAGTTAATGAGATTAGTCATGTCACACTTCTTGGGTAGATAAAACTACACAATATTTACAACCATGTAAGACTTTATTCCCATATATTTACTAGCAATTAGAACCTTTAAATGCGATTTTCTCGAAAACATAAAGATGCTACTTGGCACCTTATTGCACAAATTTACACTTATCGGGCTAGTAATAAACACAGAAAAGAAATTCATACTTTACATTTATCAAGATCAACAAAAACTACAAAAATACAAAAGAGAGAGTGAAAGGAATGACGTGTATATAAGATACAGATATATACATTTGTATGAGACAATATACACAAAAAGTACAAAAGGATAGTGATAGAATGTGAATGAACAATAGGGAATGTAAGAGATTTATAAGAAAGAATAAATAAGAATGTAAACGACAGGGTATGGTCGAACAACAAGTATGTTAAGACAAGTAAAGAGTGGACAATCGGCTGTCAATGCATATAACCACATTTGGGCTTATAAGTAAATTTGGATCTGCTTTCCGTATTACCAAACTTTATTAACACATATTTACCTTTAGATATAAAGGTTACCATAGAAAACAAGTAAGTACATAAAACGGCCACCCGTAATATAATAGTTAAACAAATGCTTTACTGAATTACGAATCAAGTACTCGGCTGTCTTTTCATATAAATAACTTTCTTTTACACCGACTACGCGAAGTTTTCAAAAATGGACGATCTCGTCGGTCAGACTCTCAGTGCTGCTTCAAATGTTGGATCTCACTTCTTCAAAAATTATTAATTTAATTTCTATTTTGCATAGCGTTAGGTCAACCTTGGTTATTCTAAGAAATAAAGCACCTCATAGATCTATAAATTTCATTGAACTTACACTAAATGTGTTATAGAAAGTGTTTTTGACAAAATAAGTATGTACATTTCATTACAAATATTGCTATGTCTTTATTACATACTATAGTATGTTGTGCATAAAATGCTATTCATTGTTTTAACATTTAAATGGTTTATAAACTTAAACACATCATTGACATGATGATTATTTGTTAAGTCATATTTTATCAAATTGCTCCTTTTCGATTTCTTTTTAAATATTCTTTAAATTTAGTGCAATAAATCACTTAGTCAGTACAAACTAAGAAGCTCGACATCATTTATTTGTACTGTAACAGTCCCACTTTAGCACTAGCCTACATAATAGCTAATTAAGTGATTTATTACTTATCATAATATGGAAACTTCCGATCGGCCATGATCAATATTGATGTAGACAGTATTTTTTGGTTATCGATTTTCTCGAAGCTGGTACTGTATCAGCTCGCGGTTTAGCGATGGTACAATAAGTTTAATAGGTCGAGCTCCTTAATTACGTTCCGTTATTATCCGTACTTTTCCGTTTTCTGCAAATGATTATCTTCCGTAATCAGCGCATGTTGACATTAACAGAGCATTGATTTATAAAACAAGAGTCCTTCAAAAATACTGTGTAAACGAGTCTGTAAGCTATAGACTTTTCTGCAATCGTTCGAGGAACTCAATACTGTTTTATTTGTAACATGATCTTGTCGTATGCTACATTCAAACAACAGCTCGATGTGGTCTATCTGGCACTACTTCCTCGTAGCGCATTTTTCAGTTGTTATTAGCACATATCACGGTTAAATTGCCAACGGTTTTTGAAATGTGGTATGCTAGCTATGGCCTTAGGGCTTCCAGCCCCAGACTAAAAATAACCAAAATACGGTTGAAACGGGCATTAAACTCGCACGCCAGTAAAAGTGTTTTATCGTAAACGTGACAATTTTTAATGTTTTGAAACTGCATAACGATATATTTGAAATTTTAAATCGGTTGAACAATTTTTTTACCTCACATTATCCCTGAATTTAGAGCCTTGATAAAGTGGTCACCTGTCCGAAGCAGCGACTTTCAGGCTCGACAAAATTCCCATTTCATACAGGTAATAGTAATTTTAAAACAATAAAATAATATGTTGTTGTTACATATTATCATTATTATTATTATTATTATTATTATTGTTATTATTATTATTATTATTATTATTATTAACTTCATCATGATTATCTATGTTATCATGTTGAATGAACAATGATAGTAATAATAATAATAATAATAATAAAGTTAAAAGTAACAAAACTAAAGTTAATATCAAAGTCTTACCTGATATTGAATATCGTGTACCGCTTCTTTATTACGTCTGACCGTCTAAATCATAGACAAGTCATTATATTTCTATTGATAATCGGTACGCATCAAAGTAGGCGGAGTTTCGGATATAAAAGTAGCTCCTCCCGACTTTTCTCATATAATCCCGGCTAACTTCGAGATTATTGCGGTCCGCTTTGATTAATAAGGGGTGTGTAAAAGGTGCGTGGAGACTTAAGCACTAGATCGAAAATATGCGTCTCTCTTCATTGAAAAATTAAGGTACTTTTGAGATGAATATTGTAGACACAGTCTATTGTTTTCATGAACGCATGAGATACCGTTCGTTATTTAGATATGTCTCTCATCATTGAAAGAATGAGGTACTACTGAGATGAATATTGTGGACAAAGTCTATTTTCCTTATATAGTTGTCGTTAGTTATTGTTTGTGTTGAACTTTTAAAAATAGTAACAATATTTCATATCTGTCCTACCCTCGAATTTAGACAGTGACGAATACACTTGTTTTTACAAATCTTTAATAAATAAATTCATACTGTTCGATAAAGTAAAGTTTTTATACTACACGTCAGTCAGTGGATGTGGTGTCGTGTCAGTTTCTGCTTATCACAAGAAGCTTCCGGGTAGACTCGTACCTAAGTTCACTCGTACATTAGTCATCTCGTACCCTAATTGGTCAACTCGTACGGATCAAAAGTTAATTCGTGCCCTTTGTAATCAACTTGTACCCTCTATTCCAAAACTTTAGTTTTAACAAGGAGCAAAAGGGACTGATATGTAATTAAAGGTGGAACCATATGGAATATATCACGATTTTATTGAAATCGTGGTTTTAATATAACGTTTATTTGTCAAGTTGAAATTGTTTTTAGACATTTTATTAACGATAATCATAAATTGTTAGTTCGGCAATAAAATGAGTGCATTACTCAAACAATGCAATCTAGAATAGGTATCCTTGGATTCCTCAACATCAGCCATCACCAAATTCCAAACTATTTACATGTCTGTTTTGTTTGTTGATCCGCTGTGATACTTCGTAGGTTGGTTGGCAGGCATGCATTACAAGTCCAGCGCGATCTGCTCCGAATTTGTCTTTTGTATAAAAAACAACCTTAGCTCCACATTCTTAAACTGAAAGGGTTAATGACAAGATGATAATAGCGATGATGTGGCAATGAATGCCAAAGTCCTGCAATGACCATTTGGGTTGATAAACAGTTTTGATTGATTGATTATTCTATGACCATATAAAATGAGTTTGGACATGAGTATACGTTCGAACATATGACTACGGCCGGAACCGAGGGTAGACAACCCCATTTAGTAGAGTGTGCCATTTCAGTCAAGTAAAAGACGCAGATGAATAGGTAAATATCTGCTCTTGTTTGAAAAAAATATAATAAAGTTTGATGAAGCTATACACATTTTTCCTGTTCAGACTGTCATTCTGTTATACATTGAAGGGTTTAAAAATAAATTGGTACAAATGTTCAGCACATGGAGATAAAATGCCATGGGGAAATACTGGGTCCACGTCTTAAATGGCATTGATACAGACTGTGAGACACCACTTCGGGGTCATTCGTATCTTATCAGTGAAAGCTCTTGTTTTTCTAATCACATACGACGCGGATTCATACCAATATGTTTCAATATTAAAGAGATGCATACTTTTGTGAAATTGCATGTTACTAAAGTCAAAATGTGAAGTACACAATTCCAGACCACATCAAAAACCCGCAAAGCCAAAACTGAAATAATTGTTTGCGTAAAACTTCACGCATTTTGCTGTGTATGCCGGTCGTTTTTTTAACTCTGTGCAAAAAGCTTTGCTCTTTAAAATGATCAACTCAAAAAAGCATGTTCGTGTGTGTCCATGCCGGATATTTTGTTTAAAATGTTTGAATGTCACAATGAAATACAGATAAATGCAACGTTTCAATGTTTCCAAACTATGAAGTTATAACACATATATACTTCTTCTGATGGAATACGGAAAAAGGCTATGTAAATCGGAGAAAAATAGAAAATTGTTGACAAAAAGATGCATGACTGTACTGCTACCTTCGTCGTACGATTATCTATTTTCAAGGTCTCTAACTTAAGATAGATCATTATATATTCATGAATTGTTGTAATACATTTCAACGTGATATCTTCTTATACCACGGGAACTTAATTGATGTTTTCAATTCGACTGATCGTTCAGGTTTGTATAGTTTCGTTATCCAGGCATCAGCCCATGAGTTGTCAAAATACGGATGCTAGTAAAAGTCAAATATTTCTAAATGCGTGCGATGCACCATGTCATGTGTCAAAATGGCCGTGTTTCCTTCATGACAAGTAGGTCCAACTACACCAATATTCGGCGGTGTATAGTTTCGTACAACATCCAAACCTTCCGACTTCAAATTATTTGTCATCGTTTATTCGCACTAAGTAGTCCATTCCCTCTCGGTAGGCTTCTTTGGCTAGTGCATTGACTGTTTTTGTAAATGACTTGCCAGTTGTCACAACAACATTTACACGGTTGAACATCACTTCTTATTTAACTTTCACAGTTTTTAAATAATCACCTCGGTCAATTCCAACGTAAATTGTATATGCATACTCCATTTGAATTGTTTTATATATGGACGGTAAGTAAAGTGTTGTTAAACTTAGCTTCTCTAAAAGCGGACTTTTAATATTAGGAGTTTGTCTTATTCCGAATATTCCGTTTTCCTTTGTTGTCGTGTTTAAATCTTCTGATATACGTTGAATTGTTCTTTTGGAAATATATGTAATGTTCTGTTTCATTGTATCCTTGTTGGAATTATCGTTTATATTGTTTCCTCACTTGGTTCATTTCTGTTAAATTTTCTTTACAGGTCACTGTGTCACATAATACATAGAAAATTGAATATTAAATTGCTTTTAATTGATAACCAATGATTAAAATATAGAAAGAAGAACAGATAATAAAACTCACATTATTTTCGTGTTTGAAGTTTGAATTGAATGCGTCATTCTTTATTTACTGGAGACTCATTCTGGCAAAGACATAAGTAATATGCACAATAAAACAATTACAATTAAACGGAGAACCTATAAGCTTTACATATTGACAGTCCTCTTAAAACGTCTTAGGAGGGGGTGCCGTGATGACGGGGTAGACCGTTAGACGCCCATTCATAAGGTCATGTGTTGGAATCCCGGCTGCGGAATTTAACCGCGAACTCCAGAACCTCTCCTTCTGGTGCGAGTCGACAAAGTAGATCAGACCGTCATTACTTCTTCGGCGTGAATACTGGTAAGATCTTCAGGTAGCATCCATCGAGAGTTGTAAGTTGAAGTTGCAATAGTGAGTTCTACAATCAATGTTTAAGAAATAAGTTTTAAAGTATCTTCAACAAGAATGCAAAAAGTCGGATTCAATGAATATAACGAATGACAATTTAAAGCAAGGATAAGTCTGCCTGAAATAACCACGGGGAGGTATACAGTAGAGAAAATATATATGTACGAGATTAAGTTAGTGTATTTATGTAGATCCTAAGTTATGTATCATTGTAATTAATGCGGAATATAAGAGTGACACCAATGCACTGCTATGGTGATAATACAGTCCACCGCGTGAATGACCGTTTGTGAAATTACGATGGAATCATAAAGTGCGTCATTTCGTTGTTAAAATCAATGTTGTATCCTCCTAAGGATGTCAAATTAAATAACTTCATATCTTAAACCATTTACATTATGTAACTCCATGTAATTTGGTATTGAGTAAATTGTCCAAGTTTAAAACATATTTCTATATTATGCATTACAACTGTTTTCCAATGTTTACAATTGTATCCGCAAATTATAAAACTGTTACCTAAAATCAAAGTTTTCTTGAAGTTTGTTTTAGATAGAGCACATTCTGCCTCTCCATTTAAATTATTAACGGTCGATAAAACTTTGCCAATTCTTAAGATTTCTTCTTCTTACTTTCGAATTGCATTGCTTATGACAAAACGGTTGTAATGCCGCCACTTTTTTAGTTCAATGTCATATTTGACAGAGTTATGCTCCTTTTGTACTTAGATTCTGTCACGAAAACTTAACGTTTGCTATTACTTGGTCATTTCTTAAGATTTCTTCATCAAACTTTCAAATTGTATTGCTTATCACAAAAGAGTCGTGATGCCGCCAGACCTTGTTAGTCAAGGTCATATTTGACAGAGCTATGCCCCTTTTTGTACTTACATTTTGTCACGAAATTATTGGATATTCTGACAAAGCGTAAGAGGGCGACACACATGTTCTACTGAAAACCCATATAGGTTATAAGTATTTCAAATAAAAACGCATGCATTGCGTGAATAGTGAATAATATACTAAATTAATAATATAAATGCAAATAAAATCGAACTCGGCAGAGCCTTGTTTTTATCGTTTTTAGATGACTTGTTTAATAAATTCAATACAACACGAACACTCATGGAAGATATTCTATGTACATGTATGAATGGGCGAGTATAGAGAAAAACTAGATAAGGAATTACATCGTCTGTAACTGATAAAATCCACCAACAAATATTGTTTCTATGACATCCCGGTGATACCTCTTTAATAAAACACCGCATCAAGCATAACTGTTTTTACACATATATTTTCAGTTATATCGTTTAAACGTAAACACATGTGTCAAATATGCGTCCTATTTTATTGTTGTTTTCCAGTTAAGGGTCTAACATAGCACTTACATGTAAAGAAGGGTCCATTAAAGAGCAAGGAAATGCGTAATGATGTCTTGTAAAACATAAATCATTTTGTACGAAGGGTTGGTTTTATTTGCCAAAATGAAATAAAAATTAGGTCTATGACAAGGTGACTTATGTGAATTGGATTCTATATCAACTTTTGGCAACACAAGTGTCATTTCAAAAAAAGTGAGAATACTAGAGAATACAAGTTTATCTGGATTTTCATTTAAGAATAGTGAACAGTTTAACAGTTTCTTTCACAATTTAAAACAGTGTATTATTTTAATCTAGAATTGGTCATCAAACCTAGAATCGATTTACCCCTGAATAAAACAGTTTGTCCATTCCGTGCATGGACAAACGACTTATACACTGCATAGGCAATATGAAGTATTTGCGTTTGTCCATTCCGCGCATGGACAAAGTGCATATTTTGCCTGTGTTCATTCCGTGCATGGACAAACTGTGGATATTTTCGTTTGTCAATTCCGCGCATGGACAAACTGCATATTTTGCATTTGTCAACAGTTCACTTGTAAATATACTGGGGACATGTAACACCTTGATCCGTTTGTTTTTCTGGCTCGACTATTCGAAGAATAAGGAGGCTATTGCACTCGCTCCAGCGTCGGCGTCTGCGTTGGTTAAAGTTTTTAATAAAGTCAAATATCTTGAATACTATCAAAGGTATTGACTTGAAACTTAAACTATATGTTTACCATCAACATCTACACCTGAGCAAACAATCCCCATAACTCTCTTTGTGATTTTTGACAGATTTATGCCCCTTTTTAACTAAAAAGTTTTGGTTAAAGTTTTTTATAAATTCAAATATCTTGCATATTATCAAATGTATTGACTTGAAACTCAAAATATATCTTTACCATCAACATCTACACCTGAGAAAACAATCTTCATAACTCCCTTTGTGATTTTTGACAGATTTATGCCCCTTTTTAACTTAGAATTTTTGTGAAAGATTTATATAAATTCAAATATCTTGAATACTATCAAAGGTATTGACTTGAACCTCCAAGTAAGTGTCTACCATCAACATCTACATCTGAGGAAACAATCCCCATAACTCTGTTTTGATTTTTGACAGATTTATGTCCCTTTTTAACTAAGAGTTTTTGGTAAAAGATTTAATAAAGTCAAATGTTTTGAATACTGTCAAAGGTATCGACTTGAAACTCAAAGGATATGTCTACCATCAACATCTACATCTGAAGAAACAATCCCCATAACTGTTTTGATTTTTGACAGATTTATGCCCCTTTTTAAATTTGATTTTTTTATGGACTTAAAACTTAAAATGTATGTTTACTGTCAACATCTTCACCAATGTTTTTGATTTTTGACATATTTATGCCCCTTTTAACTTAGAATTTTGTCACAGTTTTTACCAGACTAACATGGAAATACTCGAAATGGCTTTCTTTTGAAATATCATAGAATAATTATGCAGCATGCAGTGGTCATGCTTTTTTAATTCTATACATATCAATTTTGAAAAGTTACAGAGTTATTCATGATCAAATTTACAGGGTTATGTATTTCTTTGAAATTATCCCCCCTTCTCCCTCCAGTTGGCTTACAGAATCCAGGTTAAGGCTTTGAATGTAATGTACATTTACAAAAGTCTTTGAGCAAGTTTCATATCTTTGACCTTAATTCTTATAGACAATTACACACTACTCCTGTTCTTACACAAAAAACCCATTTTACCAACAACCTTTCGAATACTCGAGCGTGCTGTCATGTGACAGCTCTTGTTTACCTGTTTGTCGATGAAATTGATAATGTGAATGTTTGACAGGCTCGCAATAAGCACTAGTACCCACAGCGCACCCAAGGCACAGTGCCACGAATATAATGCGACGGGCACTTGGGATTGCGGAGCCTCGTCTGACAAGCACACACATGCTCAATTTGTCATCACCTGAAAAGACGAGGCGTTTCCCTTCATGCTATCATTCAGGCGCTGCTAACATGAAGAGTCGGACTAACGTCTACCTACATACCTCGCTTGCTCGACACCAGGATACCCCCAAATTGTTCGGCCACTTTTTATCTACCGTGTTCAGAATATTGCAAAAAGGGAGTGGTAAGATGGTATCGCTAGATGTTGAGGCAATAAACAACACAAAAACATGATTTTGTTAGTCTGGCAATAATATGTCTTCAATTGTTAACAAATAAACAGTTTCACTTACATAGTATTTACATAGAGATAAATTTACAGTTCCTCAGGTGTACGTCGGTTTATTCTCCGTTTTAGTTAAGTATTCTTCATTATTCACTCTACTTTGCCCCATTCTGCAGTGAGTTTCCTGAGATGCCCGAGGGTAAGACAACATTGGCAAGAAAGATAGTGATGTTATCCGTCAAATAGAAATTAAACAAACAGGCAGCATTTCACACAAAATTGAGAGAATATTACAAATAAAAAGAATATTGGTTTTTGGCAAGCAGATAAAAGGGAGGTTATTCGTTTTCCAAAATAAGCGTTATTGTATAAGCGAGGGTTTGTAGAAAAGTGATTGTTTTTTTTACCGGAACATATGTTGTTAATACGAAGTTTTCAAGACAGCACAATTTACGCGTTTTATGTCGACTGGGGGTCAGTGAGCCTACAACACATGCTGCACGTGCGTTAAACGCCCATAAATATTCTATTCGACGTAACGAACATTGAAAATGTATAAATTGATTCGAAAATAATGATTTTCTTATACTTTTCTAATTATGAGTAAAATATCCAATTTCAGTTTTTGTGTTACTTTAATTATACCGGACATAACTTTTGTCCTTAAGTAAATGATTGACCATAACATGTGATCAAAACGATGTAACACATGTCGCCTTTTCGTGATAGTCGATAGCGTGAGAACAGAACTGCTTACATAACAAATAGGGTGTCATCCCATCATTACTTTTACACTTGAAAAGAAAGATATGCTATTCTTAAAATATTTACTCACTACATTGAACGCAAGTCTACCATTTCCCTCATCATGCAGTCCAATGCGTGGATCAACATCCTTAGATTCATAATTGTGTTGACGAAAGTAGCACCAAAACCGGTTTAAACAGTCCTGATTAAATTAAGCACAATTCAACTATACTGTTGATCACCAATCGCAAGGTCTCTTAAACAAAGATCCTAAATAACATTAACGGAACACCACAGCTCCTCGCCTCAAGGGCTATATAAATTCACAAAAAACAACAACAAAAACTTAAACTGCGTAAGGGAACAAAGCACCTTTTACTCCATACCTCTAACAGTCCCAATATATATCGTATAGCAGATCAGTTCTCAAGTTTATTTAAAAGCAACACAACGGTAATCAATAATGAAATGATAAACCTATCTGGTCATTTTAGAAAGAAGTATAGCTGGTTAATATATTGTAACTATTGATCAACAATGCGCTACAGAAAACGCATTCGTAACATAACACGTAGACACATTAAAACCATGAAAAAAAAACACATAACATTCAAAACCCAACAGATTCCCGAGATTCACTCATAAAACTCATTGTATGAAATACAAAGTCTAAATATACAAAGAAGTAACCTGATCATCGCTAAAATTAACATGATTGTACATATGCATATAACTTTAGTTCAGTTTATTGCTTTATTTAGTTTTTTCATTTTTGGTTGATTTAGTTATTTTATAAACTAGCCATTAATGTTTTAATTTACAAATTACCATATGTGCAAAGAACGATAGTTACTGTAATTCTATCGTTTTAACTGAATGCCAACACTGGAAGAAAATATTGTTTGCAAAAATGACTGAGCTTGCGCCATACAAGAAATAAAGGTTAAAATAAACAGGACTTCCTTTCTATTTTTTTCGGAAGCGTCGTAGTAGTGATGGTTCTTTATTATCGTGGCATGACAAATGTTCCAAAATTTATCCTGTCGAACGGCTCCAAGAAAACGATGTATCCCATAATATCACCGCAGAGTAATATTTTTGATATTTTATTTTACACATAGTGTACGTTTAGTTCTGATGCACAGCTGGAGTTTAAGGTCAAATCTCTAGTCAAATCTGAAACCAAATCTACCAAAGTTGACGTTTCTTTATATATCCTTGTTTGGGCGATAACTTCATAATTGAAACGTAGATGACGTAGAAACATAGATGACAGCCCGAGTGAAAGCCGGACATATGATCAATGAGGCATGTATTCTCTAGGCTAATTTTTCAATGTAAGCATTCGCGACAGATATATGCACTAAAAACAATTTGCTGTCCAGACATAATTTAATTAAATGACAAGTGACGAGGCAAAGTATGTTTCGTAGTAACAGTTCAACAGCAATCTGTACTTTGGCAACTCAATTGTTCCTTAGACTTGAAACTAGTTGAAATTGCAAGTAATTTTTGAATACAAGTATACAATTTCTGTTTTACACCCCAAGACATTTCGGCAAATATGTCATTATTCTAAAACACACAGTTTTTGTCGTCTGTACCGGAATTAGAAGCAGACTACATTTGCATAGTTTGTTTATGAGGCCTCTGCGATTTATCTTACCTTCATGTTGTTTGTTCAAAAGTAAACTTGTTCTACTGACTCGCTATTTGAGATCTCACTTAATCAAATTTCTTAGCTGTATGACTAGTCGGTACATTTAAATTTGAGAATGATCTTCTAAAGTATTAAGATACAGCACTATTTCAACTTTCCAACGTTTTACCAAGATCTTCAGATTAAAATCTTGAGTCAGATTTTAATTTTGAGGGAATTCACTAGCGATGCCGTAATGTGTTCTGTTTTGGTCTTATGTTTGAAGGACTTTTCTTTAGCTCTCATATGCCGGATATGCAAGAATATTACAAAATGCTATTGTTAATAAGAACAGGCTAAATGCACGTATAGTTATAAATTAAGACATTTTTTCAAGATGAATATATATCAAGATATGTCGCATTTCTACCCAAAATGCCAACATGGTGATATTTTGCGGTAAATCGCAATCCACCCAAACATCAACACCAACTAAATGAAGTATTACCGTTACAACAACATATTTTATTTTGCAAATTTTATGTGTTTATTACTACCGTACTTTTATTAACATATATCTAACAGTTGTTACGTTATTTCAAGAGTACATCCAGTAGTAGAGAGTGCTTCTTTAACTACACTTTATAGACATACTGCGACAACTGGACTTGCTCCATTTAAGATTTACTCTTAGAGCTCAATTTAAAGACAACATTCGTTAAATTGATTTACTGTGTCGTATAGACTTGCGACCACCACATCTCAGGCAGATTTATTTCACTACTAAGACTTGCTACGTCAATGGAGACTTACCCTGACCGAAAAGAAGAGCCTTAAGCCTTAAGATAAAGAGTTGCCGGCAAATCGTGACTCTTCTCCAATTCGACATTACTTTAGTAAAGTACACCGAACCTCAAAATAAACGCAACAGTTGGGGAAACACATATAATTTGAAAATAAACAATTAAAATGATAAATAACGAGTTTATTTCATTTCATTGGTACCTTACCTACATACTGTGTAAATTTCATTAAAATATAACAACAGATAACTCGGATTTCATAATGTCAAAGTTCATTACCCACAATTTTCACACATTGTCAATATCTCGTGTATCTCGTGTATCCCGACAGCCTGATTTCGCAAATTATCCGGAAGTCGTGGCATTGCAAAATACAATTTATGTCAGCTAAATATATTTTGGGGTGTTTTTTAATTGTAAAATCGTAACTGGTCAAGAAAATATCGATTTTTTAAAAATAATTTACTTAATTTCAACGCGCACGTGCAAAACGTGCTTTTTGTATTAATGTGCCAGTCAGGTGTCATGGTACGATGATTTCAATAAATTTTAGTGGCATAGTAATATTTTACATGTATAAATAATATTCAAATACGTTTGCGTCAGTAAAATATAATTACGGCGGACATATTCAAAAAAGAAATGTGGTGCGTTTATTTTGCGGTTCGGTGTATATTGATAGGCTTTGTCTGCAGGTAGGATATTTCGGTAAGGCAATATTTCTTGCGGAATGGGAAATGTTTTCACGTTGTTTTCAACAATGAAACCTTCTTCTTTCTTAAATACTGTTATTTTTCCATAAAATACCGATTTTCATACAGAGACTACATTTTCAAAGTATCAATACCAAGACTTAAAGTCTTAAATGAAGACTGAAGAAGCTTAAAACAGCCATGTGAATTACAGTCGTATCGGAACCTGTCTCACAATGACTTTATTAAAACAACAATAAAGAAGACACTTGACTGCTTTCAGTAGTACCGTCAAGTTATAATCTGTAAGGAGACTATGAAGATAATGACTAAAAAGGAACTTCATAGTTCGAATAAGCAGTTTGTTTATACTGATTATGTATGTTGTTCATTTATTGCAGAATACATATAATACTATTTTATTTTTGTGACGGAACTTATCTCCAGACGCACAGTGTCAATCAATGTGACAGTCATGGTACCTTGTAGAACAAAAATGGGACGTTAAGGAAACCGATATGCGTTCTTGTCTTTTGGTGAAAACTTGACCAGGTAATAGAGGATGTTAATGTATAAAATAGCTTCAAGGGATTTGTTTCAGGGATATATCATTAATGATTATTACAATTACATTTTGTATTTCAATGACTTTCACCCTATGCTTTTCATTAAAATGTGCCGATAGATCTGAACACAAAAATCTAGAAATTTTCCAAGACTTTTCAATCATAGGTGCTTTTAAGCTATGATAAGTTGAAATCTACAAATATATCATGAATCAAATTTCATTGCATTACAGTGAAATAACAGACTAATAAAATAAAACATAAGAAGAGAACATACATTTAATGTTTGGAAAAAAACTGTAAAATTTAATATAAACAGTCAACAAATAGTTCAATATGTTATTTTCTATGCATCTTACAATGTATGAGGTGAATGCTATTGCGTTACTTTAACATTTAAAAACCTATACCATGTGACTTCAAATATTATAACAATTGCAACAAAATAGAACAGGCCTTCAAGTGAAACTGTCTTTCATATACTTTGGTAAATAAAAAAAGAAGAGATGCATTGACTTTATACTTAAAGCGATCCTGAAAACCTTTTACATTTCATACTATAAAAAATTGTTATGCACATTGCTCTTATACTGTGGTCGATACATAAACATAGAGTTGTACAATCTGCATTTTAGGCGGTAGAATAAAGGCTCAACGTTAGGTTTTATTGATCATTATGTTTGAATCGAATTTGATTGTACTGATGATGTATTTCGTTACTGACCGTTTCTAAGAATAATCCAAAGAACATCTGCTGACTGAGTCCGAATTATTTTTTATTTACAGCCGCTTAAACTGTATGTGGTAAAACATGTCTACGGAGTTAAAAACGTGGTTATTAATGGAATCATTACTTTCTCGAGAATTATAAAAATATGTTTCAGAACTTTTGCCGTCTTGTACCGTCCTAGATGTCATAGAGCTATCACACATTGTGACCAAAGAGCCATATTTGTACATTATTTGAAGTTTGAAAAGGTGATACCTAGCAAAAAGAGTCTTTCAATTCATTCAGAAATAAATACCTCGACGGAACCAAGTTTAGTTTAATTAAATATTTTTAATACTGAGGAATCCTGGATGATAGACAGTATGATGAAGACTCAAGGAAAATAGTCAACATAGTAAGGAATCCAGGATGATAGTCAGTATGGTGAGGAATCCAGGATGAAAGACAGTATAGTGAAGACTCCGGGAAGATAGTCAGTATGGTGAGGACTCCAGAAAGACAGTCATTATGATGGGGTTTCTAGAATAGTCAGTATGGTGAGGACTCTATGAAGATAGGCAGTATGGAGAGGACTCCAGGACGTACTCAGTATGTTGAAGACTCTAGGACGTAGTCAGTATGGTGAGGACTCCAGAACGTAGTCAGTATGGTGAGGAATCTAGGACGTTCTCAAAGAGCTCTGTGAGCGATTTGTTTGGAAGACCATCTTCTGAAGCTTGATTGAAATTGACTTAGTGGTTAAGGAAAAGTGTTGTTTAAATATATATCTCTATTTAAATCTCAGATGGCCATTTTGTGCAGTCGAGCAATACCATCTGCATATTTTCGGTACTTTTTTAACACAATTTAGTTGTTTGAACAATCAAAATAGAGCTTCGTGTTTGACGCATATTGTGGGCGACGGACGAGCCTTAGTGGAGTAGTTCAATATTGCCCCTCTCTCCCTCTGTTTTCCAAATTGATTCCATCTGAAGTGAACCTCGAGAGCGATTAATATAAGTTGTAAGAACTTGTTTTGCAATCGAAGGTAAATAAATTAGTATAAAATTCGTACTCCGGAAGGACTAGAAATTAGATGTTTGTCAAGTTGCGATGTCCAGTCGAGCTCTACCACGATTGTTAAATCATGACCCCTACTCAAAATTGCTATTCAAAGATCTTTTTCTCTGAAACCACAAGGCATATAGCTTAGATTAATGGCATGTTGCATTACCTATTGGACTTTTGCAAACACTGTTCATATCATGACTCCTGGGTTATAATTGACATAGGTTTATATCAAGGACTGTAAACATCTTGCTTTGAAGGTACGTTGAAAGATGTAAGTATAAAATACTCTTGTTACTGGTATTGGAAAAGGAGAAAATTTCTATTGAACACCTAATGTTATATACTTACGAATTCGACTGGTTAATAAACACAACTTATATCTAACACCCAGAGCAAGGAAGGCTTTTAGCTATTCCACTCAATGGTAGGATAGATGTCACACAAATGATATTTTCTTCCGCCGATGACATTCATACCAATAACATCCCTTGGCCTCAAATTCCAGAGGTCCTGCGCGTTGTAGTATGCGCATAGAAAGGTTTATAAAAACCAGTCATCGCAGATTCAACTCTGCCTTAAAAAAGAGTAAGTAGAGTTTCTGCTCTTCGTCCCTTATACGTGCGTACAAAAAGCGAGGACAAATCACAGTCTTCGCTCTCTTACCAAAGCGTCTGTTTTAATCTGTGGTTTTGTTCTTGTCACCTGATAGATAACGGCACAATAGGGAAATCTTCCACCATGGACGAATATAAGAATGTGAATGTAATAAGTATGCACGTGACAGTTGTGTTCATTGTATATACATTTTAATGTATAGTGTTTTGCGCGCATCAATCACACAGTTTTAATAGAGAAAATGTTACAAACTACTTTGCATGGACCAAGTTATCGACATGGTGTTCCCCTTAAGACGTGTATTGTCACCCACTTACCTCTTTTCCGATCAGTCACTGACTGCAGTTTCCTTTTTGTTTCTTGAATAAAAGGACACTTGAAGGTTTAAAACAAGCACTTAATTCAATAACCTCTGGTTGAAAGTAGTTTCACAGTGGAATTATTTTGCATGATTCCTTACTTAGCAGACTGTAAAAAGGTTTTCTGTGATGTTGAAACAACCTCTTTACATAAATTATGTGATCTGACACAAATTGCGGCCACATGTGACAATAAAAGCTTCTACAAATATATTTTGCCATCTAAACCTATATCTCCTACAGCCTCTCATGTCACGGGACTAGCGGTGTGTGGTAATGTTATGTACTATCATGAAAAACTAGTAGATGCTTTGTCTTTGCATGAATCTCTAACTTTATTTATGTCATGGTTGGACGAATGAAGCCATGTATTCTTGTTGGTCACACTTTTGCAAAATTTGACTTTCCACGACTGCTCAGGGCATTTGAGTCATGTAAACTTTTGAATTGTTTTCAGGCAATAGTTACTGGAATTATAGATACTTTACCTTTGTTTAAAAAGAGGTACCCGGACCTTGAATCTTATGCACAGCAAAATATTGTCTCTAAAGTATTGAATGAAAATTATGCTGCATACAATGCCTTAGCAGATGTGGAAAGCCTAGAAAAACTTGTGAGTGCTAGTGATATTTTAGACATACTATTTGACGAATCTAGTATAACAACCAAATCATTTATGCAGTGTTACTTTCATGAGAAAATGACTGATATGAATTTGGATACAATGAACTATTTTACTAGACAGAAAATACTTTCTAGTCTAATGGCTAAGAAAATTGCAGCAAGTGGTTTGAATTTAGGTCATTTAAAACTTGTTGTTTCTCGTGGTGTGTTGGACGGGTTAACTCAGCTCTTTGGAGAAAAACTTGTGACAGGCAAACCTAGAGTAATAACGCTCAAATCTATTGTTGAAAAAGTGTATAACTATTTAATTGATAACAATAATATTTGAGGCTTGCAAAACATGTAAAATGAAACTTGGTTATAACGAACATTCTTGGGACGACTATGAAGTAGTGTTCCTTATATCCATTATTCCAAATTTTGTTATACATGTATATATCCATACATGTATTTTGGCATTCAGAATGATTGTGTTCTGTATTTTCAAGTATAGGCAAGTTATAATGAACCATGCTGTGCTATAAAGTATGAAATCTCAAATGTTTGCACTTCCATGCTATGTTTATTGTTTTATTGATAAGTGTAGAATATTTCAGCACTGTATGTTAGATTTGATTTGGTGGATTTGACTTTCTTTATTTAGACGTTACCATGGCAACTTGCACTACTAAATTTTGGGGTTTTATTGTATTTACAGACATTTTACACAAAGACTTTGTGACTTTTTAGTGGAAAAGTAAGTTTAAGTTTGAACAGTTTTGGCATAGTCTTTCATTTATAGAGGTTCGCTTGCTGAAAGGCAAAAAAAACCACGTTTTTTCGGGTTCTTTTCGAAGTTTGATAATGTAAAGTAAAAAAATAGCCTGGATACCCCACTTTTTCTGTTCATATTGTTTAGTAGTGTATACAGTATAAATATATGAAGTTTGAGAAAAATCTGTCCATACAAAAAACAAATATTGTTGTTTTTCTTCAATCATGGGTCGGATTGTCTCCCTTTTTTCATGAATTTTGTCATGAATATCATATTTCTTTTTTCTAAAAGAGATAAATTCAAACAGATTTGGTGCTTTACAACAGTTTATTACTATATTCCAATCAAAATAGTGTATAAAATGGGTTAGTAATGCATCTAAACAGTTTGAACATACATTTTTAATGATTTTCTCAGTTTAGTAAAAATCCGCTTAAAAGGGCCTTACGGTGGTGTCACACAATGGGGTATAGCCCCGGAACAAGCCCGGCTGATATGTGCAAAATTTAAAAAAATCTGTTCACTAATGAACTAATTTTGATATACGCCTTTAAAGGAAATCGGATAACACTAAAGTTGTAGAAAATGTCGAGCCAATCGATGTATGCATGCAGACATATTCGAGGCATCTCTTAGGTGTAGTATAAACTTCAACAAAAGTCAACTAAAGTATAATTAATTTATTGAAGAAATGTCAATTACTAAAATACTATGAACGTCTAACGCCCCTAGAACTAGAATTGTCTCGCAAGATAAATAGTACGATTTACGCAGTAACGATACTTCACTATAAATCATAACAGAATCAGCGTTTTCAAAATATCACACATCATGCTCATTTTTAAAACAATTCAACATAATATTGTATGTAATATCTCCTGATACGATCTTTTAAAATTTAATAATATTTTATAGCAATAGAAACGATTCGTGAAGTAATATTTATAAATCTAGACTGCATTTGGTGAAAAAGTTTATTACATCTAGCTTTTGCTTATTCATATATTTTACCTTTTACGTTATTTTATATCTAGGATTGTCCAGTCTATTAAAGAATTAGTAATAATTTTCTAAAATTAAAATTTAATGTATTAAAATGAATATTAGTAATCACAACCGTTTGGATATGAAACATTGTCATCAAAACTATCACCAAGCCGTGGTTCCTAAATTAAAAAGGCTACATTTTGCGCGACTATCCCTAATTGTTACTTTGTATGGATATTCTAAATATATAAAAGGTATATAAAAAAAACATGGCTCTATATCGCTCACCTGAGTATTATTGCACTTTGCAATTGCTGTAGCTTCAAAGAAAAAAAAGGCAATAGCACAAATGACCCCGAGTTTGCAACGTGACTTCAACATCGGTAGTGGTATTTTATTTATCAAGACCAACCTCACCATCAATATCTTAGGTAATTTACTTAATGGTTCTCCAGTAAGTGAACACATAACAGAACTGACGTTGACCTTTGACCCGGTGATCTAGATATCAAAAGTAGTCTGCTTCTGGTAAAGATCAACCTGCCCATGCAGTGTGAGGATGCTATGCCTAATTAATCTCGAGTTAATGAACAAAGTATGTTCAATCGTACTATTACATAGGTGTGGGCCATTTTATCAGCGGGGAATAATGCAAACAGACTTTATTGAAAACCACTAGACAATGCTTTATGCTCTTGCTCATGCAGTGTCAGACTAGAATACATTTAAAGATTTTTAATAACTCTATATACAGCACAATGACCAACACGGCGTGGTCAAATTTTACATCTGGGGCCCTTAAAACAATTATACAAACCAAATTTTATAGCGCTAGGCTAATTTTAACTTGTCCAAAAATAAATCTGTGTAAACTAAATGAACCTCAAAAGGACCAATTTTGACACTTGGGGCATAATTTGAAGAAACTTGGAAGATGTATACTAGACTATGCTTCATACAAAATATCTATGCTCTACACCTTGTGGTTCTTGAAAAGATGGTTTTAAAGTTTTAGTTATTTAACTCCAGGTTATGCTAATTTTGACCCTAGGGACGTGATCGAACTTGGTAGAGGTCCAATAAACAATGCTACATACTAAATATCTAATATCTAGGTCAAGAGGTCTTGTGCTTTTCCAAAATAAGATTCTATACAGTTTTTCTTATATAAGTCTATATCAAAACCAGTGACCATGACCTTTGACTCACTACCCTAGAAACAACACAGTACATCTACCGATTGCATGCAACCTTATGGGCAAGTTTCATAAAACTCAAGTGATAATTGTGTTCCGTAAAGTATCAAAGAAAGCTAACGGAGATCACTGTGAATTTGATCATTGACCCACTTACCCTATAAACAATACGGATCGTATAATCGGAAATATCAATCATCCTTTGAAGATTGAAGACTGTATGTAATATAGATCTTAATATATTGAGCAGAAACGATTTTCAAAGTTCGGGTCACTATGACATTGACCATTGAACAACTGATCCTAAAACGCATGGGAATCACAGATCAAAAACAACCTTCGGTGAAAGTCAAATGAAATTGTGACATATAATAATATTGTTTCAAAGAAACCAAATATTGAAGCTCTAGGTTTTGTACTTCTTTAGAAGATGGCGGACACAGGGTGATCATAATAGCTTACAATAAGCACATAGTGCTCAAGTGATCGTAAAATACAAACATAAAATACAACAACCAGAGCTGTCACTCGTAAGTGACGAATGCCCCTTAATAGGTATCTCAGAGTCCTCTCCATGTGCTCAACAATTGTGCTATGTAATTTAAAATCTATCCATGCATAACAGACATACCATGCATGCAGGATTCCATTACTTTTGAACTCTAAGGGTGACATTAATTTTTGAGATTGGGATGCCGGTTGCGCTACGTCATCTTATGTGCTGGACATCTGTGCAAAGTTATTTCAAAATCCTTCAATGCATGACAAAGTTACAGTCCGTATACGAATGTTTGCATATATAAAGGTTTCCATGACATTTAAACTCCAAGTGCGACTTAGGACGTGGGCCATGCACGCGACACGTCGTCTTGATGTGCTTAACATCTGTGCCAAATTATTATTGAATCCTTCAATGCATGACAAAGTTACAGTCCGGACACGAATGTTGCATATGTACAGGACTCCATTACCAATAAACTGTAAGTGTATCCCTTGACCTTTGAGATAGGTTTACTGGTCTTGCACGCGACACGTCCTCTTAGGTGCTTAACATTTGTGCCAAGTAATTACAAAATCCTTCAAAGCACGACAAAGTTATAGTTTGGACACGAATGTGTGCATATATAAAGGTTTCCATGAACTTTTAACTCTTAATGTGACCTTGAGTTTTGAGGTAGGGACGTGGGTCATGCACACGACACGTCGTCTGGATATGCTTAACATTGGAGCCAAATTATTTTTAAATCTTCGATGTATGAAAAAGGTTTTGGACAGTTTTACGAACGGACGGACGGACGGATAGACGGTGCGATTTTAATGTGCCCATTTACGGGGCAGGTAAAGTTATAATTTCCATCATAAAAATACACACAACAATTTCGATTTTTATATATGTTCAAATATGTAAAAATGTTAAAACAATCAAAATCAAATCATTGACAAAAATACTGCCGTTTGTATAGTATGTACATTTAATAAGAAAGACACTATAAGGAATGTCTCTGGAACAAATAATTGTCAGGTTCTGATCAACTACTAGTATCTTTCTCAGTTACATAAAAGCTACAGGTAATTTAACATTCAAGGTGTTAACGTAACTATAAATACCAGTAAATTCTACAATGAATCACGAACGTAAAATGTAGAGCTCCAACTCTTAACAGAAGAGCACTACACAATGTTACATACAAACTATCTAAGATCTAGGCCCAGCAATTCGTAATATTTTTCAAACAAGTAAACACTGTTTCAATTGTAAATGAATGCATGAACTTACTATCTGATTCAAAACTCCAAATTATATCTTTTCCTTCCCTTTACTTTATAAAGGTATATGTTAATATCAGGTATTTACGAATAAATAAGATAAAAACCGGCATTAGCGGTCACATGTATACAGCGTGACGCTTCCTTAAACGACCAGCCTCAAGTCCGACGTACTAAAATCCCTATTAAGAGAATTTAAATACAACCTGACCCTGCCTATCATAGTCAACTAAAATTACACTAGGTTTAGATACAACAGTCATAGCCATAATTGCAAGTATAAAAAAATCAATAAAAGAGTAAAATGGTACAAAGTTCAACACAGTAACAGGAAATCTTTATTCGTTTATTGGCGCTTTCGCACAAAAGCGCTCATATCTCCTTAAGATATTGTTACAGTTAGCTCTTTGATTTGTTAAATTGTCAATGTTGAGCAATTTCGAAAGCTATCACACACTCATGATTAAAAAATTGAGCGAATTATAAAAAAAAAACAAAAACATAAAAAAAAACAGTAACAACAAGTAAATAAAACAAATGTTATTTACACGACAGGCTGATTTTGTAACATTGTCAATATTGAGCAAATGTAAAAAGGTATCAAAGACTCATGATTCCAAAAATCTACAAAAACTATAGCAACAAGAATGTTATCACAATGTAGCTCGACAACATTGATTTGTTAGATTCTTTATGTTGAGAAAAATGTTAAAAGCTCACACAGACTCATAAATTCAAAATTGAGTGAATTGATAAAAAGATACATGTAACAACAAGTTTTAATAATTATAAATGTCCTCATAACTTTGCAAAAAAACCTTGATTTGTTACATTGTCAATGTTACTATTGCATAAGCTATCACATATTTAAGATTTCAAAATCGAGCGAATTTATAAGAGAGCCAAAATGACCCTATATTTGCACATGGCTACCCCATTGGCTATAATACAAGGTCAATAACCGCACCGTAGAAAACAGAAAATGTACAGAATTAATTACATTTCAGTTCCAGTTTTTTCTAAAGCATTTGACTCTTGTTTGGAGACATGGTTGATTATTTAAAATGCTCAAATACTGATATTGGAGGTAGGGGTCATTCATTGGCCCGGAATGCGAAATGAAAGAGTGTGCTAGGCAAGGAGACAGCACAAAACATTTTTAATTTTTATGTGAATGACATAGATGATGTTTTCAGAATGCCTGACTGCAACCGAATTACTATTGACGAAATTAAAAGAATGACCACCTTTAGTATACTCACATAATGGGTCTGAAATATGGATACCAACCGGGTCGTCGTCAGGTTATTTACATAATAATAATGACACTTATGGTTCCAAAACACTGGTCAAATACATCATATGAAAATAAATATGAGCACATCATTTTGATTAATATTTAATGATATTTAAAACGATTGATATATCAAATTCCTTAGCAATGAAAAGGCGTCAATTCATGAAAGTTTAATGTTGCAATAATTATCATAATCATCGCAGACTCGTGGCTGCAAAACACTGGTCATATAGATATGAAAATAAAAATGTAATTATTAGTTTGATCACATTAAATTGATTGGAAATGTCGTAATAATAATGATAATTATCACAGATTAATTGTACCAAAACACTGATGAAATACATATAGAAATAAAAAAGAGGGTCATGACGACCTTATATTGCTCATCATTGTTGCACTTTTGAAACAGGAAATGGGACCAAAAGTTCACTTTTAATGTTAGTCATTGGATTTGTATAAAAAAAAGTTTGCAAATCTATTGAAATAGTCAAAATTCCACTTGTCTAGCTTAAAAAATGAAAGGCTAGGCCAGCTGTCACGGTCATCAAAGATCACAGTTGTGATCTGCATGTTAAACTGTACATATAGTTCAGATTTAACTCTATAATCATTCAGACATGCAACCCCAGGATGTGGCCAATTTTGAGTCTGGGGACATGATTTGAACATAATTGGTCCACTAGATAATGTAACATACATTAACTAAATTCTAGACCTTGTGGTTTTGAAGAAAATATGTGATGTTTTCCTGTTTAAAAATATGCCCAACTTTGGTAGAGGACAATTCCTGTGAATTTTCGTGCATTCGCCATACTATGCGTAAGTTCTAGAAACCTTTATCATGTGATGTCGTTGCCCCATGGGTCACAAAGACGAACGTACGAACCCCAGGACACGTCATGCCGTGTGTAATATGATGTGTCTCAGACTAAACGTATGTTATATATTACACATGATTTGAAACTTTAAATGCTAACTGGGTTGTAAAATTAAGCGGAACTATTACACATTTGCCAAACGTTTTGTTACGTTTATCTCTTTTTATCATTCTTGCATATTACGGTGTATAACATTAATTTTTGGATTGTCAAATATATTATAAATAATTGTAAATGTTGTAAAAATAATTTTATGACAGTTCAAAGGTTTCAAAAAATATATGAATACATGTATATTATATAAAAAAAACAACGTACATTAAAGTGTGTGCATATCTAATTTGTATTTTCTAATATGTAAACGATTCATATTTTCAAATGAAATCATTAACTTTATACACTTCAGCGACAATTGATAACATTAAAAAAGTTATAATTATAATGATTATCATACTGTAGACATAAAGTTCCAAAAACTTTGATTAAATAGATATAAAAAACAAAATCATCTATATAAGTTTGATAACATTTTGATTTATATTTAATAATATTCGAAACAATTAATAATTTCAATTCCTTAAAACTGAAAAGACACGATTAACGTTATCCATTTCAGCGAAAATTCCTAACATTGTACATGTTGTAATAATGATAATAATTATTACAGACTTATGGTTCCAAAACACTGATTAAATAGATATAAAATGAATAAAAAGAAACTTTCTACGTCTATGTTTTTATTTGTATTTTATGATATTCGAAACGATCTACATGTATAACGATTTATAATGTCAAGTGCTTAGAAATAAAAAGGCACTGTAACACCTATCAATTGCGACTTATTGCAACACTGAGTCTTACTTCGCAAAAAATTACATATTTAAAGATTTATGAATTCGGACAAGTCATAATTGTAAAAATACATATTTAAAGATTTATAAATTTGGACAAGTCATAACTGTAAAACTTTACGGAGAAATGTTTACAGTAATATTCCTATTATTTAATTTGTGATTGACAGACCCTAAAAAGGTGACCGTTGTAATTATGTATCGTTACTTATGTGCTTTTCATCTTAAAAACTTACTGATTAATAGAAAATTATTTCTTACTTAAATTTCTGATAATGATAATTTCGATGTATGCATGCAGACATATTCGAGGCATCTCTTAGGTGTAGTATAAACTTCAACAAAAGTCAACTAAAGTATAATTAATTTATTGAAGAAATGTCAATTACTAAAATACTATGAACGTCTAACGCCCCTAGAACTAGAATTGTCTCGCAAGATAAATAGTACGATTTACGCAGTAACGATACTTCACTATAAATCATAACAGAATCAGCGTTTTCAAAATATCACACATCATGCTCATTTTTAAAACAATTCAACATAATATTGTATGTAATATCTCCTGATACGATCTTTTAAAATTTAATAATATTTTATAGCAATAGAAACGATTCGTGAAGTAATATTTATAAATCTAGACTGCATTTGGTGAAAAAGTTTATTACATCTAGCTTTTGCTTATTCATATATTTTACCTTTTACGTTATTTTATATCTAGGATTGTCCAGTCTATTAAAGAATTAGTAATAATTTTCTAAAATTAAAATTTAATGTATTAAAATGAATATTAGTAATCACAACCGTTTGGATATGAAACATTGTCATCAAAACTATCACCAAGCCGTGGTTCCTAAATTAAAAAGGCTACATTTTGCGCGACTATCCCTAATTGTTACTTTGTATGGATATTCTAAATATATAAAACGTATTAAAAAAACAAACAAAAAAACATGGTATGGCTCTATATCGCTCACCTGAGTATTATTGCACTTTGCAATTGCTGTAGCTTCAAAGAAAAAATAAGGCAATAGCACAATTTACCCCGAGTTTGCAACGTGACTTCAACATCGGTAGTGGTATTTAATTTATCAAGACCAATCTCACCATCAATATTTTAGGTAATTGACTTAATGGTTCTCCAGCTAGTGTACACATAACAGAACTGACGTTGACCTTTGACCCGGTGACCTAGATATCAAAAGAGGTCTGCTTCTGGTAAAGATCAACCTGCCCATGCAGTCTGAGGATACTATGCATTTTAATTAATGTCGAGTTAATGAACAATTATGTTCAATCTTGCTATTACATAGGTGTGGGCCATTTTATCAGCGGGGAATAATGCAACAGACTTGATTGAAAACCACCAGACAATGCTTTATGCTCTAGCTCATGCAGTGTCAGACAAGAAAATATTTAAAGATTTTTTAATAACTCTATAAACAGCATAATGACCAACACGGCGTGGTCAAATTTTACATCAGGGGCCCATAAAACAATTATACAAACACAATTTGATAGCGCTAGGCCTTATGGTTTTGGATAATTTTAACTTGTCCAAATAAAATCTGTGAAAACTAGATGAACCTAAACCTAAAAAGGACCAATTTTGACACATAATTTGAAGAAAGTTGGAGAATGCTTACTAGACTATGCTTCATACAAAATATCTATGCTCTACATATTGTGGTACTTGAAATGATGGTTTTAAAGTTTTTATTTTCAACTCCAGGTTATGCTTATTTTGACTCTAGGGACGTGATAGAACTTGGTAGAGGTCCAATAGACAATGCTACAAACTAAATATCTAATATCTAGGTCAAGAGGCCTTGTGCTTTTCCAAAATAAGATTCTAAATAGTTTGTCTTATATGAGTCTATATCAAAACCAGTGACCATGACCTTTGACTCACTACCCTAGAAACAACACAGTACATCTACCGATTGCATGCAACCTTCTGGGCAAGTTTCATAAAACTCAAGTGAAATTCGTGTTCCGTAAAGTATCAAAGAAAGCTAACGGAAATCACTGTGAACATGATCATTGACCCACTAACCCTATAAACAATACGGATCGTATAATCGGTAACACCAATCATCCTATGAAGATTGAAGACTGTATGTAATCTCAATATATTGAGCAGAAACGATAGTTCGGGTCACTTTGACATTGACTTTTGAGCAACTGATCCCAAAACGCATCGGAATCACAGATGTCTGAATGCTTCTGGCCAAGCTTGACGAAATTCCATGAGATGGTTTATTTGAACAAGTCATATGAAGAAAGAGTGGTCAGCGGATGGACCGGCAGACGGGGTCAAGTTTGTCCCTACGGTATGTTATGAAGAAACCTGAGCTATAACCACTACACAATACTACATTGTACATACCATATTTCAAAACCCTCTGCCTTATAGACGAGAAGATTTTTGAAGAATTCCCTACAAAACTCTATGTAAATCAAGTGACGGGGTCAAATTTAACACGTGGCGTATGATTTTAACAAACTTGGTAGAGGACTCCTAGACAATATAACATTACAAATATCTATGCTTGGGACCTTACGGTTAGAAACAAGAAGAACTTTCAATATGTAACCGTATGAAAAACAAGTGATCACGAGCAGGAACAATTTTGACCACGCTTGAGACGCTTGAGAGAGTAACACTAGAAAATGCTAAACACAACATATCTAAGATCTAGGCCTTGCCATTTTGACATGAGGATTTTGAAAATATCAAATTTTGACATACATGTATATGTAAAATCCCATGCATGATTTTAATTTTGATCCAAATGGAATGATTATTATGAGCTAGAAAATATATAAGTTATGGACTGCATAGTTATTCTTTGAATATTCCCTATTTTTATGTAAAATAAGTGAGTCCTGGACGGGCGCAGTTTTGATGCCAGTGTTCTCATTTGAAAAACACTTCGCAGAAGGCTGCTAAACACTGTTTCATACCAAATATTGAAGCTCTAGGTTTTGTAGTTCTTGAGAAGATGGTGGACACAGGGTGATCATAATAGTCTACAATAAGCACGTAGTGCTCAGGTGATTTTAGAATGAATACAAAAACAAAATACAACAACAAGAGCTGTCCCTCGTAAGTGACGAATGCCCCTTAATAGGTATCTCACAGTCCTCTTCATTTGCTCAACAGTTGTGATATGTAATTTTAAAATCCATCCACGCATAACAGACATACCATGCATACAGGACTCCATTACTTTTAAACTCTAAGGGTGACATTAATTTTTAAGATTTGAATGCCGGTCCTACACGCGCTACGTCGTCTTATGTGCTGGACATCTGTGCAAAGTTATTTTAACATCTTTCAATGCATGACAAAGTTACAGTCCGGATACGAATGTTTGCATGTATATCGGTTTCCATGACATTTAAACTCCAAGTGAGACCTTGATTTTTAAAGTAAGGACGTGAGAAATGCACGCGACACGTCGTCTTGATGTGCTAAACATTTGTGCTAAATTATTCTTAAACCCTTCAATGCATGACAAAGTTACAGACCGGACACGAATGTTTGCATATGTATAGGACTCCATTACCAATAAACTGTAAGTGTATCTCTTTACCTTTGAGATAGGTTTACCGGTTATACAGTTCCGGTTACAGTCCGGACACGGATGTTTGCATATGTACAGGACTCCATTACCAATAAAATTTAAGTGTATCCCTTGACCTTTGAGATAGGTTTACTGATCTTGCACGCGACACGTCTTCTTAAGTGCTTAACATTTGTGCAAAGTACATGTAATTACAAAATCCTCCAAAGCACGGCAAAGTTACAGTTCGGACACGAGTGTGTGCATATATAAAAGTTTCCATGACTTTTAAACTCTTAATGTGACCTTGAGTTTTGAGGTAGGGACTCGATGTATGACAAACGTTTTGGACGGTTTCACGAACGGACTGACGGATAGACGGTGCGATTTTAATATGCCCATTTACGGGGCATGAAAAGTTATAATTTCTATCATAAAAATGCACACAACAATTTCGATTTGTAAATATTTTCAAGCATGTAAAAATGTTAAAAGCAATAAAAAACAAATTATTGACAAAAACACTTCGCTGTATTTATAGTATTTACATTTAATAAGAAAGACAATATTAGTAATGTCTCTGTATCAAATAATAGTCAGGTTCTGATCAACTTTCTTTCTCAGTTACATAAAAGCTACAGGTAATTCAACATTCAAGGTGTTAATGTGACTATAAATAACGGTAAATTCTACAAAGAATCACGAACGTAAAATGCATAGCTCCAACTCTTAGTAGAAGACCGTTACACAATGTTACATATAAACTATCTAAGATCTAGGCCCAGCAATTCTTAATATTTTTTAAAAAAGTGAACGCTGTTTCAACTGTCAATGAATGCATGAACTTACTATCTTATTCAAAGACTCTAAATTATATATTTTCGTTTTCCTTTACTTTATTAAGGTATATGTTAATACCAGGTATTTACGTATAAATAAGATAGAAACTGAACTGTTCAGTAAAGACAAACCGTCTAACCGGCATTAGCGGTCACATGTATACAGCGTGACGCTGCCTTAAACGACCAGCTTTAAGTCCGACGTACTAAAATCCCTATTCAGAGAATTTAAATACAACTTGACCCTGCCTATCATAGCCAACTAACATTACACTAGGTTTATATACAACAGTCATAGCCATAATTGCAAGTATAAAAAAATCAATAAAAAGTGTAAAATCGTACCAAGTGCAACACAATGACAGGAAATCATAATTTGTTTATTCATTTTTTTGGCGCTTGCGGTCAAAAACGCTCATATCTCCCTAAAATGGTGTTACAATTGGCTCTTTTATTTGTATCATTGTCAATGTTGAGGAAATTTCAAAAGCTATCACACACTCATGATTCCAAAAGTGAGTAAATTTAAAATAAAAAAACAATAACAACAAGTAATAAAACAAATGCTATTTACATGACAACCTGAAATGTAACATTGTCAATATAGAACAAATGTTAAAAACTATCACTGACTCATGGTTCCCATTATCTACAAAAACAAGAACAACAAGAATGTCATGAAAATCTCGATTTTCAAAAAAATGTTAAAAGCTAAAACAGACTCAAAATTTCAAATTGAGCGAATTTATAAAAAGATAACAACAAGTTATAATGATTATTAATGTCATCATAATTTTGCTTGACAACCTAGATGTGTTACATTGTTAATGATAAATTGTTGTATAAGCTATCACATACTTATGAGTCCAAAATTGAGCGAATTTATAACAAGAGAGCCAAGATGACTCTATATCGTTCACATGGCTACCCCATTGGCTATAATAGAAGGTCAACAATGGCACCGCAGAACACAGTAAATGTACTGTATATAATTAATGACATTTCTCTTTTTTTCAATATGAATTTTATTATACCCGAAAATGAATATGTGAGGGTCGGGGAACCATCCTCTCCATATCGTACACGTATTCAAACAGTTATTATGCAATCACGATCATAACAATATAAAGATTATCATGAATAGTAACCGCATGTCAAATCATGTGAGCTAAGAAGAGAGATCAAATACAATGTCAAACATTCCTTCACAGTCTTGACATTTGTATGTCTTATAAATATATAACACATTCACATGAACCTGTACATAAAAATATGAAAAGACAAAAAGAGAACAACTTTAATTTTGTTAATTACAATTAATACATTTCATTTCAAGTTTTCTCTAAAGCATTTCACTCTGTTTTGAGACCTGGTTTATTATCTAAAATGCTAAAATACTTGTATTATAGAGTAATTTTTACCGACTTATAAAACAGATGTACTGTACAACTACATTTGCCATGAAGAAGGTTCTACTTATTCACCCGGAACGCGAAATGCAGAAGTGTGCTAGGCAAGGAGACAGCGCTAAACACTTTTAATAATTATGTGAATGACATATATGATATTATTGGAATTCCTGAATGCAGTCGAATTACTATTAACGACATTAAAAGAATGACTACCATTCAAAGTACGCTAATAATTTACTAATACAATGAGATAACACTTCTGGTCTGCAAATATGTCTAAATAATTTGGGCACATTTTGTCAACGGTGGAAACTTGACATAACATATTAATATCAAAACAAAAATAATATCAAACAGGTAATGCCACGTACCAAAAACGCAGCCTCCCCAAAACGAGCCCCACATCACCCAGAAGTGCACACCACCAACACACACACACACACACACGACACACACACACACAATCATGTACACACACACATATACACTACCAACACACACTAGCATACAAAGCAAACACACGAGGACAAAACGAACAATTAAAGGAACACAGTGGGGCACCGCCTTGGAACGGTCAGTGGCAAAAACACCACTGGGGAGCTTAAACCGGTTTATGGTGCGCACCCAACCTCACTCTTACCCCCACCATGTTCCAAAGTCACAGGACAGTGTAAATAAAAGTAATCCCTGCTAGGTGAATCTCTAACACACGCAATGGAAACAAAAGGCATGGTATGTAAAACACAAAAATGCTCGTGTATAAATATATAAAAAGCAAACCTTGAGAACCAAAAAACGTATGTACAAAAATCATGTTATCAATTAACGGAGAATTGAATAAAAAGAGGTTCCCATGTCTAAGTTTTGATTTGGTAGACATATACAAATATCTTGGCGTAGCACTGTTCTTTAACGGAAACTTAAAACACGCTGCAGAAAAATAGTATATATTGTACAATGAATCACTCAAAGCATGTGATTATCTATTTTCAAAATTATCAAACGTAAAAATATTAGCAAAGAACGAAACTTTAAACTATTCTATTCTTAATTAGATCAATATTCACATAATAGGTCTGAACTATGAATCGACTTTGACATTCGCACACAAAATGTACACAATGACACCTTCGAAAAAAATTAACAAAATGTTTTGCAAATATACACTCTGTCTTCAAAATGAATCCTCAAACATATTATTTCAATGTGGACAAGGTAAATTATAATCGACATAATATTTCTCAGCAATAACTAAAATATCAAGAAAAAAGGAAACACAACAAATAAATTGTAAATAGACGTTTTCAACTGCGATGAAATTGTAACGGGCACCACCTTCCTAAGCCGGGACAAAGTGATCAGGAAGTTTTAATTATGATTAAAAATTCAAAGCCGGTCAGGCAATTTTTTGAAGACTAAGTCCACATAAACTGAATAAAATAGTACTAAATGTAATGCATTTGATATTTTGCCCGTGTCTTGTCCCACTTACTACAAAAATACAAACGAATGAACCCTACTCTATGCCTAAAGCGGGGGAGCTCGACGCTTGTGCAGCTAGAGAAAAAGTGTCGTTCTCCCATTTTATACACATTTTGCCATTCAAATATATAAATGAGTTAGAAACTTTATACTGATAAGTCCCAGCCTTTAAATATCTTGGCAACTAGCATAGCAACCTACAAAATAAGATGTCGTGTCTTTCCGTTTGTGTAACCGACTAGCCAATTACAAGATAATTTAGTAGATTATGATTGGCTTCTATCGATTCGCGTTCCAAGCAAATGCAACTTTCTTGCTAAGGTTTATGACACATTTCAGTTATAACCATACACTACGTTAAAACTGTATTAAAACAGTTACGAAGCAATCAACCCCAATAAGAATATCAGGCCATTGATTAAAAACTGAGAGAGGCAGACGCACGAGACATAAAACAACACGTTCTGAAAGACTGTGCTTGGTCTGCAACTCAGTCGAAGATAAAGTGAATTGTCTGCTTCATCAACCGAAGGTAGCGGTAGCATCTTCGGGTATTCATCACCTTCAATGATACAGTGTAGCTCTAGTTTACCCCGGAACAAAAGGCTGTCCTTGATAATACGATCAAGGATCACATTTAAAAAATCACACATTACCAGGTAACAATACATCAAGTATGAAAATATAAAAGATAAATAAAAGAAGTAAACGAAACTAGAACTATCACCGAACAACCCACTCGCACAGTAAATAAAATTTATGTAAAATTTAATTATTAAACCTGCACACATTATGGCATGGTTCGTATCACTTCTAAGTATGATTTAATTCTGACCAGGGATTTTAAGAGTTATTATGTCGATCCCCTGTGACCTTAGCCTAGTGATCCCAAGCGGGTACCACGCACAACTAAGCATAGTACTTCTGTCAAATATCATAATATTGTGACAAGGGGTTAAGGATATTAAGATCGCACACGAATTAACTACATTGTGTCCCTGTGACCTTGACCTTTGACCTAGTGACCCGAAGCATAAGCCATGTACAACTAGAAATGGGACTCATCACTTCTGTAAAATATCATTTCACTGGTTTTTTTTATTCCGTCTACAGACTGGACGGACAATCTGAATCCAGTATTCCTATTCCCCTAACACTTTGTGTTCGGGGGGTATAATAATGATTTAAAAACATGTACCTATAAAACATGAAGACATGATTGATGCAGATTATTTAGGATTTAACAATAAAACCTTTGCATTCGTGTAAATTGTTCCGTTTTAGGCTATACGGAAATATTATTTCTATAAATTTTCAAGGGGGCATTCCCTACAACGAGCAAATTATTTTCACAAACCGATTAAAACGAGCTAGATGTATAGCAAAATATTTCAACAATAACATAAATCGATAAATATCTCTTTCAAGAACAGTGTTCTCATATAGCCACGTTTTCTTATTAATCGCGATAACAAAAACTGTAAAAGAAGTGTTTATGAAGGTTTAACGGAATTTTTACACGTACGAAAATGCTAATTTTATGGATCTTTGCAGGAATATTGAACTGAAACGTTCCGTTTCGGTGGCAATATTGTCACTTATTTGAATTCAAATCGGTTTGAGGTTATTTACATTTATTCCAGATTTAGGATATGCCTCTTATATGTAAAAGAGTAATTTTAAATTTTGAATTTTTCATAGTATAGTTTCGTGTGTTTGGTTCTGCTTTCACCCTGTTTCATTAAAACAATCATTCAATCATCATTCTTTCACGCTGACCCAATGCGTCAAGCCAGCTTATCTCCGCCGAGGATTTTGAAGGCGTCTGAGCATGTTATACGTGTTAATTTGCCTCCTCCCAATATTTGATAAGTGTTCATTCATCCTCCTCTGCTCACTTTCAATAACTGCTAGCCGGCTCTCCAGCCCGCCTTGCTTAAAGTTCATGAACTCTGAAACACCAAGCTCGGACATTATAGAAGAAATGGGAGTAACCACACCTTGACCTCGTGGTAGAATTTGTCCAACAACCATCCCTAAACATAGCAACTCACCATAAGGGTCCTTTTTGAAAACAGCAGCCCCAGAATCGCCACTTCCGACAAAATGGACATTGCTGGTTGACCTGACTTCATACTGATGATGAAGTGTATATGTGTATGCTCTTCCGAACACCCTGTATCCGTGATCATGATCTATTTGTTTCACAACAGCATCCGAAAACATTACATAGCCCTCTGTTTTGCCCGTTGACGCTCCGAATTTGGTTACCCAGTTATTATTTTCGTTAACAGACGAGCAAACTCTTCCCGAGTCGAACTTCGATATATCTGAAATTTGTTAGTAGTCATAAATGTAATAATTAATTAAATTGTTTCCTTTTTTCAATTTTAACTCATGTACGTTGATCCTACAATGTATTATAATTAGGGATGACAATGAGTACTCGATTATTCGGTTACTCGATCGAACGTCCGAGTACTCGATACTCGGAAATTTATGTTTTTTTGCAAAAACTGTACGGGATCGTTATCAAAACACGCCAGGTGATGAGCAAAACGTCTATGGTTTAACCCGTAAGGTAGGCCCCTAAATGCAATATTCGAGTTGACAGTGTGATATGCAGGTATTGTTATGATTCTATGTCGCTTATGATCTTAACAAAACAGTATAGACGTAAGATTCAGCAAAGATAATATTGGGTAGTAGTTACAATAAAGTTTATAATCAGTTCCTTGGGTAACCGCTATAGAAAGGTAAGACTGTTTAATATATCGCGATAATCATTTTAAGAGTTAATTGTAATGTATCTGAATAATTAATATGAAATTGATAGAAAATCAAATTAATGTCAATATTTATATGAAGGTTTTATTCAAGCTATACCAGTATGCATATAAGCTTCCTGAGTATCATAGTGTACGTATGTGATCAGATTTTTCTAAATGGTCATTATTGCTTGACACAACTTTTGAGACCAGAATGGTACAATGTTCTATATTTGCAAAATATTATGTGTGTATAAGGTTGTGAAGCAACAAGGGATCTGGAATTTACCACAAATTGGCACATTGCTATCCGGAAAATATCCGCTGTCAGGTGGCCTCTGTTCAATTTGAACAACTGCGAGATCAACACCGGAAGTATTTCTCCCTCCAGATTTGTATATCGTTTCTTTGACTTGTCCGCAATTATTTCTCATTTCGTCATTTCTGTCAGGCTGATAAACATATCTTCTTTCTGTTAGCCATAATTTCTTTGACACGCGTCGAAACTTACGAAGTTCGTTGTCATTTAAAACAACATGTGCACATGTGATAGCACATAATCCATAATGCGGATGGTGCAGAAAACAACCCAAAGTACCAATCTGTGCTTGACATGCAATCTGGCAACCATTGCGTAACGGTGTTTGATAACCGCAAGCTGACACACAATTATGAAACTCGCCTTCTCTTACATCTACTGCAATGCCATCTAAGGACGACGGAAGTTCCTTTTCATCCAAAGGTATGTTACCTTTAGCCTTGACGTACATTACTATGCAGGCCTCCCGAATTAATCGATGTTTATTACTTTCAAATCCTTTCGATCGAACTCCACTCCCGGTAATAACTGAAAGGTATCTGTGATTCTGCATTAATTTCTTTGCATGCTTGTTTATGGTCGCTCTAATTTTTTCTGAATCATCATCGGACAGAATGTATTTTCTATCCTTGTCGGTTTCCATTACTGCAATATCTTCACCACTGTACTTACGTATTGGCCTAACCACAGTTGCATATTCAAGTTTCATCTCTTTTAGATCGGTACCTTCTTTAGTAGTAACAACAAACTTAATACTGTTCTTCTCTTTCGAATCGTATGCAGGCCAAACATCCAAAATATTGTTTGACTTGTTCCTTATGTAGGTGCATATCGTATCACAATTAGATTGGACAATTTGTATGCCCTTTCTAGTCATTTGCAATTTCGTCCATTGTGTGTTCAAAGTGTTTTGTTCATCTGAAAGTCCTAGGTCAGCTCCATCTTTAAATTACGAAAATGTTTGAATAGATAAAGCTTCATGAATGAGAAACAATCAACATAGAATTTAAGTGAAACTTTAAATTGCCTCTGCTTATTGTCATGTTTTTCATTGAAACGTTCGTGATATTAAATTGCATGCTATTTACCGATAGCTTGAATCGTAGTCAACAAGTTTTAGTAATCTAAATTGTGGTTTTGACCGAAATAACAAGCAAGTCTGATTTGTTATGTGAAATATGTGTGACCAATGATGTTTACCGCTCATGCAGCATTTATCACGGTATTTTTAAAAAATGGGTATTTTTGCTGCACGTAACATTAATGAAGAACTCAATTTTTTAAGTCAAAAGAATATTACTCAGTCTCGAAAAGGAGATTTTTTAGGTTTGCATATAGAATACGTAAGAAAAGCGCTTACATCTCTTAAGGGCCCCATTTCTAAAATATCCATTCTGTACATTTTCCATTGTTACAGAATACAAAATTGATTACTTGTGCCAAACATAATCACAAGACAGAAGCATTTGTTAATATCTGACCCGACTATCTTAAAGGCGGAGACGGACATTGGATGTAGGTTGTGTGGATATTAGAAAGAGCGACACGTAGATTATTTGAGCCGATTGCAATTATATGAAACCGGATTTGAATACATATAATTTTAGTGCTTTTATATTGAATATAATACATATGAAACAAAAACAGTTTAAGGGAAATAACTCTGCAGTTACATAGACAATTCGGAAAGAAGTCGTGTGTTCATCCCCGCATAATGATGATCATTACTCACTTTCATGAAGTCTGCAGTTTAGATATACGAATACATTCCAGAAACACACAATTTCTTGACTTCCCTATAGTTGTTTTAGGTGTTTATATCACTCATTTAATAAGAAACATTGTGGTTTTATAATTAAGTGTGTTGTCATATATAGCTAAAGTATGCAATCATTATATTCAGGAAATCACGCTTCTTTCATGCGAGCTGTCCATTCTTCTTCAATTTCAAAAGGTCAGATGATTTTAATTCTAAAGTTACCAAAACAGAACTTGGAACAATAGCATAAAACCGGAGACAAGTTAAGTACAGACGAACTAAATTCAGTCTTATAGTTGTCATATCATTCAGAATGAGATTAACTGTATATAAACGTTAAACCAAATATTGTTGATGAAACTTACAAGATTCCAAAAAAGTAAATTATACCTTACCAGTTTTACTGATTTTCGGTTTGCTACCAGGTACCATTGCATTGACTGACAAAGAAGTACACGTGCGTTTTCGCTTGGTCGCCTAATTAAGAAATATTAATATTATTGAGCTGTGTAGACATACAAAAAAGTAAATCGAAGCACGTCTCCTTGTTTTAAGTAATATTATATGCATATATGAGCCTCTCTTTAAATAGCCATTATAGAGAAATGCTTACTTTAAGTCATTTGCTGTCTTTAATTGTCCTGCTAGTATGTGTGTTCCAGAATATATATGTATGCAACAAATGTGTTAATGACATGTAGAGTAGTGTTACATTAGGAAAAATGAGATAATTTCAAAATGATGCGATTTGTTTTAGTTAATTTCATGTCAATGTCATCCTGATTTCATGTTTAAAGTACCTAATGTTTGCATCAATGTTCAAATTATTTACCTGGCAGTGCTTCTTAGATGCTTCAGTCTGTAACAGATTATCATGTTTCCGTTCTTCAACTCTTTTGATATATGTGGTATCAATATGAGATAATTTCCACTTCCTCACAGTTAATCGAGAAATTCCAGTCTCTGCGCTTATACTTGACACAGAGTGTCCATTTTGAATGCGTTGGCGGTAGCCGTTTTCCAGCTTTGCAAATCTTCCTTTGCTTTTCCTGGGCATTGTGCTGTAAAATATCATAATTATCTTTACCTATTAAAATTGACACTACAGTACGTACTTTCTACATCAGCAATAACGATGTCCTTGTTACTGCCAATGCTACATGTATCCTTTGAAAATCTAGTTGAAGTTCCCTCGAATTAAATTATAGGTAATCTTAAAAAATATGACAATTTACAAATAAGACACATGCTTATTTATGGTATGACAATTATACGACGATGTATATGTTATCTTTAACTTGTTTATATCAGACACCGTTCTGTAAAAGTTACAAGTCTTGAGAGACATTATCGAGCTGCTAGTTTACTATATCTGCTGACTAGTGTATGGAAACGTGTGTTCAAATTTCAACAAATCAAGGACCCCGTATTTTTTCGAACTAAATGAAGTTCATTAGTATCACACCCAATACTGGCAAAAGCAACTAGGAAATAGTTTAAGAGAAAAACATATAGCTCCCCACACCGCCCTGACTTCCTTCTCAAGTGACCATGACCTTTGACCCACTGATCTCAAGCAAAATATAGACCATACATAGGTTATCGACGTCTATAAGTTATACAAGTACAAAATTGCTGCAAGATGCAGCAAAGAGATGGTTGCATGGCCGAAAGAACAACATATGTTTGTGATATTGTCTTGTATCAGTGAAGATGTATTTCAGAATTTATCATCCTGTTTATAAATATTCAAATTTTTATGAATGGTGTTCTTAAAGTACCATTCTTAATTGAGCAGATCGATTGTCCAAATAATTAGACTGAAAAAGTTGCCATTTTATGTTCAACATTCAATATTCTGACATTTTACATCTTTTACTATCAAAGCCTTTTTCGACGTCTAAAAGTTTAGTATCAAAATGGTGTAACATAACTTTCATTTATCAAACATAACAAAAGCGGTTTCATTTATACCCATATGAAATAACAATTATTTTGCTTCAACTATAATAGGCAAAAATGATTTATAAGCCATTATTACCCACGAAATGTCACTTCATTCTTTTAGCATCGAGTGTTTACATATACTGTGCCGGCCAATTAAACTTGATCAGCGTCATACCAAAAATATTTCCCTCCAAATGTCATCATTTGTAAATCGAGTTATTTTCATAATAATTGTACATTTTCTAAATTTAGATATTAAATAAATCAAATAAAAGATGGAAAAGTATTGATAAATTTTATTTCTCTGTACGGGATAAAAAAGGGTAAATTTCGTCCAAGAAATGTTTCTGATATGCAAATCATGTTTATACCAGGAATACCCTTGGTTATTACCGTGCCTCTATTCAAAGCTTTAACTGGCTGCATACTGGATTTTTAATTAAATCGGATTATTAACTACAATTAGGGTAAATATTAGTTTTAATTGCTGTCACAAAGATTATTTTTATTATTATTATTATTTTTCTTCACACTTGGTGTAAAAATTTCAGTTGTTTTTGTCAGAAAACCTTTAGATCAAAATCGAGATCTAAAGCTATATTTTCTTGTGCTATACGTTATTCCGGTTTAGCGTTAAGACCTGACATAACATGAAAAATAAAAAATGTAAAATATCAATTAAAATGAACTTAAAAAGTGATATGAGTTATGTCAGGTCTTACATTTAGGACTATTGTCAACTGCACATTGATTGTTAGAAAACAATAATGTTCAAAAAAATGTCATAGAATACTGGTCAAATTTACTTACTCAAATAAATTAAACATCAACATACATGTCGGAAACTTCAGATGGGTTGAAGTTATCACGCTGTCACAAACGTTCTAATATTTCGACTAGTAGAACATTAAGAACTGTGTATGACACTAGACTGTTTAAAAATAGCTCGCTTAATAATTGGAAAAACCTTGGACAGCGCCACCTGTCGAGTGTAGTAGCATATGTACACTGTTATGTGTAGTAAATTCGCGCCAAAAGTCACATGGTCTATTGTTTACATTTTACGTCTTGAAGAACTTCAATTTATACGCATTAATAACAAACATCAAAATGTCGGCTTGACAAAAAGGTAGTTATATAATGCTATAAAACTCCGTAACTGAGCAAAAAGTCTTCACAATCGTCCTACTTATTTTTGTCAATTTATAGGTAAGTCATCACTTTGGGCGAGTTGCTGAAACTTTAGTTTAGTCTACAATATCAAACAACACATGTGAATTAACACTCAAAATGCATTGATAACAAAAACATAATAAATTGTTGGTAATAACTAACCTTCTTTACAGAATCCACTTTTCCAAATTTCACTACGTAAACAGGTGACGTGATGTGTAAAGCAAGAATGACATAATTTTCAATAGGCATGCGCGAATAACTTGAAAGGCTGAATGATGGACCGTGCAATAATGCTACAATTAATCGTTCTTCATTTATTGATTGGAAACCTTTCTTAATCAAAGTGTCCGTGATCTTGGCCTTTGACTTTATTAAAAATTAACAGGGGTGTTCCACAGAGTATGATAATTACTCCTATCAAGTTGTATCATCTAACAACCATTTCTTCTTCAGTTATGAATTGGAAACCATTTAAACAAGAGGTCCCTTGACATTTGACCGCAAAATCAATAGTGGAAGACTGGTCATCACCTATAAGTGTACCACTTGATAGTAATCTAGGATCAACTGTGAAAACAATGAAAAGTGGACAAAATTTTCAAGTATCAGGCCCATGTTACATTGACCTTTGCCTAATGACCCCAAATTATAAAATGCACAACTTCACTTTATACTGATGCTTTCCATCAAGTTTTGTAAAATCATATAAAGTTAATTATCATAAGCAGTAAACCATATGTCCATGAACATACATGCATATATAAATGTATAAACAGTAAGTGACATAATGTCAAGTGTCAACATGTACATTGTATATGTACTACAAATATACAGTGTGAGGTACATGAGGTATACATTAAGCAATATTGGTTTCTAATCTCAAAAGCTTTATGTACGAACATAGCTAAATTGTTGTTGATACCAATTTTATCAGCTTTCATTAATTCAGTAAATTACGGTATATTCGGTCCTGACCAATACTATGTTTTATATTAATTTTCCTCAGATCATTGTAAAGTGGACATTCTAGTAAAATATGGAATTCATCCTCTAAAACATTAAAATTGTGACACGTTCTTTCTTCATGTGGTATTGCGACAGGTTTATGCCACCTGCCTGCTTCAGTTTCTAATCTATGTGAAGAGACTCTTAATCTACATAGTGCAGCTCTAAACTGCTATATATTAACCAAATACAAATAGGGTTGAAACTGAAAACTTGAAAACAAAGTATAACTTTTAGCTCTTGGTGAGTCGTTCATATCAGACATCCATTTTTGTATAAATACATCATTTAATCTAGATTTTAGTATATTTATAAAAACATTATTATCACCAACGCCTTGAAATAACCATACGTCACTAAATCCGAGTGACTGTTGTTGTTTGGTCTTATTTCTTAATATCTGTACATCATATCATAAACACATTTAACAGATACATGACTTTCCATTTGTACTACCTTTAACCAATACTGTACAACCCCTACAGATTTGTTTGTGAACAACGAAGTCCTACCAAGTTCACCGTATATAAAGTTATTTTGTGTTTGTATCTTCACACTAAGTAATCTTTTACAAAAATTTAAATGTACTCTCTCCAAAACTACAGACTCAGGATATATGGGTTCTTTTAGATGTAGGGTTCTTCAGTAACTGTTATGAAGGGCAGACATGTTCAATCTTGCTTTCTATACACGGCAATAAACAAAACACTTTTATATTTAGAAGTCTAAAAACGTAATAAAGACAGAAAACTCTTTCAGCCTTGTTTATCTTTCTCACACTTTTAAAGTAACACATTTGGTTTATTTCAATTATTTTGTCTGGTAATCCCTTGTATTTGAAATTCCTTTTGAAAAGTTACGTTTTGAACAAATATTTGCACACATTTTAAATATTGCTCAAAATAGATTTTCATCCGTTTTCTTTTAATTTACTGGAAGAAAGCGGAAACTTAAAACGAAAAGCTTTCAAAGATTTCACAACATTTTAAGTCAATGACGCAATTTTAGAACACGCAATTAGAATATTATGTTATCTTGAAATGAGGCTGTGACGGATTATGTTTACTTGAATTAGAACCTAGATCTTTCTAAACTAATGCGTTGTTATCATGTATTAAATTGTATAGCATTTAGCTTAGAATGCAGGTACATAAACAAAATCACAAGCATATTGCATGATAACGTATGTAGATATATTTGTTATTGCACCGATTTTTTTCAATTTAAAACTCAAACATTAGTGCTAATTAAAAAAATCTCTTCTTTTGTTTTTACAACAAACAATTTAATCTTTTCAAACGCAAAGAGGAGCCATACAAGCTATCAACCTCAAAACAGAGTAACACAATCAGAACACTGTTCCTTAGACTCCGCTCTTACTTCTACTCAGATGTCAATGCACGTTAACCTTGTGGTAAATATAGACAAGAATTGTACCTAAGACCTGAATGTTTTGTCAAAAACAGAAATTAAATTCTCTTAATAGATATTAAACATATTTTCCACGCGCAATAAATGGGTGCATTGTGTAATCTGTACTGAACACGAAGGAATAGTTTAATTTACTTTCTGTACCAAAACGTCAGTAACATTAGTCTACAAATGACAAAAAATAAATTAAATTAAAATTGAAACTAAACTTAAAGTGACATTATGCGCATTCTTTTCAAATAACAATTAAGCTGAAAATGGCGTGTGTACAGAAGCGTAGAGGAAATAATAGCTTTTAACCCAATACACCAAACTCTTCCCGCTACCAGTATGAAAAAAACTTTCCAAATATTGATTTTCTTATTTGACTGGGAGAATCAATTTAAGAAAAGAACAACTGCATGCAGGAGTTGCTTCCCTTCCACTGCTGAAATCTCTACCAACATCAACAACAACACAATCAACTATCATTTTATCAGTCCGATTGTTTTATATCTAAAGCACCAATTTCAAATGCTAATGCGGCATAGTCATTAATTTAACACATTTAAATGCACAGCAACCAAAAATTGCATTTATAAAATTGTCACCAAAATACACTATGTGCAGTAAGATGCGCATAATGTCACTTTAAAGAAACATACCTTGGCGTCCTAATCATAGCGTAAACAAACGTCACTTTCGGTACATATATTAGCGTCTCGTTAGTCCCTTATGACGCCATATTAAGTCAATGTCTTTGCCATTTTGGAAAATACAATTCATACTTTGATATGTGATGCCTTTTTAAGTCAAAGAATTTTAAAAAACGTGAAAACCCTTCTTTTTCAAAAACAGTCAATTCTTAAAAAAACTATTGTAAAAACTATTGTCTGTGTACTTTTGTACTATGCCTGTTTCCAGTATTTCCTTTACTTCTGATTTCATGAACTGAAAAGTTTACTGACCACAAATACCAAATATGGTATGACTTGCATCTGTTCCCGTGTCAAAATCCCAGTAATATTTAGCTTAAACTATTGAGTATTCTTAAAATTAAAAATTATATATTTGAAACCTCCTACATGGTGTGTAATATTCTCCATGTTGCTGTATAGGTATTCAATGCTGAATGATGTTTAATTAATTATTTGCGCTTAGCAACATGTAAACAAGTATCGTGTTAGTTCTACGCATGTGCGCATTTCATTTGAAATTAATCAATCAAATTCATTGTGAAGTAGTTTCCGTCATCAATACATAATGATTGAAATCTATATTTTCAATTTGCCAACCACTGAAATATTGATATTAGACTGCGGAAACAAACCCCTGGTGAATGAGCTATTCTTTTGAAATTGATGGGTTTTTAATGCGTGTAATATAAAACAATACAACGTGGCACTTCATCTAGTTTTGATCAATACTTCTAATGTAACTTGTACTGTTTAATGACACGGATGCTAACTGCAGTAATATCATACCGGGACTTGAACTTGAATTCAAGTTGACCGAGTGAAACTTTACATATTCAAACACCGTGTCTTCCTCTATGAAATGTAATCAGAAATGCAGAGACATTTTGTTTTTGTTTATGTTGTTCATTATTATTGCGGAGGTTACATTATATTTCATCAAATGTCATAAACGCTTGTTGGTGACAGTCAATTCTGTCAGATACCATGGATAATATATATCAGGAGTTTACAAAAGGTCGTCACCGGGCATGATTCATGTCGTCAAATGACTTCACATTTCCAGCATTACATCATCTGTCTTATGACGCATTGTCGTGTTGCATTATCTGTTTCATTTGGTAACAGAAATTAAACCAGTTGGCACAAATTGTTTCAATAGGAGACGTATAACCATTTGCCAAAATATGTTTGGTGACAAAATACCATTTACCATGATTTGTATGATTTGGTGACACAATACCTTTGCAATGATTTGTTTTACTTGGTGACATAATACCATTTGCCACATATTAATTATTTGACGACAAAACACCATTTTCCAGGAATTGTTTTATCTGGTAACATAATACCCTTGACACGATTTGTTTTATTTTGCGACATTATAACATTTGAAATAGTTTTGTATTTGTTGACGTAAAACCATTTGCATGAATCACTTTATTTGGTACCATAACACCATAAGAACGATTTGTTTTTCTTGATGACATAGTAGAATTTGCCATTCGAGGTCGGACGACAAATCTTTCAAATAGTCGTATGAAGTCGTGAGACAGTTGGACGACTGTAGAATCCTACAATCAATCACAACAACGCAACACCTTAAGCACACAGTCGCGTGACTATTTAGCCACCAAACTAAATTATTATAATATGTTTTCTATATTTCAAGCATAATATTTTCGAGCCAATATCTACTGACAGGGCTTGATAATCATCCTTTTTTGGCCGCAAATGAAGCTTACTGGATAAGAAATAAATTGGAAGATACTCACAAAATTAAACAATGGGGGTACTAAAGGTAAATGTAAGGACCGAATGTAATCTACCAGTTTAATCACAGGCAAGTGGTTGAATATACCTCCTATATAACGACTAAATTCAATTGGGCGACCACCAACGACTTTTTGCAATAGCTGTAAGGTGTATTATCTCCTCGTGTGACAGGGACTTGAGACGCATTGATCTACATAAAAGTACACGACAAACAAACTGCAAAACGCGTGCCTTTATTCAGTACTTGTTGCACGTGAGTTTAAGCACCCGGATAACTCTTAAATGAAAGTGAATTTTTGAGTACTATTTACGTTAAGTAAATATAATTACAAAATGTACACCTTAAACCATTCAATGTAAATTGATTCCAGATTTCACTATTTGTCTTCATTTACAGAATTATACTTCTAAATCCACTACTCATTACCGACGGTCGATTTTACCTGCAATATAATCCACAGTAAAAGCAAGCCTGCGCAATTTAGCATGTTTATAAATACTTTAACTAATCAATGAAATTTCTGTTCAAACATTGTTGCATAAATGATAGTTTCATTGTTTATCAGAAATGTTGAACTTTTAAGCCCTAATTGTTGGAATGCTGATCTACAAAAAATTTAAATAATAATGTCTATAGCCGAGTCATATACATTTACTTAAGCTTGTTTCCCTCTCTTTTAACAGGACATTTATATACGGTTTTCTGACATACTGGTAAGTAGATTATGCTTCATGTATTCGGTTTGAAGTAATAGTAAGTCTTATGAAACATCTACGCTGAAATGAAACGTTTTCCATTTTGATATTAGAGGAAGTAACCTGTCCTTTTTCATTTGAAAGTTAGCCGAGAGTATGTTACTGGTCACCTCATATCAATAAAACGTTCATATCTGCGTTAGGCAGCCAATAAAGAAGAAGCCAAATTAACGTTTTTTTTATTTGTTTGGGTCCTAGCCCAAACGAATATAGTAGTGGTTTTCAAATGTCTTTTCGTTAAGTACCAAAGATGCAAATAGTTCCGGCACACCAGTCACGAAATAGTTCCGACTACATGATCCCATTCTGCTAAAATGTGATTATCATAGGAGTAAAAAATGTAATGATCAAACTAATCTCACAATATTCAAACGCAAAATATACGAAATTTTAAACGAAATCTTCTAAATTTATACGAAATAAACGAAAATTGTATAGAAATGCGCAATGAAATATCATAACATGGCGTGACCCCATGACCTGACGATTAATAGTCAGAAAGCGGAAAGCGTCAGTGCTTTAAAAAGTTGTCTGATATTTATGAACATGGGGCGACAAGAAAACGAATTGGCTAGAATTTAGAATATAAGAGCTATTCGAATTCTTAATGAACACATGTTCCAAACGTGATAGTAATAGCGTTGAAAGTCTGGTATAAAAGTGCGCAAAACTTCACAAATATGGAAATCATGTGACCATAACACCTAATCCAGTTAAGAACACACGTGAGTATCTCTTAAAGTATTGCTGCCTTTTATTTTACACACGATTTTGTGGTTGTATGTGGTGTTGATACCGTTTGAAAATTATGTGTAGCTAGCTGAAATTAATTCGATTGTGAGACTGTAAAAATGTAAGTTTGACGAAACAGGAACCTAGAATACGTTGATTCTACGTTGGTTCTAAGTAGGTCAATTTTTGCACATGCAGTGACGATGGTTAATGCCTACAACAAAGACTTTAAATGAATAAATTTAATGGGCTATGTTTTGTACAAGGACTTTTACAAAGTAGTTGTCTATCTGTGATGCTTACTTGAGTTAATTGGTATAGTCATGACATGATTATCTCCCATAAGACTCCTCCGCAGTTTGTACGAACACAATAGACCTAACGCAAAGGGGTCTGTGATATTGTTTACCCTTTTGTTTACGCTATATGTATATAATAAGTACAAGGGAAACTACTAGCATATGGCTTACTATCAAATTGTTTTGTATATTGTTACTTGCAACGGAATCGATATACAACGCCCTTACATACATGACTTTGTCCTTTAGACATTAAACTTTCAAAAAATGTATACTTAGTCTGTCCCAACTTGAGCCAAAATACACAGGTTTCTTTTATTTCACACAAATCATGCATTTTTCCGTTGGTTTTGAACGAAATCGTAAAACCAAAACAAACGAGGATTAGCGAAAACATTCGCAGTTACTGTATTGATAAATAACGAAGGAACCTGGCCTAATATGAATGCACCTTTATAACATAGCAGTAAAGGCACCGATTGCATGCAATATTCCGCCACTATCGCCTCATACGATGTAAAAGTCTAAAGTTCTATTTGTTGACAGTGTTAAAAGTTGAAGAAGTTCTCCATTATTGGCATTACATACGTAATTTTGTGTAATGACGAACTTGATTTGGTTGATAAAAATACCTTAGGTGAAACACCTACGAAAATATCATATGACTTCTGGCACCACTTTAATGCGTTCACTTTATACCCGTGCGTACACAGGGCCAGAACCAAGCAACATTTTCGCCATCCAATCGGGACATCTTTTAATATGCAGTTCGGTTTTTATCAGTTACGTGATACATCATGGCACATGGAGAAATAAGTTTACAAACAAACGACGGAACGTCAGATTAAAGAATTGTTGGAGACGATAGCGGCAGAATATTGCATACATTAGGTGAGATTACTGTTGTTCTAAAAATGTGCATTCAGAGTAGCCCGCTTTCTTCAGTATTCTTGCAATACAGTGGATACTTTCACAAAATCTCGTTTGTTTTTCCTTTACGACTTCGTTCAAAACCAACGGAAAGACTCATGATTTGTGTGAAATAAAAGAAATCTGTGTATTGTGCCTACACTTTGAGTAGATAAAGTATACATTTTTGTAAAGTTTATTGTCTAATGAACAAATTGAGGCATATTTGAGCGTTGTATAACGGTTCTTTTTCAAGTAAAAATAAATCAAACGATGTGATATTAATCATTATAAGCGTGGCAGTTCTTTCCCTTGTACTTATTATATGCATATAGCGTAAACAAACGGGTAACAATATTACAGACCCCTTTGGGCCTAACGCTAAAAGATCAGCGAAGTCTTCGTGTCTAAGTTTCTTTATATTGTAAGTATTTTGGTAATTTATCTGATATTTCAGAAGAACTCTTTCAGCATGTTCACTTTAGATATATGTTTTGTGTGTCATTTCTCGTGCCATATGATTAAAAACTGCGTTATGCTTACAATGCTTCCGGGTAAACTCGTACCTATGTCAACTCGTACCTTAGTCATCTCGTATCTCGCCATCGTATATAGCAAAGAGCCCTGGTGAACAATTAGTTGGTCTAGAGTTTGCAATTCTCAGACTCACCATCACGTCATCCTAACCAGATAACCAATCGTTTTATTAGGTCATTTCTTCATTCGGTAAAAGGTGAAACTTGGTCTTTACCGTTGACTCATATGTAAGTTTAAATTTATTTTAAACGAAACAAAACGCTTTTAAGAACATAGAATTATTATTCTTGGCTTTGCCGTGACGTCATACTGACCAGTTAACCAATCGGATTATCCGGTCGCGTTCATTTCTTCATTCGGTAAAAGGTGAAAACTCCATCTTTACCGTAGACTCATATGCTAGTTTAACTTTATTTCAAAAGGAACAAAAAGCTTTTCACAACATACTATTATTATAAATCCAATTTCACAGTTACAAGGAAATGGCAGACTGTCGTTTTCTTTCATTTTTATTCTTGGGTTTTGTACATTTTGAAATTAAAGATGCACAGAGACCAGCGATGAAAGCCGAGGAATCGCCTTTCCCGAATGTAAATAATTTATCAGTACCTGGATGTGTGAAGCCGAGAATACAAAAATAACACAATATCTTGACGCGTGTACAATTAGTCGGACTATCCCGAGGTCGTGCTTTCAATTGGTCACTTTGAACACATCTCCATGAAATAAACTGACATGCTGTAAAGCTGATAAAATAGTGAACTATGTTACGTAGTAAAGTACACCTAAATTGTATTATTGCTCGCCATTCTTGATGTGCTTGCATTATGTTACAAGCAATGTAACCTCATCTGCGAATATGAAAAGTCTATCTCTTAATATTCAAGAAGGCACAGGCCGCACTCCATAGATTCTTGCTGCCTTTTTAACTTTCAGTTTTCTTTTTCTTTTACGGTTTTGAAAGCTTGAATAAATATGTCTGATGAATAGGACCATATCTTTTGCATTTAGTTAGGATGTTTCTAGAAGAGACAGAGATACATTTAAAATGGACAGTCCTGTAACCTGATTATAAATGAACTATAATGATGCAGAAAATAATTTGGGGTTGTCACAACCTAAGCTGATTTTTTAAAGTATTTACGGTAACTTTATGCGCAGTTGTCGAGATTATGTTAACGCACATGATAATTGTAAACAATGAAAAAATGCATGTTTTACCGATACCGATAAGTATTAATGACTTTAGTGGATGAAATTTAATGAAGATACACGTCTTTTGATATGTGTATTATGTAGCGTTTAACATCATACTTACACGTTTTATTTGCATTTTAATTGCTTTGAGTAACCGCTGTCGATGTACATTTTTTTACAAATTTGTGAAAATACCTCTTGCTTCAATGTAGTAAAAATTGGTTAAATTGACATTTGAATTTTCCAATTTGTTCTTGCACAAATGTGATGCGCCCCTGGACGTCAAGGCGGTAGACGTTGAGGCAATTGGAATAGAAGACTAGCAAGCAGAACTGTTTCTTTCGAAATGTGAAAGCCTTTCAGGACCCTCACCCTGTTGAAATGGCCAGAATGACAAGGTCACTTAGCATGCTAAGACTGGAAATTACAAGAGGGAGTCAGACAGTAGACATTACTTGCAAGACACACATGTATATCTGGCTTTCGGAATTACAATGTAGAAACTGTCTTCTTCGAAATTGGGAAAAATAGTAATACTTTGGAAAAACTGGTCCTTACGGGCCTCCATCTGTACATAATCATGACAAATGTGTGTATAATTCATCAAACTGGGAAATTTATCAAAATGTGAAAGATGAAAAGACATTAACTTATGAAAGAGACCATTAACACCAATCACATTAAATTGGTTACTTGTTTCCTAACTGTTCATTTATAATATCGGGTCAATTATAAATTGCAAACATTTACATCTAAGCAGTTGATAAATAAAACTTCAGCTATTACTTATATTATGACTCCTATTTCTGGCAAAGTTGGGACATCTTTGGTATATTGACACAGTTGTTATCTTTCTACATTATAAAAGGGGCACTCCCTACAGCAGATTATATTTCTCAAAAATAGATTATGTGTTCGATGAACGTAAAGCGATAAATAAGTACACTTTCAAAGAAGAAGCGATGGCGAAAAATGCATCATTTTACCACAAGTAATAGAGGTCACAAATATTGAGGCTTTCTGTAATAAATCGCGTCCACCCATTAATTGAACAACAACCACTCTACAGTTTACCGTACTGCAGGATATTTTAAACCGCTGATTTTATAAAAGTGACCGGAAAGGCATAATTGAAGCGTTTATGTTATTTTATAATACTTCCAAAGATTCTATTATTTATGTTTTGGAGGTCAAGTAGTTTGAAATCAATTATAGGGTATGTCCCTTTAAACTAGGATAATAGTTTTTAGCTTACCTGGCACAAAGTGCCAGAGTGAGCTACATTGTATTAGGATCGCATTCAATCCGTCGTACATAGCACATCCATCAACATTGTCCTTCTAAGGACATTTCCTCTGAAACCACTTGCCCAATAATGATAAAACTTGGAATGGATGTGCCTTGCACAAAGCCTTTTAAAAGATGTTCAAATAATTAGATTCCATGCAGAACTCTGGTTGCCATGGTAACAGAAAGAAACAAACTTTATAAATCTTAGTCTCAAGAAAGGAAGGCCTAGAGCTTAGATATTTGGCATGTGGCATGACGTAGTGGACCTAAACCAAGATTGTTCAAATTACTACCCCTGATCCAAAATTGACCCGACATGGGGGTCACTTGTTAAATGTGAGGATTTTCAAATCCTAACATTTATTGTACCCGGTATTTGAGAAGAGCAGTTTCTACTTTTAAAACCGAACTACCCCTCAATTCTAAATTATCTTTCAGATTGATCACATCTCATATCTATAGAAAGTAAGATAAGTAATCGAATGATGGGGGTCAAGGTTGCAACACGAAGTAGACGTGGTTTTCTATCACGCTTATAAATTCTAAGTTTAAAAGTGAAATACCGGAGTTAATTGCGAAAATTATATACTATGTAGAAGATAATTTTACGAGGATTATGATTCTGTAAACGTTTTTTGGCTAGAGAGTGTGGAAATCGGGATTATTTTGAGTTTTTAAAAAAACAATAGAATGGTGAGCACATAGCACGATTTGCACGGGATTTACAAAATACGATATTGAATATTGGACTATACACGGGCGAGTGCACAGCTGACTGAGATCACACCACTGTGTTTTCAAGATAAGTAAACTTGATAAACAATATTAAACAGCTATTTAAAGTAGAATGGGGCCGAAGAAAGACCAAAAGAAAGACAGAGCTCCTTCAGCTACCTCAGTAGCAAGGAACTCAAAAACTAAGTTAGCAGATGACAGTATCAATATGGAAGAGGCAGATACGTCAGTTGTGAGTAGTCCAGCCCCGAAGTCCAAAGTTGTAACGGCAGAAGATTCTAAACAACAGACTTTAGACAAGCATTTGAAAGCTTGTTCAGATCCAGGGGAACTTAAAGACATGTTGAACAAGGTGACAGAAAAGTTAAGTAGTCTTGCCTCGCAAGAGTATATAGAAAAAAAGTTCAAGGAGTTAATCACAGAGGAAGTGTTAAAACAGAAGCTAAAAGAGTTAGAAAAAAGCATTAAGTTAGAAATGCAGAAGGAGATAGAAAAGGTGAGCAAAGAAGTGAGGGATGTCAATGCCAAAGTGGGAGCTGTGGAAAGCATAATTGAAGAGCTTAGGAACAAAGTATCAGATCTAGAGACAAAGACTGAATCCCTGGAAGAAAAGAATGCCATTTTAGTTCAAGTGAACGAGAAGCTAGAACATAGACTTGAAGAAAGGGAGGTAAAGATCAAATCTATGGATAGGAAGAATAATGATCTGGAGCAATATACGCGTCGCAACAGTGTACGTATATACGGCATAGAAGATGATAAGAAGGAAACATCCTATGAATCATGTGATAAAGTTCTGAAACTTGTGAAGAATAAACTGAGAATAAAGCTCCACACTTCTGATATTGACATTGCGCACAGAATAGGAAAGTACAGGAGTGATGGCTACAGACCCATTATCTGCAAATTTGTACAAAGGTATACCAAACACGAGGTACTTAAAGCACGCAGAAAACTGAAAGGGTCTGCATATGTTATCCGTGAAGACCTGACGCTGACCAACGCCAAACTTCTGGAAGATGTCTCCGCACACTCAAAGGTGAAAACTGCATGGACCGATGAGGGTAAAGTTCTGGCCCTACTGACAAATGATCGTAAATTCCTGGTGTCTGGTTTATGTGACCTAGAGTCTGTGTCTGTAGACACCCCTGTTGGATCTGGGATATCAACAACGTCTGTGGGCACCCCTGTGTTTTAGATCAACAACATAAGTTGTGACACACTCTTAAATAATCAGAAAACAAAGTTGTTTGAAACAGTTCATTGTATAACAGGTGCGGTGAAACTAAAAATCTATGGGTTTTGAACATGTTTATTATATCTTCAGATATATACGTTAACAGTACAGCACAGTAAGATGCAAACTTTTCAGTGTTCTCACTTTATTATATTATATATATTCAGATCTATACGAACGATACAGTACAGTTAGATGCCAACTTTTTAGTGTTCCTACATGAAGACAAACATTGACGCATGAAGAATAATATACTCTGTGTTGCAAATAATTGTAATATTTCCCTATGTGTTACCGTTGTTTGACTATATATAGTGCATTAATCTAACATGTGCGCAAAAACACGTGGTGGTGTTTATGTTTACACTGTGCCTCTTGGGTTATTTATGTTTCTGAGTAAATGATTGGCTACTGTGCTTCTTAATATAGAATGACGAATAGTCATGTGATCAATGAGGGAAGAAAGCATTCGTCTGGCCGACATAGATTTATGCAAATGGCGGCGCCCTTGTGTTCCAATGTTTTTAAAACGTAAAAGTTAAATTGAACTAGTCCTCGCTAGATTTACGGTATGTTATTATGATTTGAATATTTAAGTAATTTCCAGTGTTATATAGAAAAAGAGTTTCGTCTCTTTTTTTGTAAATTAATATGTGCTGCGATATGAACAAGTGTACTGTAATGTATTTTCGCGAAATATTAAAGATCGACGTATGTAGAACTTTAAGTTAAATCTAGAATTTGCTGGAGTCTTCTCTGTATTAATTGAACGGGTGTTAACTTAGATTATGCTGCCTTTTCAGTGTTTGCACATGTTGCATTCCGGTTATATTTATTCCATTAATTTCTAACCAAAAACAAAGACACGTCTTAAGTTTGAGTGGCATTTGAAACTGGACCTTTTGGTCTTGGACAATTTTTAAATATTTGACAGCGTAAACTCTGAATGCGGTTCTTTGTGGTCCCGTCATTTACATTTCAGGACCAGCAACCACACACCTGAATTTATAGGGATTTGATAGGACAGGGACGGCCAATTCGAATATATTATATTTTGAATCAAGAGGCACAGGGTGAGCATTAATTACCATTGAATATTTGAAAAAATTCTGTTGTTGCATTTTTGCGGAGAACTGACATCCGTCAAGAACTGTTATTAAGCCGATTGATTTTTTTACAGAAAACACTTAGTAATAAAGCTGTATTAATAACATAATAGATAAATATTAAGACTTTTTTCTTTAGATAATTATTGTGTGTTGATAAACAAGCACATATTTAAAAAAAAAGAAAATCTTTGTTTTTATTAATACAGATAACAGGTTCTGTTTAATCTCCTTTGCTATTAATATTATTAGACCTTGTTGAACTTAGCACCTTTTGCTAAAGGGGACAAAATATTGTATTAAACTAACAAGCTTGTAAGCAAAGTTGGATTAATCCACTTAAAAAGGATTTTTACTTGGTAATGTATTTACTGTAAAACTTAAAACTGCAGTTACATACGGATTGAGTTGAGTGCCTGGGTGTTTTTTTTTTTTTGCGCTGTTTGTATCGGTTTTGGTTGCTGTGGCAATCATTCACTTTGTATGGTGAAATAGTCAATTTGTTTTAAAAATAAGTGGGACACAAATATATTCTGTGTTTTTAAATAATATAACAATACTATAATTATGCAAACTGTTGAACAATGGACCCCGCATGGTTTTTTTTTTTTTTCACAGCCCTCTACACCTGTAACAAATGAATACATAAATTTAGAAACTTTTTCCTAAGATTATTGGTACTTTGTAAGTAATTCAGTTTCTATACTCCAAAGCCAAAACCTCATTATGGAGTCAAGTTTAGACGAGAGTAAGTTTTGGGTGGAAGGCTTGGTATGGATATTTATGTATAAAGAAGACATTCTTAAAGCAGTTTTTTACCATTTTTATAATGTTCCCATTCACTATCATGAAATATTTGCCATGGCATTATTCATTCTTCTTCTCCGGCTTTTTGAGATAAAGTCCTATCAGCTTCTAAACAACCATGACTAATCAAGTATCTATTATATCAATGAACGTTCAAGGTCTGGGTGACAGAAGTAAATGCAGGGATGTTATTAACTTCCTAAAAAGTAAGAAGTACTCCATATGCATGTTACAAGATACTCATTTCATAGAAAAAGAGGAAAAATACATACGCTCCATTTGGGGTTATGAGACATATTTTTCAAACTTTAGCAGCCAATCAAGAGGCGTGGCAATACTCATTAATAATAATTTTGAATGTAAGGTTAATAATGTAGAAAAAGATGATGAAGGAAATTTGCTCATTTTAAATTGTAAAGTTTGTGATAAAAATATCACTCTAGTTAATGTCTATGGTCCTAATAGAGATAGTCCAAACTTTTATGAAACAGTCTCCGAGAAAATGTCAAAATTTGAAAACTCTCAGTATATCATGGCTGGTGATTTCAACTTGGTCTTGAATCCAGATATAGATTGCTATAATTATCTGCATTTAAATAATCCAAATGCCCGTGATAAGCTTTACAACATTATGTCAGAGTTCAGCTTAATGGATTGCTGGAGGGAAAATAATATTGAAAAAAGAGAATATACATGGTTTAGACAACATCCAATTAAGAAGGCGCGTCTTGATTTTTTCCCTTATTTCTGAATATCTGTATACTGATATGAACAATACTCAAATTTTACCTGGATACCGTACAGACCATTCTCTTATTTTAACTTCACTAGAATTTGGTAAATTTAGAAAAGGATTGTCATATTGGAAATTTAACAATACACTACTAAGGGATGAAGTATATGTAAGTAAAGTAAAAAAAATAATTACAGAAACAAAACAACAGTATGTGGTTGACATACCAGAAAATACGGATGAAATTAATGATATACCTCTCCAGGATTTAAGACTGAATCTAAATGACCAGTTATTTTTCGAGACTTTGTTGTTAAATATCAGAGGGCTGTCAATATCTTACTCCTCACTAAAGAAGAAATCAGAAATTAATAAGGAGGAAAAAATTTTGAAAGAAATTGAGAAAATTGAAAAACAGACAAATATTAATTATGAGTTATTAGAAAGCAAGAAAAGTGTATTGTCTGAATTAAGAAAGAAAAAAATGAATGGGATATTTATTAGATCAAAAGCTAAATGGATCCATGAAGGAGAAAAACCTACACGTTACTTCTGTAATCTTGAAAATAGAAATTATGTTTCTAAGATCATGAATTCCCTAATTGCAGCAAATGGTAATACTTTAAAAACGCAAGAAGAAATTCTTGCTGAAACAAAACGTCACTATGCAGATTTATATAAAATTACAGAGACTGAAAATATATCTTTGAATGAAAAATTAGGATGTTTTAATGTACCGAAGCTTTCGGAAGATGTTAAGCAATCCATCGAGGGGACTCTGACTTATAATGAAATGCTAAACTCGCTGAAACGAATGTCCAAATAATACAAGCCCTGGAAATGACGGCTTTACGGTAGAGTTTTTTAAGTTTTTTTGGAAGGATATTGGCACATTCCTTGTAAGGTCAATGAATTATGCATACTCAAATGGAGAGTTGTCAATTACACAAAGGCAAGGGGTCATAACTTGCATCCCTAAGGGGAATAAAGACAAACTGTACTTAAAAAACTGGAGGCCTATCTCCTTATTAAATGTTGCATATAAGATAGCTTCAGCATCAATTGCTTTTCGCTTGAAAAACATCTTGGAAAATGTTATAAACGAGGACCAAACGGGTTTTTTGCCAGGCAGATTTATGGCCACAAACATTAGAATGCTCTATGACTTATTCTATTATACAGAGAAAAATAATATCCCTGGGTTACTACTCCTGATTGACTTTGCGGCTGCGTTTGATACAGTGTCATGGAATTTTATGCACAGAGTGTTAGAATTTTTTAATTTCGGTAATTCAATACGTACATGGATTAAATTATTCTATACAAATGTTGAATCATGTGTAATTGTAAATGGACATATGTCAGAGTGGTTCTTACTTCAAAGAGGCTGTCGTCAAGGAGATGCCCTGTCACCCTACCTGTTCATTCTATGTGCTGAAGTACTTTCAATATTAATAAGAAATAACCAAAATATCAAAGGTATTACAATACATGGAAATGAATATAAGATATCTCAATATGCTGATGATACTAGTTTGTTTCTCGATGGTACAAATAAATCACTAAAGTACACAATGTTAACCTTAAAATTCTATGCTAAACTCTCTGGCCTTAATATTAATGCAGAGAAGACAATGGTTATCTGGTTCGGTTCACGAAAGAACAGTAATACCATTCTCTGTCCTGAATATAACTTGACATGGAATAATAAAACTTTCACAGTTCTAGGTGTCAAATTTACCAATGATCTATCTGAAATTGTAGACCTGAATTATGAGTTAAAAATTGAGGAAATCAAGAAACTATTTGCAAACTGGTCTAAAAGAATTCTTTCCCCAATTGGTAAAATAGTAGTAATTAAATCACTTGCCCTTGCAAAACTAAATCAGTTGATTTTGAGTATCCCAAATCCCTCTTTGGCTAAGATTAACAAAATACAAACTATGTTTTTCAATTTTTTGTGGAATGATTCTAGAGATAAAGTTAAAAGAAATATAATAACACAAGACTATAAATTTGGTGGTTTGAAAATGATTGACTTGAAATGTTTTATCAATAGTTTAAAGGCGACATGGTTAAGAAGACTTGTTAACTCTAATAACAAATTTAGTAATTTTATAGATAGTACTTGTCCCTATGTAAGCAGTATTTTTAAATTTGGAACAGATTTTATTAAGAGAAAACTTCATCAGGATATCAATCCCTTCTGGAAAGATGTTTTATACAGTTACTATACTCTCTCCTCAAAATTAAAACCAGAAAATAGCAAACAATGCTCGTCCATTCATTTGTGGCTGAACCCAGGAATCAAAGTCGGTAATTCAAGTGTTTGTTTAAACAGATGGATATCACATGGAATTCTGTTTGTTGGGGATTTATTAAACCAAGAGGGTGAATTTTTTACTTTTAATGACTTTTCTAATACCTTTAATATAAGAAGTAATTTCTTAGAATACAGGGGTATTGTGAATGCAATACAGGAATTCCTTGAAGTTAACGACTTTCAACATTTGCTCACGAAAATCAACTATAACATGCAAATTCCTCAAAGTCTGGCAATTATTAAAAAAGATAAAAAAGGATGTAGGTCAATATATAAATTAATGCTAAATGAAGGCCACTATCCAGACTCTTTACAAAAATGGAAGAACGAATTAAGAGCCAGTACAGAACCAATTTTTTTCGAAAGTAACTCCATATATGATATTGTCCGTAAACTTACAAAAGACCCGAAAATGATATGGTTTCAGTTTAGGATAAATCATAGAATTCTTGCAACAAATTATTTGTTGAAAAAAATGAATATCATCAATGAAGATCACTGTACATTCTGTCAAGGCGAGCCAGAAACCCTGATTCAATTTATTTTTTGACTGTGAAGTAACAAAGCAATTTTGGCAACAGTTTCAATCTTATATCAAGAATAAATGTAATATTATGTTTCAAAACTGGACTGTGTCAGATATCCTGTTTGGTAATACAGGATATGAATCGGTATTAAACAAACTAATTTTATATGCAAAATACCACATATATTATAGCAGGATAAAAAAATTAAGGCCTAGTATAGAAAATTTAAGAAATCAGATTGTCACCAATTATAAAATTGAAAAATATAATGCGGAACAAACTTCCAAATACAACGAGTTCGAAAAGTCATGGGAAAAATTTAAAGCCTTAGTGGTTTCAGAATAGTATTTGTCAAGGTTAAATATGTTGTCAATGCAATTGGCAAACAAAAAAAGTACATCGGAACATGTTTATTTAACTTTTTTCACGGGAACAATCCTAGAGAAATGAAACTGCGTTGAGAAATGTCTATATATTTTTCTCTCTCTCTTTGAGTGTGTGTGTATGTATGCTGAGCCCTCCACCAACAACTGAAAAACTCCTTAAATTATTTACAGATATTAGTTTGTAATGGTAAGATGGAAACCCTAGTAGTTTGCACCTAAACCTCTTTTTTAATTTGAATCTTTTTTTTTTCTCTGCCTACTTTTTGGTAGACTATTTCAAAAATAAGCCTACAGTCTTGAATTATTTTAGTTGCATCTAGAACAATAAACTTTCTTTAATAGATATTCTTTCAACATCAACTTATTTTTGTACATAATGTAAATAAGGGGACATATTTGAAAATGAAAGTACATTGTACACCTTTGCACATCATAGCATATCTTACTATACTGGCTCAGTCATAAATAGTTCTTTGTTAAAGCTTGACTGATATTTTTTGTATACTCTGAGAAAATATGGTTGTATAGTATTATTTACTAGGAGTTCCTCACTTGAGCAGTATTATAACTTTGAGACTGTATCTCAGTCAGCTCCTTCTCGTACTATTTTTTCTAAAAAAACCCCCTACAAAACAGCATGTAATTACCATAGACATGAATTTGTTCAAAAAGTCAGATCTTTTTAAGACTGTCAACAGATTTATCAGGACAGTAAGCTTAAAAATTATATTAACATGTATTGTTTTACGTCAGGAAAAAACAACAAAAACCCCCACTCAAATCAATAGTGTTTCTGACCAGGTCTCAAAATTAGCTCTTTTTCTTTTGTAATCTGTTGATTTATATGTATATAACTTTTGTAAGGAGTAGTAGGGATGGCTCTCCGACCCCACTCTCCATGATGACGGGGATAATAAACGGGCAACTGTGGTTGCTGAAATTACAAAAAAAAAGATAAGTAATCGATAGTTTTGGTGTTGGTATGATTGCAAAGATTTATATTGTTTCAAAGATAAGAAAATTATGCGAAAATGTATCATAAAAAAGAATTTAGTAAATTTTTCTAAGTTAATGTGCATAGGTTGTAAGTACTTCTTAAACGTTCGACAGATACAGCATTATGGCACTTAAGTGGTCTGTTTCTTACTACGCAGTTTAAACATGTACTACTTTAATAAGCAGCCGATCAAACGAGCTGAAAGTGACACACCTCATATACCATTTATACTGGCAGTACTTTACCTACATTGCATTTATAAACGCCATTTAATCGGTTATTTAATGGAAATGTAGGTTCTGATAACAGACGGTCAGAATGTCGTTCTGGTTAACAACGCGATTACGATATAGTTTCACTCCAAAATCGAAAGTAGCGAAGTCACGAAGATACTACGCAGTTAGGAGTTTAAAGATGATTGTTATTTAACTATAAAATTTATGTAGAAAAAGCCAGTTTTTAAGTTGTTGTCGCTATTAGCGATATTTGTGATATATACCCTTTAACTGCCATTTTCAGGGAAGCACCGTGGTGTGCATGAACATGCGAAATAGACTGTTACAATGCACCGAAGAACAGGTTTCCTAACTATCGTTGAATGAAATTATTGAATGATTACTATGATTATTGACAATAATATACTGTGATTCATTCATTTTGAAATACCTACCTCGTGTGTTTTGCATGGTTCAGTGTAATAAAATAACAAAAATTGAGCCGCGTCATGGGAAAACCAACATAATGGACGTTGCGACCATGCAAGCAGGCTGGTATGGATCGATACTGGTCGCCGATCAATGTGTAAGCAGTTTCTGTTTTATGTTGTGTTTTATGGTATATGTTACATGTACCATATGACTGTTTTATCGTGAACGGGCTAGATAGGAATGTTCGGGTTTAGCACCTGGCGGGAAACAATTTGTTGTGAATGGAACACCAATGTTTTATTATTTCGCGTATATTATGTATTATACCATGAATGCAATCAAACATTAATTTTCATGTCGATATTAAAGAAATATGTTGTGTTAATGTTTACAATGGTGAAAAAATGACGTTGTAAGCCATGCTCAAGTGCTCAGTACAGTGTATAGTATGTTTTAAATATTCCGACTTTGTTCTTTATTTATTACTTAGTCTAGAAAAAAGATCTACGTCAAAGGAAATGCATTTCGGTTACATGTACGTGTATTTACAGGCGGACAGTTAATCTTACGACAATTACTGGTAAGGACCAGTACTATAACCATTATCTTCTTAAAAGATTGCTACCTTCTCACATAAAGAGACGTGGTCAGTAGCAGGGCTCGATCCCAAGACTCTCAATAATTGAGCAGTTTCAGCGTCTCTAACCACTTGACCAAGGAGGAATCTCACCGTCCAAGGTGGTGTTAATTGTATAATAAGTGGAGCCGCCGTGGCCAAGTGGTAGCGCGTTCGCTGTAGGATCGAAGAGCCATGTCGGTAGTGTCCTTAGGCAAGACACAAACCATTCCACATTGCCTCTCTCTTCGGGGTTGATTCTATCTGAAACGAGTCTCGCGAGCAATTAATATAAGTCGCAAGAACTTGTTTCGCAATCGAGAATGAATACATTAGTATAAACTAAACTAAACTAAATAAAACGGCTCTTTAGAAATCCCTGTGTCTAGTTGAATATAGAAAATACATAAGACAGTCATTTTTAGCACGAATGTAAGGTGAAAATCTACTTTCTGGCTCCTCTGTTTCGGCTATGATCTTGTACATTATCAATCCGAGAAAGTTTAAACTATTTATTAAGTTTTGTATTATTGAAATCTGCGAACAAAGACCACTGTTTGGAAGCTACAAATGTGAAATTCCTACAGGTGGTCTTTATTCGCCATTGTGTCTACTATAATAGATGAATAGTGTTCTGTGATCTCAGTGTTGGTCTATATTCTCAGGGTGGTCTGTATTCAGAGGTGGGGTTAAACACATATTTAACTGTATATCTTTCCTAAAGCAACTGAAACCTTTTGACTGATTAGAGTTTTGTAGGAGATACCATAGAATATAGGTGGAATCAGAATCTTTGTCTTAAATACAGATACAAATCCGTTAGTCTTTTACAAAAACGATACCAAAATGTCGGAGGGATATTGAAACATCTAAACTTTTATTTAGTAATTGTTGGAAAAACTCTGACACTTTTTAATGTCCGCCATTTTGCCAGCAGTTTAACCGAGGTGTATGCACTTTCTCAAACTTACTCAGATGGTGAAAAACTGGGAAAAAAATGATTACACAGGATCTAAAGGGACTGAAATGTGCTAACACTATTATTTAACTACACATGTCTATTGCTGTCCCTTTTATAGATGTGTGTAACAGACATAATGCAACCGTTAGCGATTTATAGCAAATCTCAAGTGTATCAAACAGACATCATTTACTATCAATATTCAAATATTAATTGCTGTCAAATCAAAGACAACCATTTAATATATATCGGTGAAGCATTGTTAATAGTTGAGGAAATGTGTATAACAACGTCCTTACCGGTGTATTTGTTTAAAAAGGCATGATTCATATAGGAACGCACACACATACCGTACGCTGTATGTCTGACGCACACATATCGAAGGGTATTTATAAGTAAATATTCTGTTCATGTAACTGACAACTGTATTCGTGAAAATGACAAACTGTGCCTATGTGCAATTGATTTGTGCCTACTTAAAATTGACTACTGCATCGTGTATGCGTACAACATTTAGTTGCCTTCCATATTAAGTGACAACTGTATTCTTCTAAGTTACAACTGCCTACGTGCAATTGATTTGTGCCTACTTATAACTGACTACTGCATCGTACATGCGTACACATTTCAGTTGCTTTCAATTGATAATTCCTTTATTATAATTTTGTTCATGTAACTGACAATATGCGTACACCTTTAAGTTGCCTTCAGTCTATTGCTAAATGATAATTATGTTCATGTTACTGACAACATGCAATTGATTTATGCCTTCTGATAATTTGCTACTGCATATGTGTAATTGCATTGCATATATACTACTAACAAGTACTGACACTGCGCTGTAAGCAATGCAACTGTGTTTTCTCGGCTCGCTTAATTTATACCAGCCTGACAGGGATATTTGCCTACCAATACAATTCTCTCTCAACTTGTACATATGACGCATTACATGTATGATTATGTTATTTACTAGCTAAAACCCACTTCTGTTCAAGCTTACTCCAAAGGGAAACCTTACCACTTATTATATCAGGCTATAAGCTTTTTATCTACCGCATTTTAATGCCAAAATATATCTATTCAAACCAGAGATCTTTTATACATATACAATGTATTGTATATTTAAGATCCCTGTTTAAACATACAGTAATTCAAAAGTTTCCGGCAGGCACAGGCCGCCATTTTGCCGATTGGACAGCTTTCATGGGGTCATTCCCAGCAAGCTTTTGTTAAAGATCCCTCGGGCAAATCACCGTATTGTTCCGATTGCAATATTATTGTTTCTAACCCGACAACATGCTTTTTTCGCAAACACTTTCAGGTCTGTCCTAAACAAAAGTAAAATTCCAAGCGTCGTGAAGCATCATAAGTGTCTGTTTACTACCTGCTTGTGCCGATCCCGTGACAGAAGTAGATCTACCCTGATCTTTGTATTTGTTTTTATTGTCAGCTTTGGTTGTATTAAATTAGTATGAAACGATGATAAAATAATTACCTGACTAAATCATGTACATGTACATATTCCTATTCAACGTACATCAGATGAAAATTTGCATGCACTGTTTATTATGGTAAGGTTTCATAATGGCCTGATTTGCATCTGACAAAATACAAAATGTAGTTTTTGAAGCAAGAACTAACTATTTACCCGTGATGACGTTTATCTAGCATACATAGAATATCGTTCCAATGTAAAATGAATAAAACCCTACACCATTTTTCAGTTAATTGAATAATTTTAAAGTGACATTATGCGCATCTTACTGCACATAGTGTATTTTGGTGACAATTTTATAAATGCAATTTTTGGTTGCTGTGCATTTAAATGTGTTAAATTAATGATTATGCCGCATTAGTATTTGAAATTGGTGCTTTAGATATAAACAAATCGGACTGATAAAATGATAGTTGATTGTGTCATTGTTGATGTTGGTAGAGATTTCAGCAGTGGAAGGGAAGCAACTCTTGCATGCAGTTGTTCTTTTCTTAAATTGACTCTCCCAGTCAAATAAGAAAATCAATAGTTGGAAAGTTATTTTTTCATACTGGTAGCTTGAAGAGTTTGGTGTATTGGGTTAAAAGCTATTATTTCCTCTACGCATTTGTACAGACGCCATTTTCAGCTGGATTGTTATTTGAAAATAATGCGCATAATGTCACTTTAATGTTTTCGGTCCGTGCAACTAAAAAGTGTTGAGTGATCATGAAAATTGTTCAGAATTACTAATATTATTTGCACATACGATAAGAATTGTACAAGGATCCGAGGAGTTCATACACAACCTAACCAATTTAGTTCTTTATTATGCTGCCAGTCTGCGCGTCCGCATCAAACAAAGAAAAATACCAGACGTTTTCTAGGTATCCGCACCGTGTCCTTCTTAGTCTTTGTGTCCAGGGGCACAAACATTTATGGACAGTGTATGATTCCTAGATCTGCTAGCTTTTTAAAGCAAGTCCCTAAAGACGTGTTTTCATAAAAAGTAAAACAATGTGGGAATTGTATTCAAAAATGTCCAGAAGCCCGTCATAACGATTTTATATATACATTTTGAATATGTCTATTAGAATCCACAATAAATGTATTCGTTTCAATCGAAGTGTTGTCTGTCTATTTATAAAGAAAGCAGATACAAAACTGTGATATAGATATAAAGTGACTTCTTTCCACACAATATTAACCAATAGTACAACGTACCTGGCAATGTCATTGTCTTCAGTGGCGAATATGCATGTACATTATTAAACCAGATGCTACCTTTTCATGGTGGTAGGTGTATAGTGAGAGCAAACTTGGTTTATGTGAGAAAATTCAAGGCAAACTTGAGAAAATGGCGGAAAACGTGCTTTTTAACTAGGTCACGCACATTCAAACCAGGAATAGTCGTTTCCTGTACGCTTTCTTGAAGTATATTAAGTGAATCGCGCGTGACAAGTTTGTCTTTAAAAAGTATTAAAGTATAAAGTTTGTCTCCAAAATGTGTTTAAACGAAGATATTGGAGTATGAAAACAATCATGATTGCAGTGAAGTGCAGGTAAATATTTCCCATATATTTTCTCGTAAAACAATCGATCTCTGGTCTCAACATCTAACGTTTTGGATGAAAATTTTGATAAATGACCAGGGCACTTTCGGTTTCTATTCGTGAAATCTTCCACCTGACCAGATTCAACTTTCAATAACTTCAAAACTGCGAATCATTGCGGGTGGAAACAAAGAACCGAGTGAAGGTAACATAAAACCCTTGACTAACGGCATATTTATATAATTTCCTAGCGTACTGAAAACAACTTTTCCTGGTTTGAATGCGCTTGACCTAGTTAAAAAGCACGTTTTCCGCCATTTTCTCAAGTTTGCTCTCAATTTTCTCACTTAAACCAAGTTAATACACCTACCCCCCTGCCTTTTTTTCTATTACTCTGTTCTTCCAATAACCTTATTTTAACAAATGACTAAACATTTTATTTTCAGCCTCAGTTACCACGACACTGTTCTTTAGATCAGGTTTTTCTTCATCACTTTTCTACATACAGTCTCCTATGCAGTATACAGAGATAGATATTTCACACATATCATAACTTAACTTACTCACAGGGTCCACCTACTAGCCAAAAATTGCCAAAACAATGTTACGGGCACAGATATTAATAAACTTTAATCGTTATGCCTGCGTTAGACATGATATTGTCATCTTTATATATCATGTTATATGCTTAAGCATCAATATCGTATACCTGTCAATATTTCCGTCCGTCCATCCATCCGCATTTAAAATACATTTTAACTTTTTTCATTAGAGACAAGATTTGAAAAAATGCAATATATGCACCGAGACGACGTTTCTCTGACAAGACGCGGGGTCCTGCTGCCACGTTCATACTTTGAGGTGAAAGATCATTAGATCCTGCATATTTACATTAAGTGCATTACATACTACATCTGTGATATACATGTAGATCTATATAATTATAACCCTGTCAACGAAATTTAAGGTAGCGCGTTTAATTTCCTCGTGGGTGGGGGGCGGTGGTGATATACACATCTTCAATTCAAGAGTAGTTACAGTTCCAAACGAAATATGCCCAAGTTATATGCATATAAGTGTTAACAAGTCATATTAATGGAATAGTGTGAAAAGTCTTAGCATTACGTGAATTAGTTACTGTGAAGAAAAAGAAGGAAAAAACATGCTCATGGGTCTCGTTCACAAACACAGTATGTGCGAGCTGAATTGCCGAAAAGTTGACTAATTGACAACGTGAACAATGAAGAACAGACTCTTGTTGTGATTTTATTAAAAGTCTGCACTGCAAACAAGATATCTGTCTGTAAGACAGAGCCTTCCCTGCGAAAAAATTTCCTCCTGTTTTTTCATTCATGCGCATTTGTAAACAAGTTTTAACGTTGTGTGCAGCAAAAATCGCGAGGAGATCGTACAAAATAACGTACAGAAACTGAAAGTATAATGGACGTTTTAAGTGTTACATAAGCATAAAACTTTGCATACACTATATGTTCACGGTTATTTTGCTCTTTTTCGCACCATGTCTGTGTCACTATTCTTTTCGTAAACAAATTTCGTGCTGATTTTCGAGGACTAATCACTAAATTATTACGCATTGATTTCCTGTACCGTTCGGATATCCTCTAATTTTACCCTTCAGTTTATCGAGCGCATACCTGGTTCCCAGCACTCAATTTTATTATCTATCAATTTTATTTTTAAAGTATTATATTTATATACTATAATAAAGAAAACATTTATAAATTTGTACACCACTCCTTATTAAATATTGATTCGAAAAAAAATCTGATGGAAATTGGGTTACTTTTTTCAGCGTTAAAAAACTTCCGGTTGTTGCAAGGCACCGTGAATTGAAATGTTCAACAGATAAAAAGACGAAGAATTTACAGTTATATCAATTCTGTTTTAGTAAGTATTTACTCAGCAGGTACTCTTGATATGTTTTCCACGTATTACTTGTAAAAACTGGCACGATCTGTCTCATTTGGTAAGTATGTGCTATAAAAAAAGAAATTAACATGTAAACAAACCTGTGTAATAGTAGTAGGTCAGATGTGACAACGCGTGGACGTAAACAAAGTATGGATGACCGTTGATGTCCAAAAAAAATCGGAACCTGCTTTATTAATTTTATATTGAATTTGCTGTTGTATGAAGTAATTTATGTTATAATATTGTTTATATACCACTTTCTTGTCGTCTCTGTGAAAAGTAACATTATCTGTAAGCAGAGGGCTATTTTATATTGAATTGAAATTTCACTAAATATGGGTGTCCAGAAAACAGGCAAAAGTAATGCTTCAAGGAAGAAATTTGGTCAGCCTTGTGGAATAAATTCGCGCAAAGCAGCAAGGAAGTCCAAAGCTGTCCAGTTAAAACGAGAAGAAAAATGTAAAAGTTACATTAATGACAAAAAGAAATATCAGCCCTACCAACTAATTAGAACGGAAGTGATTCGTGATGGCCGTGCATGTACAACATTTGTAGTTAGACGCATTCCGTTGATAAAGTTGTTCAAGTGTAAATTGATGCCTATAGGTAAGAAATTGAAATTTGCCATGCATAAGGAAGATATGTCTGGGTACAGAATTGTCAATCTAGAGCTATTGAAAGAACATGTCACCTTGGAGCAAAAAGTCATGTAACTGACTTTTTTTGCGAAAATCACTTTTTGGCATTTTTAGGTTACAAATATCAATTTTCATCAGTCTTTTAAGTTTGGAAGCTGTATTCTGATGAAAAATACCTTTTTTGCCAAAAAAATGAAAACACGTAACTGAACTTTAAAATTTGTTGGCGCAAAAAGTATTGTAAGTGCATTTACTTGAGTTTTTGCACTGAAGAGCTTTGAATTTGCAATAAATTATTTGGTGCAAAAAGTATTGTAACTGCACTTACCATACTTTTTGCATCAACAATAATCAATATTTATTTATAATATTTTAAAACCAAAACCTGTTATTCTTTGTTTTTTTGTGGACCCTTCATTCTTTTATCATTATTTTTTAAAAATAATTCTTTTGCTATTGATGACATCATAATGATAAGATAATTATTGTTTATAAGACATACAATGATGTTGTTTATAGACCTTGATGTAAAAAATCAACAAAGCTCTGCTTAACCATTTCTGTGCCATGGGCCTTTATTGGGCCTATTGTTGTATACTATATTGAGTGCCAAGTGTCTATTTTAGGCCTATTCTAATATAATCTGGAAACGAAGTTATATAGCAATTTAGAGACAATAGTTTGACAATGTGTTATCTAAGTGCAACTGTCTAAATTTTACAGTTTTCCATGCAGTTGCAACTTATAATGTATGAAAGCTGTACTAATGGATATGGCCATCATAGATACATGTATATGTATATGCAAAGAGCTAAAAAAGGAATAGTATTATTATGTTAGTGTTGTTTCTGACATTTTGTTTAATTGGATGAAATTATCAAAATTATTAAAGCAATTTATGATTGATCAATTCCTATTTCATTTCATTTTAACTGAGAAACGAAAAATGGTGCATTACAGATTAAACAAATTTACAAACCACTGAATGTCTTCAATTAATGTCCACTATTGGTCAATTATCTGCTCATTAAAATCATATGACATAATGTGCGTCCGTTCTGTCCATGTTAGGCAAAATTGCAAAGGTTAAGGGTTATTGCAAGAAAAGGTTTGGTCATTTCAGGATTTTTGACGTTTGCTGAAATAACTACAAACAAAAAAACAACATGGGCTGTTCTTTAGGAGATTATCTGACTGCCATACGTTATATCCATAAATGAATTCAGAGACATATTACCAGCTAAATATTGTTGGTTTCTATTAGAATATGTCATATATAGAAATTAAACAACTTCTATTTTTTATAAAACATATTAAACATTTTCAAAATATTGTATTTAAAAATAAAGGGCAAATTTCTGCTGTTGATAATGAAATTTACTTTTAGCAAGTGTATGGGAACGAGTATACGACATCTTCCGCCAATTTTGGGCCCATTTGCCCACCAATCGAATCGCTCAGATTTTCAAATAAACGTCTTTCTATTTTATTAAAACTTACTACTGAAATCACTTAATTATTAAGAGTTCGATCTTAATGAAAGCAATTTAGCTCCACACACAATACATGTCGCTTAAGCTATGCAAAAGGTCAAATTAGGTAAAACACTAAGTAAGTTAGAGTTTATTAAGTCAAATTTTAACAATTAAGAAACCCCAGTCGCTTGCTACCTCTCGCACCCTTATGGTTTCTTAATTGTTAAAATTTGACTTAATAAACACTTATTCGTAAATTTTAATTCTGTGCTTACTTATAGATCTATACTGAAGTTGATTTTCAGACTTAAAAATTGTAGCAAAGATTGATTGCATCTTATGATTTGTTGCAAAGTGTATAGAATCATAAAAAATATGATCAAAAGCTAAACACTTATTCTTCTTGCGTCCATTATAAACCATAATTACCAAGACACATAGTCAGCCCCGTTAGCTCAATTGGTAGAGCATGAAACTTGAAATCTCGAGGTTGCAGGTTCAATTCCCAGGGCTGACCAACTAAAATAACTAACAGAATTTCGGATGAGACTTTAAAACCGAGGTCCCATGTATGGGTGCTATACACCTAGCATGTATAAAAACCAGGATTGTCTCTGGAATTGTGACACTTTCTGTATCTTTCACTATCCTCCGAAACATAAAATAACTAACCTTGTTTTTGGGCGTTGATCATATGGTAAACCGGTACGAACAATAAGCTCTAATAAACAAACAAGACACGCCTTTTGAAGCGAAGCTTATTTTTTTATGTCAACTTACTATTTTTTAAACGCTTAAGTGACACACACGACTTTATAATTTACAATTTTGACATTAATAGCAAAAGGGTTAAAACGTCAATGATGTCATTACTATGACGTAAAATACAGACGTTATACCACACTGTTTTAGATATCCTTTCAATAAAATATCAAAGCTTTTGAAGATGAAATAAACAGAAAAATTGGTTAATTCTGTGGAAGATTGAGATATATTTCAATTTTGGAACATAAAATAGGGGATAATTGTTGGTTTTGGTGAAATATCACGTTATAATTTCACCAAGTGGATATCAAAAGTGATATTTTCCCAAGTGGCACAGCCACAATTAAAAATAATTTTTTTTTGGTTTTCCGGAGTGAAACTAACATTATACAATTGCATCGATACTAACAATTTTTCTGTTTATTTATGGTTTTAACACTACACATTTGTTGAGTTTGTTTCTATAAATTATCGAAAATCGCGGGATTATCTGAAAACATAGAACCTAATGACTTCATTTTAACCTCATCATGGCATGGTTTCTGGTATTAATTACGCTCGGTATACTTTTTTACTTTAATCCGAGTTAAAGATTGAAAAACTAGTAATTTACAGTTTCAAAATATGATTCACAACTCTTTTATTTCACAGAGAAAACTCTTTAATTACTCCATTGTATAATATTTTGTGTGAAACTGTTCGAAATCAATCAAAATTAAAAATTGGGTTATTTTTGTTCAATTTATATTTTCTAATGAATCAACTGATTTGTAAATCCACAATGAACACAATTTTAATCCACAGTTATGGTATAACAATCTTCACAGCAGTTTTATTATGTGTATGATATACTGTAAGTTATATAACTTTCAGTTGAAAAGTTAGCGCAAAAACTCTGGTAAGTGCACTTACATGACTTTTTACGTGTAATAAAGTTAGCGCAAAGAGTCATGTAAGTGTAAAAGAATATGTAATAACTTTTTTTACTGAAATGAATGCATATAATCTTTTAAAGCACTAAAATGTACATGACAAATACTAACTTCACACTTCAGTATGGTATGAAAAAGATTTATTGGATATAAACAAATCAGTTTTTTGTGTCTCCTGTAAAATTTTCAAAAAGTCAGTTACAGTACTTTTTGCGCCAAGGTGACGATGTATTAGACATTGTATGTTTTTGCCCCCAAGCACAACAGTTGGCAAGGGATGGTAAAGAAACAGTGACTTTGCATAGTGAAATATGTCGGAAGGGTTTATTTACTTTTGTGTTGGGTCGTTGTTGCGGATGCTACAAAGAATTTAAAGTTGCAAACAGTTCAAAGCAAGGCAATGGTTACTATGATATCAATGTTCGTGCCGTCTGGGGTTCCGTTACTTCTGGTTGTGGTCCAGACCAACTAAATGAATTTTTGTCTACAATGAACATGCCACAGATGAGTAGTAATGTTTTTACTGATATTGAAAGTGACATTGGTAAGTGGTGGGGTGAAACTTTGAAACAGGAGATGCTCCAAGCTGGCGCAGAGGAAAGAAGAAAGGCAATAGCTCGAAATGACTTTCATCAAGGTGTGCCTGCAATTACGGTTGTTTGTGATGGGGGGTGGTCGAAAAGGACTCATAAACATACATATAACGCTCTAGGTGGCGTAGGGGTCATTTTTGGCCAAGAAACAAAAAAGTTACTGTATATTGGTGTAAGGAACAAGCAGTGTATAGTGTGTGCCAATGCTGAAAAGAGTAATATCACCCCAAAAGTTCATGAGTGTTTTAAGAACTGGTATGGAAGCTCACAGTCAATGGAGTCTGACATAATTTTGCAAGGGTTTTTAGAGGCGGAGTCAACTCACAGTGTGAGATATATGAGAGTTATTGCTGATGGAGATAGCTCTACTTTTTCAAAATTAATTGAAAATGTGCCTGTGTGGGGAGGAGAAATTAAGAAATTAGAATGTGCCAACCATACATGTAAATGTATCAGAGCAAATCTTGAACGCCTAGTGCATGAAAAGCCGCATTACAAAGGAAAGGGCAAGCTGACTGGCAAAAACATTGTACGTTTAACTACTGTAGTACGCTGTGCAATAAGAATGAGATCTAAAGAAAATAATGCCCACTTACTTAAACACGACATTAAAAATAGCATTTACCATATTTTTGGTTATCATGAAAATTGTTCAAATTTTTGCAACAACAAAAGATGCAAAACTACTAAAGAAATCGATAATGAGGCAAATGATTCCATATAAATGAATTTCATGATGATGACAACTCTATTGCCAAAATATTCAGTACCCAGAGTGACTTCTGGACAATTCCATCTGAAGAAGAAATGGAGTTTTCTCGGATAGCTTCTGAAAGCAAAGTTTTGCTCACTGATTTTTAAAAAAGACATACTCAGAGATGTTTCAGTCATTCTAAGTAGAGTTGCGGACAGGTCTCAAAAATTTATAGGAAACTTCACTATAAATTTAGCTGAAAGTTGGATGGCAATCAGATCAAAATTTGATAATGGCAATAGAGTTAATAGATGCAGTAGGGGTTCATGGACAACCAGATGCTATGGAGGGGCTTTGCGGAAAAACCTTGGTCCAGCACGGTCACCTTTGGTTTTCCAAACAGTTACAAGAACTCATGCAAGCAAATTCTTTTACCAATGTGCAAGACAACATTCTTTGAAAAGGAAACACTGCGAAAAGTATCAAGTTACTGAAAATGCTTAAAATGTTCGCCGAAAATGAAAATTACAAAGTGTGAGAGACAACAGCTGTAAAAAAGCCAAAATGGATTACGGTAGTCCTTTAGACGACACACCAGATGTCAGTAAAGTAAAATTTCAGGAGCTGTGCGATGCATTTTATGGACAAAAATGTGGTGAAAACGGACAAAGACATTGATAGTATTGAAAGGAACTCTATTGCACAAAGCCAATCACGGCTATGGAGAAAAGAAAGACGCTACATACTTACAAGCACCAATTTTGGCAAAATTATATCAAGAAAACATACTAATGTCTCTCCAAATTTAGTTAAAAATATGTTATATACCACTTTCAGAGGAATATGAATGCTATCCGGGGTTTAGCACAGGATGAAGTAACTGTAATAGAGTAAAAGAACATAAAAGGAAATGTTGATGTGAAAAATACTGGTCTTGTGATTTCTAAAGAACATCCATTTTTGGGAGCATCGTCTGATGGAGTAGTGACTGAAGGAAATAAGCATGGTCTTCTGGAAATTTAAAATCTTCTTCAAACCAACAAATTCATGATTAAAGAAGCTGTCACCAAAGTTCCCAATTTTTGTCTGGAAAATGTGAAAAGCAAGCTGCATTTTGAAAAGGACACACAGCCTATTTTATCAAATTCAAGGTCAGTTGAATATTATGGATAAACTTTGGTGTGACTTTGTTGTAAGACGATCAAATCCACATGATATTTTCGTTTAAAGAATCTTTATAAACAGAGCTTTATGGAGCAGCATGTTGATGACATTGAAGTCATTTTATTTTAACTTCATTCTACCTGAACTATCATGTCCAAGATATGGGACTGTATCTGGAATTAGGAAGCCAAAATGTCCATGGGCAAGTTTTCAGGTGATAATGCAATCACTTACTACATCGCAAAACAGTCTCCCATACTGCTTGTTTCAGTGTGTTTGTCATGTGTGGTGTAGTTTGCATTTACCACTAAGTGTTCGACCCGATACTATTACGTTATGACATAAAATGTTATATGTACATCTGTTAATTGTATTGTTATATATATTATTGCTCTTGCAAGAAGTACAATCTGCGTTGGAGGATGTAGGTCTTTACTGTAAATATAGCGTATAGATTGTTTTAGTTTCTGTATGAAAAAAAGCTTAGTAGCTTATTGAACCGCTCACGAACATTCATCGCAGATGTCATCATGGTGGAGACAGAGGCAGCAAGTTATTCATCACTGCTACCCGTTTATAGCTGGGTGCACTAAGGCACGTGTGGCATCAGTGTCTTTTCCCAAGGACACACTTCATGCATGGGCTTGGATTCAAACCAGGGACCTTCCTTTCTGGAGGGAAACAACCTAACCACTGACCTGTTGAGGCCAACTGTACATTACTTTATTTTAGCACAGAATGGCAAGAGGTTTGCTGTTTTGAAAATACCATCTTCTATATGTTACAGAGCATTTCTCAGGTTCGGAAATATTGTTTTTCAGTTTGATCCATCATCATGCAGAACTTTCACACTGAAACAAGGTCCATCTAGTAGTAAATGTCACCCATTACTTCTGACCACCCCTCTACATCTTTAACATCAGCTACAGTGCACCAGGTAACCTTGTTATCGTTTCCATTTAACAATTAAAGATATGCAGACATCCAAATTATTTTACTGAATTCACTTCAGAACGGCAGTACAATGTATTACCAATTGAGAACCTCAATGAGTGGCCTAATACAAAATTAAGAAAGTAAAACAATTTCTTCACAAATTACAAAGGGTTCATTATTGTATGTGTGTAACAGTAATTTTCCAAAAAATGCTTATAGTTTAGTTAGAACAAATTAAGTCAATGTTTCGCTACAACTGATGGCTCATTTTCTGTATAAGCAATTGTTTGAGTACATCTTAGCCGTATTGTAGTACAGATGCTTGCATATGTACGAGTTGTTCAAAATAGCAGCTTTCTCTTGTTCTGGTAGTGGTACGGCTGCTTAGTATGTTTATGACATAATAATACAGGACATGCTGCTATGCTGTATACAATGTGTTAATTGTTCAATTTATCTGTTAAGTAGCAGTACATGCACTTCCAGACAATATCTCATATCATTTAAAGAACAAATTTTGTCATATAGCTCTTGTAAGAATTGGCTTATTCCCATGTAATGTACTTTTTCACCTCTTTGCTTATATGTGCATACTTAGCTGTTTTAAGTGCTTAAATTTTTTCACAAACCTAAATTTAATTTTAATTACATAATGCTTATTTGTTTTAGCTTCATTGTGAAGAAAGCTTGAGGTTATTGAGTCAATTTTGTGTCTCCTGCTTGGAAAAATCAGTACTTGTGTCATATTACAAATAACAGTCATGACCCAATTGAGGGTCGAACCAGCAAACCGATGAGATAAGCGGCATACACCCTTACCGCTACACCACCGATTAAATGAAATTAGCACTACATGTAGTACGTTTGCAACTTTACACTAACTGACATTCAAGAAGAGTAGGAGTTTGCCTAAATTTACATGATAATTTTTGAATAAATGTAAAGTTTCATCTTCATTGCTCGTACTGATTTTCACATAACTACTTTGTTTTCATGAAACCAGTTTCTTACTTTAATACTTATCAGTCATTGAATCTTACAGGACAGTGAAAATGATACACAGCACAGGCGGTCGGCCAGGAAGAGAAAAACACCATCCCGACTTGTCAGTGATGTATTGTTTGTGGGAAGACAATTTCACATGAATGGATAGTTGATGAGAAAAAAGAAGGAGATTAAATGGTACCATGGTTCAGTGATACGTGTTGTTAAAGGTATAATATTTGGGTGTGGGGTCTCAGATGAAGTCACCATTAGCATGAAAGCCAGCTTTTATTTGAGAATACAAAATGAAAACTATACATAACTAATACTGTATGATACATGTCAATAACACTTTGGGAATGTATAAAGGTAACAGTAGTCATGACAAGAAAAAAAAGCTTTTAATGATGAAATTTATCTGCAACATTTTAATGTACCTTTATTACATTGCTACATTACTGTCACTGTATATGCGCATCTTTCACTATGCTGTAACACTAGTAAATTGTTTTGTTCACACCTATTTCAACATATATAAGAATGTCACAATGTCTGTAATATTGAACGATTGTTGAACTATTTTCAATTTAACATTTATACTTTTTTACCATAAAGGCAAAGATGCCTCGCCAAATGCAGTGTATGATGTACAGTATGAAGGAGAAGAAACATCGTGTGAGATAAAACACTTGTCCATACATTTAAAAGATGGTTCACTGAAATTTATAGATGAGTGAAGGTAAACTTATCAATAATGAAAATGAAAGCATATTTTAAGCTTTTCGGTCTTATGTTTTTGTCATAAATACTAATTTAAGTATTCAAATGGCATAATGAATTTCAGAAGTAGGTTATTTTATTGGATTAATTTTTTCAGTTGGACCAGAAATTATTGCATGTGTCATATAATGTCCCTCTGTCTGCGTCCTGACCTCGAATGTTTTTACCCTAGCTCATATTTTAAAAGTCTGTTTCAATTGTTCATTTTAAACATTCTTTATAATATTCTAAGTAACATTTTCATAAAAAAGGATGTATAACAAATGTTGTCTTAAGGTTAAATTGGATCTCGCCTATTTAAATTTTAATATCATATTCAATACAATTTATTTTCTAAAGAAGATGGTATTTATACCTCATGCTGAATTAAATCTATGTATGGCAAATCAGTGTAACGTCAAAGTAATTGTATCTAGGCAATTTCTTGCTAAGTTTTCACAGTTATATTGTATGCATTACAAGGGGAAATCATTGATGTGTTTTTATTTCAATAATGCATCACACAATCTGTTGCAGCAGTATATCCAGACAATAAAAAAATGAAAACTGAACTATATTGCAGATACATAATGTTATGCATTGCAGACGTATGAGAGTTAAAGCTCCGGCCCCATGTACACAGTGTAAATTATCAGAAATACAGTACTTTGTTTTCCTATAGAGTGGGGGAACCTATGCTGGAGGTATTTTGAATGTATATCAGCTGTTCAGAAAGCAGGAAATCCTAACCATTTTGATTTGCCTCAGCGAAAACATAATGTTATCCCTGCTAAATCGAAACAAGACGTTGATGTGCTTCATCACTTGACTATGTCGTTCTGGGAGCTATTGACACGACACATGTCAAAACTTGAAATTTCACCTCGAAGGGAACCAATGCTGGTGGTATGTGATATTTGACAACCAACAGGTGGGAAACAGTTTTTGGAGCCTAAATAGTTTAACAAGATAACAGTTTCCATAGAAATATATACAAAAGAAATATTTTTCATAAATGCTCTTTTTTTTGATGTCAATATTTAAGAAATTTTCTAGCGAAATGGATCAAATACAATTGTATCGGCTGCGTGACGTCACAGAGCTGCACGCGCGGTTATCACTACGTTTGCGTATAAACATTTCATCGACTGTCAATGCTGAATGTACCCTGAAAATTTTTCTTCACCTGTTTTTCTGTAAATAGCCGTTTTTCGGAGATACCACCAGCATAGGGATACCTCCAGCATAGGTTCCACCACTCTAGATATTATATATGCAGTACCCATAAAACATGTGCATTGGTGCAAGTATATGCAGTGGTTACTGGACTGCCTTTTAATGGTAAAGGTGAATGTTAACTTCCATTCAACCATAGGAGCATAGTAAGATGTGATTGTCTCTGTAGTTGTAATCTTTGAAACTCCCCAGTTCCTATTTCCTGCAGAATAATGTTTTTTAAAGAAATATTGCAATTCCATATGTCGAAATTCACTACATTACTTGGTGGACTTTGTTCTTGAGTGAAAACTTGTCATTCACTTTTGTGTTGTGTATGTAATAGTTGTAAATTATTATATATTGATAATGTTACCAGGGAATGTTATATATTTACATACCATCAGTATAAAAATCAAATATTGTTCAAAGAGGCTTCACATGCTCTTTAAAAGTATACATGTGTGAACATTTATTGGTATACAACATAAAAACGAAATTTACATTTATTTAAGTATTAAATAGATTCAACAGAAAACAGTGATGAACACACTCGCACATTGTCATCCTGTGGTTCAAATACTGAGTCTGATCTAAGCACATATAACACTTCAAATCATAGTTCTTATTGCAACCATGTTGTGATAAAAAGATAAATCTTACATGTCTTGAACATTTTCATGGATTGGTGATATGGCAATGTAACTATTTTTAACAGTGGCTTTATATCAAATTTAAGGGTTCGTTTGGTGTTTCAAAATCCCAAAGCATTTCTGTTTGTGATTTTCAGGAGATTCACCAGATAGCAAACTATAATGGAGACTTCCTGACTAACATCATGAATGGAGAGACTCCCTGTCATATGTGATGATAATTTTTAATCCAAATGCACTGTGCTAGATTTCACTATGAATTAACACACTCCCTTATTGTATGATGAGGGCACTACAATTTCACTCTGAAACACGTAATCCGATTGTCTACATTGACTTCATGACATGAATGAAGTTTCTTTACGCTATTTAATTTTTTTTTTTTTTTTTTTTTTTTTTTTTTTTTTTTTTTTTTTTTTTTTTTTTTTTTTTTTTTTTTTTTTTTTTTTTTTTTTTTTTTTTTTTTTTTTTTTTTTTTTTTGGGTTTTTTTTTTTTTTTTTTTTTTTTTTTTTTTTTTTTTTTTTTTTTTTTTTGGGGGGGGGGGGGGGGGTTTTTTTTTTTTTTTTTTTTTTTTTTTTTTTTTTTTTTTTTTTTTTTTAATAAAAAATTTTTTTTTTTTTTTTTTTTTTTTTTTTTTTTTTTTTTTTTTTTTTTTTTTTTTTTTTTTTTTTTTTTTTTTTTTTTTTTTTTTTTTTTTTTTTTTTTTTTTTTTTTTTTTTTTTTTTTTTAATAATTTTATTTTTTAAGGTGATACAAGTAAACAGTTTCATGTTAGATAAGGTTATACACAATGTAAGTTTAGTAAACAGAAGAGTTGCATTTAAGTTTAGTGTTAATGAAATGTTTATTCATGTGCTTTGATATGGTTCTCTAAAATGTTGTGAGTTTTTAATATAATTTCTGAAGATATTACAGAAGTATCGCGGAATTGGTATTGAAGAAATGAACTGTTGTTTGATTTGAAATGTGTAAGAAAATTTCATTTTGCAGGCATTTTTTTATGTGAAGATATTTTTGTGTTCAAGAACTGTATCCAGAGACTGTCCATGATATGTGATATTTCAATTCAATGTAATTAGAGAATGTCAGTGATATGTGATATTTTGAATACACTGTATTCAGAGACTGTCCATGATATGGGATATTTTCAATTCACTGTAATTAGAGAATGTCAGTGATATGTGATATTTTGAATACACTGTATTCAGAGACTGTCCATAATATGTGATATTTTCAATTCACTGTAATTAGAGAATGTCAGTGATATGTGATATTTTCAATGCACTGTAATTAGAGACTGTTGATGATATGTGATATTTTGAATTCACTGTAATTAGAGAATGTCAGTGATATGTGATATTTTCAATGCACTGTAATTAGAGATCGTTGGTGATATGTGATATTTTGAATTCACTGTATTTAGAGAGTGTCAGTGTTGTAATATTTTCAATTCACTATATTCCGAGATTGTCAGGGATGTGTGATATATTCAGTGCACTTAATCACTTGAAGTGATATGCTGTGTCATTTATAGTGCCCTGAAGCAGAAGACTGTATACAATGAATGATAATAATGTCAATGGTAAATACTGTCAACCTTTGTTGTGTTATATGAACTTACACTATGATTGTTAGGCATTGAAACACTTTACGAATCATTTACTGTAATAACTAGAAAAAGACAATATCAGTGGAAGTTAACTTTCATTAGAACAAGTTTGAAATTCAAGGTAATTAGTTGGTGTACTAAATCTGTTTTACACATGTACTAAGTGAATGTTTAATGGAAAGGTTCATTTAAATGTTTTCATCAGCATTACAAGTTTTTACTACAAGGTTAAGTGTAATATTAATTTTGACAGATTAATTTGCTTAAATATTTATGTAGTATGTATTAAGTCAGAACTTCTATGTGACTTTAGTTCATTGAAGACTGTTATAAGAATTGATAAAGGTGATGATAATGTTTTAAATGTTTATTTCTATTTAAAGAATGCAATGATACATCAGTATTTTTGCATTGTTGATAGTTGCATGAGCGTTAAATAATAAAATAACATTTAGCTCATTTGTTTTAGCAAATTTTCTTACCATTGATGATACTGAAAAAGGGAGGTAATAAATTAGTAAAAGTGTCTTCAAATTCATTGAATTTGATAATCATTTAAAGTGTCATTAATATACAGTATAAATTACATTACATTCTTTCATTACAAGGCAACTTTTTGTTGAAATATTGAAATAATTGAGACTGCAACAAAGATGTGAATTATTGTGTGTTCATAATGTATGACCATCTCCGTACCTTACATTTGCACTACTTTTGTATATGCTCTCACCAGTGAAAATGGCATATGATGAACATGGTGGACATGGAAAAATTAAAAGTATTCCTTTATGGATATGTTAACAATAAGTTTTCCTACAACATTATGTTTATAAGGTATTAAACTATGTTTTTATTCCATTTAATGTCTGTGAGTATGTCATATTCTGTTTGTTTGTAAACGAGCAAGATTAGGAAAGAAAAATTAACACGTTTCACTTGAAATTCAACCATCACTACTTCTGGTTGCTTTAAATACACCTATGAATGTTCATCTGACTGATTGGAAACCAAATTTTGGAGAAGAGTTCAAAATTTAGGAAAAAAATAATGATGGCAAATCACGCACCCCACCCACAGGAAAATTCAATGCGCTACCTTAAGGGTGTATAATTGATCATCTCGTCCGTCCATCCGTGCATGTTTTATCCGTGCTATTTTACAGCAACTACCGGCCCGATACAAATGAAACTTCACAAGAGTGATTAGCACCAAGCCTATTCGTATATATCGTCTGCATGTTGCGCTCAAAACAATTTTGCTTGAGTTATGGCACTTTGAGTTTTCAGCAAATATTGTCTGCGCTTTTTCTCAGCAAACCATAGGCCGGACATCAATGAAACCTCATAGGAGTGATCGATATCAGGCCTGTTTATGCATATTTGCGGTTTGTTTCGTTCTGATTGCATTCAATTGAGTAAAGGCCCTTTATTTGTTTTCATAAAATTTTGTTTGCGCTTTTTCTGTGCAACTAGATGTACTGGACGGAAATCTATGAAAATTCACAGGAGTGATTGGTACCCAAGCTTATCAATGCATAATAACCCCGGCATATTTCGCTCAGATAAGCCATTTGTAACAGGTGGTAAAAAATCGTGGCTCGACCGGGACTCGAACCCAGGGCCTTCCGCTGTCAGGGCGGACACTCTACCAGCTGAGCTATCAAGCTACACGGTCAATTAGCCTAACGATTTATCACCTTATACCTGTACCCGGCTATACCCCCTCCAAATTTAGAATTTGTCCCGAATTCTCAGAGACAAAGAACATTGTGAAACATTCCCGAGGTGCCAAAGCAGTAGCCATATCATACCATAGGTTATTTACGTTGGGCGCCATTTGTAGGTATAGTCAGCGTACATGGCTATTTCTAAGCAACCACTGTATGGAAAGGGAATCTGTTCAATTTACGTAATATTCTTAATATTTCTTAGTTAAATTATGACTGTTTGATAGACATTACATATAGAGGTAGATTCATTCCTAGATTTATGAAAGTTCCCATACTTGTTAACTTTCGTCACATTTAACAGACACATATATCTCAAGATTCATACGACGGATATTTAATTTTAAAGTATTCCGATCTATAATATTAATGTGAGCACACCCCTTGCCTCCTTGCTCAATACGCCATTTATTAATGACGTAGACTTGGAGGTGTGATAGTAAGATGGTCAGCCCGGTTAGCTCAATCGGATGAGCACGAGATTTGTAATCTCGGGGTTGCGGGTTTGATTCCCGGTGCTGACCAACTAAAATTACTAAAAGTCTTTCAGATGAGACTTCAAAACCGATGTCTCATGTATGGGTGCTATACATCTGGCATGTATAAGAACCAGGTTGGTCTATGGAATCGGGACGCTTTCTGTATCTTGCACTATCCTCCGAAATCTAAAATACTAATAACTAACCTCTTCTGGGGGCGTTGGTCATATGGGAAACCAGTACCAACGATAACGATCTAGTATACTTACTTGATAGTCAGGTCAGATGTTAATTGACAGATCATAGTTACAGTACAGTAAAGTGTTAATGACAACAAACAACTAAAATAAATCTGAAATTTAAGTATTTTAAGGTGTTTTTTATCACCTACTTCAAATGTTCATTAGATCTTTTTTTAAATTTTGACATAATTTGTAAAAGTAAATAAAATAACTACGTTTAAGCCTAACTTAAAGAATAATCTATGGAACTATTAATTCTGTGAATGAGTCCTTTTGAAAATATTTCGGAACTAATTAACTGGCTCACATAATTTTGCACAGCACTGTTTCAGATTTATTGACAGATGAGTCAGCAACTAAGAGCTGTCTCTCTTTTAAGAAAAGCAGCACAGCTGCTTACTAATAAATGCAGCTATGGAAGCCTGGGACTCAATAGTACAGAGTCAGACAGTACCCAGTATGCCTTCCGCATGCTCGACTTCCCTGACAGCAGCTAGGTCTTTGTACTCCAGGAATATAGTATGATGAGGCCCCTAGGAAAGACGTCAGTTTGGTGAGGACTCCATGAAGATAAGTGGCATGCTGAACACTCAAGGAAAATAGGCAGTATGGTGATGACTCCTGGAAGATAGGCAGTATGGTGAGGACCCCAGGAAGATAGGCAGTATGGTGAGGACTCCAGGAAGATAGGTAGTATGGTGAATGCTCAAGGAAAATAGGCAGTATGGTAAGGACCCCAGGAAGATAGGCAGTATATTGAGGACTCCAGGAAGATAGGCAGTATGGTGAACACTCAAGGAAAATAGGCAGTATGGTAAGGACCCCAGGAAGATAGGCAGTATGGTGAGGACTCGAGGAAGATAGGCAGTATGGTGAACACTCAATGAAAATAGGCAGTATGGTGAACACTCAATGAAAATAGGCAGTATGGTGAGGACCCCAGGAAGATAGGCAGTATGGTGAGGACTCAAGGAAGATAGGCAGTATGGTAAGGACTCGAGGAAGATAGGCAGTATGGTGAGGATTCAAGGAAGATAGGCAGTATGGTGAGGACTCCAGGAAGATAGGCAGTATGGTGAGGACTCCAGGAAGATAGGCAGTATGGTAAACACTCAATGAAAATAGGCAGTATGGTGAGGACCCCAGGAAGATAGGCAGTATGGTGAGGAATCAAGGAAGATAGGCAGTATGGTGAGGACCCCAGGAAGATAGGCAGTATGGTGAGGACTCCAGGAAGATAGGCAGTATGGTGAGGACTCAAGGAAGATAGGCAGTATGGTGAGGACTCCAGGAAGATAAGCAGTATGGTTAGGACTCCAGGAAGATAGTTAGTATGGTGAGGACTCTAGGAAGATAGGCAGTATGATGAGGACCCCAGACGTTGTGCAACTGAGCCGCTTTGGTGCAGTGGTAGCGCGTTCAAATCATGACACCCGCACTTGGGGTCACTTGAGTTTACCAGGATTTATGTATATACGATCCCTGAGTTTACATAGGTTTCTAAAGGAAATTCTTCTTCTCTGAAACCACATGGTATAGAGCAAAGATATTTGGCATGTATCATTGCCTATCAGACTTTTACAAAGAAAGATCAGGTGATACTTTCCGCCGGAACAGGACGAAAAATGTATGTTTTATAACTTTCTTGATTTTCCAACTTTTTTTATTTTTAAGTTACAGCAATGAAATTTTAACTATGCGGAAAGGTTTGCAGGTAAATTTCATATCTGACCTTGACCGTTTTGCTGACCTTGACCAACTGACCTTGGCTACTTTCTTTTTTAGAACTTGTCATGTATATATATTATGTGTTCAGTTTTGAATGGAGATTTCAACCTTGACATTGGCTGACCTTGACCTCGACCTTTGGTCTATTATTTGCTTTTAAAGCTAGTGCTTCTTCTATTTGTTTAATAACATAATAATAAGAGAAGTAAACCCTGACGTCACTATCAATTTGTATTGTCATATTTGAGAAGGATCGTGAGACTCTTCAGTAAAGGAAAGGTAAATAATTTCAATATGGTGAATTCATTAATTTGAACAAACAATAAACTCGACAGTACGTGGCTGTGGTTGTAAATTCGTTAAATGCCATTTCCCAAAAATGTATTTCATTAGGCGAAGTTAATTGCTGATACAGATATCAATAGCCTTTTGAGCAAGTCGCTATTGTGCGCGAAATCAGCACGTTTTTATCCCATGCAAGTCAATCTCTACCTCCGATTTTTTTTCAATCAAATTTGCTTCAACGGGCTGTAGTTGTATTTTCATTTTTATCAAATCGTTTTTAATGTTACAAATTATTAATCTACCACGGCGACTCCCGAGACAATCGTGGTAGTTTTAACAGGCGAAATGGCCGATCAATTTGACCGATGCAATACACATGAAAAAAAAATGGACACTGAATTCCTATTACTTCAGTAACGGTGTCCGCGACCAAAGCGAGACTGGCTGTGTGAAGATCCCTGACAAATTCATTGTATCCTGTTTATCAAGTGCCGTCTGAAAATACCATGGTGGTAGTGGCCTTAAGCAATGTACAATAATTCGACATTGCCCATTGCTGTTCTCTATCTCTGAAGTTGATGTCTCCAGAGCAGTTAATCTAAGTTGTAAGAACTTCTTTCACAATCGAAAATAAATAAGATATACACATTATGTAATATTTCTTCTCTTACGATGTAAGTGTCAGATACTCATGTTTTTGATCGTTAAATAGAAGAAGTTGTCAAATAAACACATACTGTTATATAGGGGCGAATTCGACTGGCTTATAAAAATATATGTGAAGCACCCGGAGCAATACGTGACGTTGCTGTCATTTTTCTAGTACATCCGCTCTTTATCGTTGTTCACGTGCCATTACGTACTCAAAGTCAGGACTAATCACAATCTTTGTTTTGTTTTTGTCACGTGATAGATTCACCAAATACATTTACAATCAGACGGACGATATACTTGCAATCGATCAGATAATAGTCATTTTATAAATTGGACCCGATCAGTGGAATAAACGTATTCATTGTGAAAAATTAAAGAAACCTGTGTATCATGGCTCCATTTATAGAAGATAAAGTAAACATTTTCTGAAAGTTTATAATTTGATGTACGAAATCAGGTATATATGAGCGCTATTTGAATATAATACATGTAGCTTCCTTTTGTACTTCCCAGTTGTTAGGCTTTACTAGGTTGGTTTTATGCGAAACCTAGACTTATTTTTAATCGATCAAAAGCAGACTTGCAAAACTTCGGACAACTATGGCTGTAGGATACTCCAGGATATGGAAATCAGGCTTGACGCTGTTTTGGAATTATCTAATTTTTAGTACTAGATTTAATTATCGTAATAGCGAATTGCTGTCGATTTCATTATTCACTGAATGTTAACAAACATTTAGATAGGAAACTGCGTAAAATCCCGGATTAATTGGGGCTCAAAACGTATAAAAGTTGCTCGCTCTAAGATCTTTTTGTGAAAATAAAGTTCGTTAAACTGCCTGAAATTAACATGTTTCATAACGAATCAGCAAATAAATAGTTTTAAGTGCAAGTTCCTGTAAAGTGTTTCTTTCATTTTAAAGTTGCATGCTACGAAATTATAAAGAGCAGCAAACGCTTTCGGAATCAATGCTATTAACTTTCGCCTATATTATTGAAACTAGCATATACTATCAAAGTTTATGTTTAATATACTAGCTTGATGAAATGGAAAAAATCACCGGAACGAGCAGCTTTAAAATCGGACTGATAGTAACATGTTTATATAGTTTTCTTTCAAAGTTTAGATTACGTTGCATGTATTCTACGAACAGACAGTTAACATGTAAGTTAATATATACTCTTGAAGTGAAACTATATATATATATGTCATGATCTAAACTTGACACCCAAAGTCGTATTGTTGTAAACACTTAACCACGATATCAACATTTCCATTATCAGAAAGTATGAAACGCCTTTGCAACCTTACCTAGATATTCTGGAGGGAAAAAACGTTAATAACTCTTTCAATGCCAGATCTAATCTTAGTTAAACTTTGTCACATTGTGTCACGTAAACAACGACAGAAAACAAGTACTTATTATAGAACCAAATCCAACATATTACCAAATCGACAAGTATTTATTTTAAGCAACGACAAATCGAAACTTAATAACCGTTACTTCTATTTCTGTCGTATGTGTCATTATGGCGGAAGGACAATACGACTAAACTTTCGAAACCGCCTCGATAGCCTAGTGGTAGAGCGCCCGCTTCGAGTGCGGGAGGTCGTGGGTTCGCTCCCTGGCCGCGTCATACCAAAGCCGTAAAAATGGTACCAGTAGCTCCCTTGCTTGGCGCTCAGCATTAAAAGGGAAACTGGCTTCTCTTCTCTCATACCCTCACGGCAATGGATACCATCAGGAATGAGGTGTCTAGAGTGATTAATATATATAAGTTGTATAACTTGTTTCACAATCGACCTAAAATAAATTAGTATAAACTTATACGACTAAAGTGGCAGGAATGAGTCAACATAGCAGGAATAATGTTTCTATTGGAGGACGGGAGTCGTGCGCACGCCCTCCATGAAAAGAAGGTAGGTAAGCTGACCATCTGCAAATACCTGCAGTTTATACTTTTGAAACGGAACGCAAAACCCGAAGAACCAACCCTTCTGTTTATTACCACATATAACTGTGAAACTTTATAGGTTTAAAGTATTGTACATCATCTTTATCTGTGTCGATGCCTTTATGTGTTAGATTTTTTTCCAAACTTGTGATTTCAAAACGAAAGACTGGTGGTGACATCATACTTATTCTTATCACTTCATACTTTGCACTTCATATTTCATACTTCAAAATTCTTACCGGATACTTGAGCTTCAAATTTATGTTCTCAAACTTTAGGTTTTATATGGAACTTAATCAGGTTGAAATAAATAAATCGAAATATTGACAATCATTGTGATTAATTTTAGTATAACTTTTTCTTATGCTGTGTTAAAATGTGCGTAAATGTAGTTAAAATTACTCTATGCTATTTGATGTGGACTATTTCTGAACTGGTGTTGTCTTAACCGCGTTTTGAATGTCAAGATGTGCTAAACTAAACTACATGTAATGGCCATACGCTTGATTAGAATTCGATTCCAAATAAATGCTGTCATCGTATAAGTAAATTATCGCTAAGCAAGATGGACCAAGATCAACAAGTTTCGTCTAGAATAAAATCTGTAAATATTTTTCGTTCAACATAGTTTTGCTTTGGAAACTAGGATTTTGCATGAAGCAGAAGGCAGTATGACTTTGGTCATTTATCCTGCTGCAAAGCCAAAAACCTACATACACTCCATTGTTAGCTATTCATGGCGTACTAGAACGGGGAATTTTGTTTTATGACAAGTAATATATAAAGATAAGTATCGTGTGAGTAAATAAGTGTCTATTGATACTTGATTTTAACAATACCACACGCGTAATACCCTGTGACGTCACTGTTGGTAGGGTGACTTTGAGCAGAAAAGTCCATTAAAAATATGGGTAGGTGGGACAGTCATTGCAACAAGCAATGTTATATACCAAAATGTTTGTCAGAGTTTGTAGTTTATGAAACCACCGGCATAAATTGGCATAAATGGTGGCGTTCTGAGAAATCCAAGATGGCGTCCAAGATGGCCGCCAAAAATAAAAATGCAGTTTTTGTAGTACTGTTGGTCCAAATGTTTTTTAAAACGATTGTTGCTAGGTTTAAAACATAGAAATGTATAAATTCATACTTATTATATGATTTTATGATGTTTTTTCATTAATTTTAGCGAAATCTATGAAAATACTGACGATTTTAGCCGTAAGAGTGGACAATTTTATGGTTTGGACAGGCATTTTTAACAGAAGTACAAATATTTTACCAAAATTGATATACTTATGTGACAACAAGTAAAACATGTCTCATGGCTAATGGAAATAGTAAAATTACAGCAGAAAAACAGATTTTTTTTAGTGCACAAGCATTTAAAAGTGGGTGGGGTAATTTCACATGTATTTTCGTTCTAAATATACATAGTTTTTAAAACATTTAATGAGCTTTACCTTCAAGTATTTTGTATTTCAAATGAATAATTATCAGCTTATATGTATTATTTAGCTATTGCAAGTTTGGACATCATTTATTAAATCCAAGATGGCCGCCAAAATGGCCGCCAAATATAAAAAAATGCAGTTTTTGTAGTACTGTTGGTCAAACTTAACAAAAAAGATTTCGGCTAGGTTTACTACATAGAAATATATAAATACATACTTATTATATGATTGTATGATGTTTTTTAATTAATTTTAGCGAAATCTATGAAAATATTGACGATTTTAGCCGTAAGAGTGGACAATTTTATGGTTTGGACAGGTATTTTTTAACAGAAGTTCAATTTTTTTGCCAGTTTGATATACTTATGTGACAAGAAATAAAAAATAACTCATGGCTAATGGAAATATTTACATTACAGCAGAAAAACAGATTTTTTTTTTGAGTGCACAAGCATTTAAAAGTGGGTGGGGTAATTTTCGCTTAAATATACATAGTTTTTTTTAAACATTTTATGAGCTTTACGTTAAAGTATTTTGTATTTCAAATGAATATATATCAGCTTATATGTATTATGTAGCTATTGTAAGTTTGGAGATCATTTATTAAATCAAAGATGGCCGCCAAAATGGCCGCCACTTAGACTAAAATATAGTCAAACTTCAGTGTACCGGGCACTTGTAGTATTTTTTCTTATATTGATATATTCTTTACTAGATTATTTGCATATTTATTTTGAAAAATACATCATTATTCCTTTGACCTAAAATGTCATTTTACTGAAATATACGGGTTTTTAGCACCACGGTCGGGTTCTGGCAAGCAAATGCCATTATAACCTTGGGACACAAATAATTGCTGAATAGACGAAAGTCTCATGCTGTTTCATCACAAAGTTGTTTTATCCTGCTGCTTTAACAAAATGTGGAAATCAATAGAAACGTAGATAGGACAAAATTGATGAATAACAGTTAGCCACATCACATGTTCTAGTTTAGTAGTGGGAAAATTCAAATGTCCAACCTATAAACAATGTAAAAACAGATAATTATATACAAATTAATCGCGAATAAAAGGTAACATTGGAAGAAAAAGTTACTAAGTATCTGATATATTAATGAGGTACTAAATCGCAGGTTCTTTCGTCAGTTAAGAAAATATGCTGATGCAAATTCAAATCTTTGCCTTCTTACTTATTATCGTATATTATAGAAATTCAAAGCTTTGAATATCACCTCTGATGTTCAGCAGGAAGTTGTGCTAGGAAAGGTAGAACAAATTGAATATTCGATTGTCCCTTTTATTGATGAACTTAGGTCAGTGGGATGACTTGTTTAGAGTATCGGACGACTATTTTGTGGAGGTCTCTCTTCCTCTCAAAATTTACTTTGCTTCAGCAACACTTGGTTTGTGGGATGTTCACAAATTTTCAAAGGCAAAGCTTTTTTTACCTTTCCTGTTTGCTGCAAATCATGTCATACCTAGCCTTCAAATGAATCGACTCCCCGATGAGCTAGTAGTAAGTAGATGCCTTTGAGAAAAGGTATTAAATTGACAAAGGGTTCACTTAATGATGTTTGGATTGACTGCAAAGCTACAAAGTAAATGGTATCACACATAATGGCAGTGCTTAAGTATGCTGGTTTCTGTCTCGACCTTTGGCAGCTTGTGGTTCTGATAGTGGCCCCAGTTATTTGTACAACAAACATCAAACTGATACGCCTTTTCTCAAAACACAAACAATGCTTAAGATGTTTGATGGGCATTTTGTAGACCCCTTTTCTATTTCTAGTCCTCCAATAAAATGGATTAACTTTACAACTGGAATTGAAATATCGCAGGAGGTAAATAGTTTGTACAGGAGTGACTGATGGTTCTCTTTTGAAAGCAACAAGCCTTTAACAGTTTGACACGCTACCAAGGGCAAAACGGAACACAGTCAAAAGTGCTGTTGATGTAAATTTAAAGGTGGTCAGTTTTAATGGTGAAGATATGTACTTGAGATTATTGGCTATTAATGCATTCAAATAGGCTACTCTTGAACATGTATTCTCCTTTTAAAATGCACCGGTTCCACTAAGTTTGTTTTCAGATACTGGAGATATGATGAAACCAAAAACTCTGACTTTTGCGTAAAATTGGAAACTTCTTAATCCTGATTTGGTTCTTCTATGTATGTCTGACCCTGACTGTTGTGCATGATCTTATGGCAGTTATTCAGATGCTGCAACTTTCGAATGAACAAACATAATTATGGCTCTTGCATTTTGGAATGAAATTCTTTAAAACAGTGTGTAAAGCACACAAAACCATGTTATCTTTAACAAATATTTTACAAATAGTCCAGACCCGCCAGAGACCTTGTAACAGTACCTCCACTGCCCCTGTTGCTATTTAAATGAACATGCTATTACCAGACTGGAAGAGAGTCTTGGCCAATAGTAAAGGCTGAGAAAGCTTTATACAATATATCTCACTGAAAATTGCCATCATCTTCTTGCGAGGGGAAAAATATCTTTTGTTGATGAAATAGAGTCCAGTCAGAACGAAGCTGATGGTAGAATAATACTACATTTGGCATATGCATCTTCTCTTACAATCAAGAAAGCCAATGTTTTGGGTCTTTTGGTTCATTATTACACTAGTCTTGGTGCTGACAAACTCCTTCTTAAAACTGATTGAAAATCTATACATACTGACTTTACAAGGTATAAACCAATCCATAGGATAGATGCAAATTTGTTGCCTGCCACGCTAAAGATCTTGTTGTCTGTTTATTGTCTTACAAGGTGTGGTAATTGTTCATCCTTGTATGGCATGTGTAAAAAGAAGACATTGCAGATTGCCTTTCAATATATTTTATTCTGTTAAGTTTAACATAAATAAAAGAATGAAATGAATAAGTACTTTACAGTACATAAATACATATGGAGTTGCAGATTTTAAACTCTCTGAATTAGTTTTGCTGCTAGTAGCAATTAGCTGAAAATGCTGCTTTTGTGGGTTATTTGTAACATACTTTATGATTATGGGATGAGTTTTACAAGTTGATAATGTAATACATAGCAATACCTAAATTTGACTGATGTAAATGAATCTGTATGCATGTCTTTACACAAGAGGCAACAAACGAAAGTGCACACATGGTTTTAAATTTTAATATGGAAATGGAAAACACCTGTGACTTGTATATTTGAGTTTTATTTCAGACTTAGGTCCTAAAATAATAACATTTTCAAACCTTTCGTGTGCATTGTTTTGAAAAGAATAATGCAGTGTTCTTTCTTCAATTTAAAGAAATCTGCTGCCTGTGTAACAGCACATCATTGTTTAACACTTATGGAAGATGGTTTTCAGACAAAATTCATATTTTCATGAAAAGAGTTACAATACTTTCATCTGAATAAATGATAAAAATGTTGAAGCTATTGATACTTTGTTATTAACCAGGTTTTCCGAAGGAAAAATCCTGGTTATTAGATTGGGGTATGTCGGCGAGCGGGCGGGCGGCTGGGCGGGCGGGCGTAAACAATTTCTTCTGTGCGCAACTCCTCCTACATTTCTCAACGGATTTCAACCAAACTTTCACAGAAGTATTGTCATGAAGTGCCCTGGCGCATATTGTCGGGGTTTTGTGATTTGGTCATTTTTGACAGAGTTATGGCCCTTTGTTTTTTTTCACATGTAATTCTTCTGTGCGCAACTCCTCCTACATTTCTCAACGGATTTCAACCAAACTTTCACAGAAGTATTGTCATGAAGTGTCCTGGCGCATATATTCCGGGTTTTGTGATTTGGTCATTTTTGACAGAATTATGGCCCTTTGTTTTTTTCACATGTAATTCTTCTGTGCGCAACTCCTTCTACACTTCTCAAGGGATTTCAACCAAACTTTCACAGAATTGTTGTCACCAAGTGCCCTGGCGCATATTGTCGGGGTTTTGTGATTTGATCATTTTTGACAGAATTATGGGCCTTTGTTTTTTTCCACATAATGTAATATATATAGAGAAATACTCTTCTGTGTGCAACTCCTACATTTCTCAAGGGATTTCAACCAAACTTTCACAGAACTATAATTGTGAACTAAAGAATTTTGAATATATAATGTTCTGCCCCTGGTCGTCCGTCCGTCCGTCCGTTAGCAATTTTGTGTCTCCTTATTTAAGTATATATAAAAGGGAGAATACTCTGTTATTATAAAAGGGAAAATACTCTGTTATTACTGTCTATTTTTAGAATAGATTACCAGTCCTGTATACTTTGGAGTATTCTGTTACAGTAAGATGACAAAATTTCTCATGAGACCAGCGGTTCAAACCCCACACAGAGCAAGTTTTTTTTTTTTTTTCTTTTTTTTTTTATATAATTTTTGCCTGAATTATGGCCCTTTGCTTTTTTTCCACATATGTTATATATAGAAGAATACTGTCACGTGCCCACTTCCTCCAACATTTCTCAAGATATTTAAACCAAACTCTCACACAACTGTTGTCATCAAGTGCCCTCGTGCATATTGTCTGGGTTTTGTGTTTGGATCAATTTTGCCTGAATTATGGCCCTTTGCTTTTTTTACACATGTAATATATAGAAGAAGACCTTTGTTTCTTTTTCACATTATGTATATCTACTGACTTTAAAACACATTTGCGCTCGGCCAGCAGACTGGAAAATGAAAACCTGGTTTTGTGACAATTTCCTGTTACTTGTTAGAGCTGTTTTGATGTTTTAAACTTTCTCTCTTAGAAAGGTGAAAAAGAATAAAGCTTATCTGTGCTGAAATGCACAATCTGAAAATGGAAATAACAAATTGTTCAGAAAAGTTCAATTGCACTTTGACTTACCCCACCCACTTGCAAAAGCTAATCAGCTGGTGCATTAATATTAGATACCAAGTTACATATAAGACGATCGAAATCAAATCAACTTTATATTTTACATTATATTTTTACTCACAAGATAACTGAAATACATTTATTTTACCTACCCTCAAACTTGATATGATTTACACATACATTCAACCAATTTTGTGATTTTGGCAGCCATTTTGAAACCATCCTTGATTTTGTAAATCAGAAATAATATGTATCTGTTAAAATGCAACATGTATGCAACATAATATGCATTAAATTTAACTAAAAATAACAATCAAATGTACTTGAAAGTTTAAATGAATATTATGTATTTATATTGAAAATGCATGTGAAATTACCCCACCCACTTTTAAATGCTTGTGTATTCAAAAGAATCCTAGTTTTTCTGCTGTAACACAGTTGTGTAACTCTTTTTAAGTCATATTTTATATCTGGTCGAATAAATGTATCAAATTGGGAAAAGGAACCAAGTTGCTGAAAAAAAAACCTCTCGATACCCAAAAATTGTCCAAACAAAGGACTAAATTTGTCAATTATTTTCATATCTTTCACTAAAACTCATATTTTCTTTCATAAAAACGTATATTCTGTGTGAATTTATACATTTCTATGTTTAAAACTTAGACACAATCTCAAGAAAATTATTTGGACCAACAGTACTACAAAAACTGCATTTTTTATTTTTGGCGGCCATCTTGGACGCCATCTTGGATTTCTCAGATCGCCACCACTTATGCCAATTTATGCCGGCGGTTTCATAAACTACTAAACCTTACGAACATTTTGGTATATAACATTGCTTGTTGCAATATCTGTCCCGGTTCATCATTTTTTAGACCTTGATTGTCACCCTACCATGTAGAATAGACCGAACAGTGAAATTATGACAGTTCATTTGAATTCGGAAGTCATTAGATAGAACAACGAAGTATGAACTTTGAACTTTGAAAAATTGGCTATGACATGTGAACATGTGTTACTACACAACTGAATACACTGCCTTTAATTCCTTGTATTTTGATAAGTAGTTTTGCTACTATATACTCTGTAGTTTTCTGTTCTTTCCTTGAACAGTTAAATGCGGGCTATCTTCAGCTTAAACGATTAACACTTCATGTTCAATAATGACTAATAAACAATAGTTATACAATGTAGGGTTTCTCTAGGATTCCTTAATTGACTATAAAACAATTGGAGCTTATCTAAAGAGGATCGGACAACAACAAAAATTGCTGAAAAAATGTTGAGCCTGTCGAGGTTTGCATGCAGAAAATGTTCCAAGGCATATTCATAAATAGTGTAGTATAAAGTTCAAGAAATATAAACTCAAGTTACTTTTCATTTATTGAAGATAAAAGCCCATTACCATGATATCATGAATGTAAAACAACAATGAAGAAAGCGTGAAAGCAAAATGAAAAGTTAAAATTATTCTACAAGATAAATCGTACGCTTTTGACACTAACAACACTCCACTTAACATAACATAAATCTATCTTATGCTTTTACTGAAAAGTTTGTAACCTTCAACTCTTGTGCTATTAATCATTCTCGGTTTTACAGTGTATTTCGTTTAAGACCATCCAGTATGTTAAAGTAAATATCTTTTTAAATGAGCATTTAAATGCATTAAAATGATTAAATAGATATGTACCACTTTTCGTAGAATTGCTGTAAAAATAAATGACAAATTTGTCACCAAGCTCTACTTCCAAAAATTAAAGACGCACTTTTGAGCGACCATCCTGACTTGTAACATTGTCAATGATATAAAAAGCTATCACATACTCATCTAATAATATTGATTATACATTGTAACTACAAAATTCATAATTATAAACGTCATATCAACTTTGTACGAATTTGTAAGCTTGCCAATGATATATAAATGTGAATAAACTAATGGTGATAAGAATAATGTATTGTATAAATAGCAAAATAAAAACAAAAATAAAACAACCAGAAGAGTGTCAACAGGACACGGATGTCCCCGCTATGTGCATAAATGTGTGGTTTGCTTGTAATAGGATTTTGTCAATCACACATATTTATTCGGAAAAATAGTGGATACCTGAATGTAAAAGAAGTGAAACATCTTTAGCATACACTCCCATACTCATGGTTGCAAAGGTGCAAACTGTTATCTCTGCTTTGCGCATATAATTTGTATGGACACATGTGCTCATGCAACCATCGCAATACTATTTTTCAGCCATGCATGTACTAAGTAGACAATTATTGATTGAAACATTTTATTCTGATCCATAACCATTTTCTATACTGGACAAAACACATTCTGTACTTGAAATAAATACTTTTCATATCTATATAGTTCGTCCGGGGCGTAAAATACATCATTTTGTTTAATATATCGACATGAAAGCTACGGACCGTAGTTAAAGCTTCGGTCCGATAAAGCTTGTTGTAGTTGTCAATTACGTTCCGTAACATGGATATGTCGGTGTACTTTGCATGACCATAAAAATCTTAAAACAAAAGGAAATAATTCTGCAACTTATTTAAACCCTTTGAAACACATGCTATATCGATAATTTCATGTTATTTTATAAATCCAGTTTGTGCACATGAATTATGTACCTTTAAATTCTGTGTTTGGCCACAGTAATACATACAAGAGCGATGTAGTTTAGATGACACGTGTGTCAATTTATTTGGTAACACAATCATGTAGGCAAAGTAACGCAAAATTGCAAATAACAATCACAGTCTTATGCTTCAATGAAAACAACCAAATGTATAACACAATGTCCATGATGACACAATATCATTGAAAAAATACTTCGCTAAGGTTGTTGAACATTTAATAAACAAGAGTGAAATAAAGGCTCTATTTCGCTAAACTGAGTACCCTTGCCTGTCACGACAAGATCACTGATTAAGTGATAATTATTTCTATTTATGGAACAGTGATTTTGACCCAAGATTTGTGAAATTATTTGAAAACTTTGGTCAACACTTTGAAACGAAATAGTTTTACTGTTGTTTTCCAATCTTATCTAAGTATACATGTGACACCCATGATGCGATCAGTTTTGACCCAAACACATTTAGATTTGAACATAAATCAAGATTTATTTCGAGTTACGGACCGGAAAAAGTCCGATTATTAGCACTTTAGATACGCACATGCATTAAGATAAATTAACAGATAGAAAATTAGTCTAAAACAATGTTGACGTAAATACGTCTTTCATAATTATGTAGTGTCTTCACGAAACGCGTTGTCAGACAGCATTTCTCACAATATCATTGACAAAATACTGCGCAGGATTTTTGGTGTATACATTCAAATAACAAGTGCCCTATGTCCCCAGCCTAAGTACCTTTGCCCTTTATGACAATATCGCAGAATCAAGCACTGCACACAAACACCTATATATGACGTTACATATTTCTATGTTCCCACGTGTGTTTAAAATATGTCCACCAACATTTTGAGCATTAATTTAACGGTTTTTGTAATTGATTCTTTTTACAAAACGGTGACTTTGACCCAAGATTTGTGAAATCCTTCAAACAAAATATTTTATTTCCAGTATTATTTAATTAAACATATGACACCCAGGGTGTGATCATTTTAGAGCCAAACACTTAGCTTTGAACAAAAATAAAGAAATAGAAGGAAAACAGTACTGTAACACCACATTGTCTTTACCGATAGAGTTTATGAATCTGTGACGAAATTCAGGAATGTGTAGTACGTATTAAAAGAAAAGTCCAAAGACTTATTTCATTTACAACAGGGTCCTTGATAATTATTTAGATTATGTATTACTTCTTCAAAATTAGTTTTGTTTATCTTAAGATCTTACAGTATAATTAAAAAGTATTGATCACAACACACAAAGTACGACATTCAAATGCACTTAGATTACAAATAACATCATACATACAAAATACACAAAAACATTCAAACATATACTATTAGTTATACAGATTCTTAACGGTGTATACGGACTCGTATAGCCTGTTCGTGCCGATATTAGCCCGAGCCGTCAGGCGAGGGTTTATATTGGCACGAACAGGCTATACGAGTGCGTATATTGTATAACGAATTTATAATACCGCAAATTTGTTTCGAAGACAAAAACAATACCTTAATTGTTGTCGAAATATTGCTGTTATATTTGTAAATGACAAAAAGACGATACCCATGGGAGCCCCCAAATCGTTTACCTTCGTATGATTCCGTACGGCGCTCGTAATCAGCCGATCTTAGTTTTTTTCTCAGTAATTCAATTGAAAGACAAATAATCCTGTGGCTTACGGTGTTTTCGACCCGAGAGCAAAGTATAGTATGAAATTTTGTATTATTTGCAGTCACATAATAATTAATTTCCGTTAAACCGGTCAAATTTTGAATTTATTACGTCATCAGTTCAAGCCTACGTCACCGAAACAGTAATGTTTTGGTAGACATTTTTGTAGCGTGTGGACTGGATTAACAAAGATTTCTTTTAGATTTATTTCTTCTGCTTATTAATGTGACACAAAATAACAGTTGTATTGGAGTAGGACTTATTTCAAGACAATTGAAATAGGACTAAGTTCAGTAGTGGTACATAAACAGGATAGAAAAGGGCATTTGTTTTCAGATTTCCCTCTGATGTGGCGGTATTTTATTTCGTCATTTCAGAGGTTAAATTTGTACATGAATGTCCCGTCAGCAGCCGTAAGTTGCAGAAAGGAATACCGTTAATTCAAAGAGTACTTATTAGATATAGTGTCAATGAAAGTGTTTTCATTTTCAAAAAAAAACAATATTTCACTGCCGGATCATTTGATGGAATTCATGGTGAACTTGATCGACTGAAATGAGATCTTATGTCCATAACCCGTTTTGACTCGGGGGAAACGAAGGTAAAGATAGCATCAATGTATGTTTTAATGTTGATCAATTTGATTTATTTTTCCAAACGACTTGTGCAATGCTTACAAACGTCGCTGAAAAAATTGAATCGATGGAACGGCGGCCATTTTGTTTTGAATGTAAACAATGTTTACAGAGCTTCTCTAGCCAATCAGAAAAGGCAAAGACAATGCGGCTGTAAATGGGAGACGGTATATGCGGGATTGCTCACGGTGTATACGGTCTAATATACAGGGGCTCTTGACCAATCAGAATCTTTCAAATTATCTGCTGTATTATAAATCCGAATATAGTATAACTTGTATTCAGACGGGCGAAGCCCGGCCATATGTAAACGTATGAACAAGTATTTAATTGAATACTGACAGCAGTTAAATGACTGATTTGTCATATACCCATGCGAAATTAGAAATTGTCGACTCCATGACGATACCATAACATAATTATAACGCTGCACTATCTATACAACTTCCGCTGACCGTTTTTTTTACGGTTATCTATTTTATTATTTACATTTCGTATAAATTAAAACTTTTGCTGCTTATACTCTATGCGTTATTCTAATTTGAAGCCATTAGAGATATGTATCATTTCTAATAGTAGAAACACAATTGTAAATACCTTTTCATTATAAATCTTCATTTTGAATAATTGTATCCGTTAGTTATCACATATAGCACACCTTGAGCACTTCGTACTCATGGGATTTTAAAAAATCGTACCGTCTGTTGTCATGGTGGGTATTGATACTTAAGAGCTTAGTTTAGAATCGAGAATAGATCAAATTAGTACTGATGTATTAAAACAAAAGGCAGTCTTTTATTACAATTCTTTGAGTATGCAGTGTTTTGCAAGAAACTGTAAAACCCTGATTAATTTAACGCAGCCTTATACCTCTATTAATACTTGATGTGGTCGATATATATCATAAAACTCTCACAGTTGCTTAGCATTTTGTTACAACTGTCTCTTGTGATTATTTACATTTACGGTGTATTTCATTCAGGAAAAAGTTCAAATTATGAGCGATCATCTTGATTTGTTACATTATCAATAGCTGAGCAAATGTCAAAAGCTATCACAAACTCATGATTCTATAAATTTTGAGCAAACGTCAAAAGCTATCACAAACTCATGATTCTATAAATTTTGAGCAAACGTCAAAAGCTATCACAAACTCATGATTCTATAAATTTTGAGCAAACGTCAAAAGCTATCGCATACTCATGATTCTATAAATTTTGTAAAAATGTCAAAAGCTATCACAAACTCATGATTCTATAAATTTTGAGCAAATGTAAAAAGCTATCACATACTCGTGATTCTATAAATTTTGAGCAAACGTCAAAAGCTATCACAAACTCATGATTCTATACATTTCGAGCAAATGTCAAAAGCTATCACATACTCATGATTCTATAAATTTTGAACAAACGTCACAAGCTATCACATACTCATGATTCTATAAATTTCGAGCAAATGTCAAAAGCTATCCAAAAAATGTGCGAATTTATAATACGAATAACATCAAGTAATAACACAAATGTAATTACCAATGTCAACATAATTGTGCATGACAATCTGAATTGGTAACAATGTCAATATTCAACAAATCTTAGGTATCAGTCTCATAATTCCAAAATCAGTGAATCGACAAAAACAACCCAACAAGTTATGATTATAATTTATGTCATTATTATGGTAGCATATTTCTACTACATTGTACGACGGACGCCGGATGATAAGTGATCTTAATAGCATATCTTTGTACGTTGTTTCTAGTGAGCTAAAATCAAAAGCTGTCTCTGGTGATTATCCTCAGATGCCAGCCTGACATAGTTATGCTACCTTATACATTGCCATTTTGACAAATATACATATACATATAACTAATACGGAGAATATGTAAAACGTTATTTTGATGCTGGACGTTCGGCTTTGGTTGCTTATCGTATATTATGTAAGAAGTTTCGATTAATTAGAACCAAGAAATTATTTGCAGACAACTAAAAGAACAAACTTCAGTCGGCCGCAAAATATGCCAGTATTTTGCACTTCTAGGCTTGGTTATTATCGCTCCTATGAATTTTTATTGTTTTTAAGTCTGATAAAAATTTTAAGCCGACGAAATACAAAACTGACTTTGATATTAATCATTCCTTTGAAGTTTCATTGAGATGCTGCCGGTGGTTGCCGTGTTATAGAGTTGACACACAGACGGAACATGTGTTGTCGCGCGAGAGCGATTTCAATACAGCCCGAATGTACTTCGTATACATAATGAAATTATACCTTATACCTTATTTTAATTATCGGTTCGTCCGTTAGAACGTCCGTCATTTTTTTAAATGTCCGAACAATTTCTTTGCAACCACTGTCCTCAATTTATTTAAACTTTACCACATTGATAAGCTATTTGCTGGCAACCACTTTCTAGAAGCCAATGAAATTTCACATGAGTGTTAGTATCAAACTTAGTTGTGCATATTGCTAGCATATTAAGAGCGGCAAAGTGTTATTGATCTTTTATCATACATGTTGTTCACCTTGAGGTGTTTGCTTAGAGTCGCACAGCTTCTAAGTAATTACTGCCTGGAAATTAATGAGACTTCAAAGAATTGATTAGTACCATGCTTAGTTGCTTATTTCATCGGCATGTCGTGCTAGGATTATTCAAGCCTGAATCAAATTTTTTTAAACAACAACATTACCTTTATTCAAAACGTCTCACATATTCCTTGAAAAACAACTGCAGCCGAGGGTCCGGCACTCATAATGTGGTGCACTTAATCCTTTACTTTGTCAAAACGGCTAGTCAAACATTACAGTAACTGTGACAAATGTATAGTTACTGTATCAAAGTGGCATCTTCCTCAGTGATAGCTCTAGTTAAGCCTGTAACTGAAGACTGTCCTTAGTAAATACGATCAAAAATCACATCTAGTAAAATCACAAAATATCATATACAAATGCATCAAACAAAGGACAAATATAAAAATAAAAACGACTAAAAGAAATAATGATTTAAATATCTTCTTAAAATGAAGACATACTTCATGCAGGTGTTATAAGTTATTGAAATGAAATCTTTGTATTCGTTCTAAATGGATTATATTTTGTTGCCCATACACTACTAAAATGTCTATAAACTCTTTAAAAGGGGCATTTCCTGCAACGAGCAGTTTATTTTCTTTACTCGTTTAAAATGATGTAGATATTATATATAAATGAGTTTATTTCCGAGTATAACATATACCGAAACGGATCTCGTTTACGCACAGTGTGCCAAGACAGCGACGTTTTCAAATCAATCGCGATTCATTCCCAAAAAAGTGTTTATGAAAGTTTAACGGAACTTTAACACGTACGATAATGCTTATGTTACTGATCTTACGGAAACATTCAGCAGTAGGCGTAGATGGGCTGTCGTAAACGGTGTGCGCTAGCGTAACTAAGGAATTTTAAGCCGAGTGCATAAAGCGAGTGTACGTCAATTTTAGATACGCCCGACTGACATAATTATTGTACCACATATTTCCCGTGCATAATCATTGTATTAATGTACTAGCTCCTTTACATGAGATTACATATATATAATATGTTGATATAATCTATTTGAAATAATAGCAACATGTGTAGGAAGATTATTTTTTTTTACAAAAATGTACTTCTAAAATTTAAAATTGTCTGTTTTATATGAAATATATCTAGGCATATAACAATTTCTAAAATCTAAACAATTACTCTTTTGAAATACTGTCAAAACTGTGAACAAAGACCACTGATAGGAAGCTAAAAAATGTGGTCTTTATTTACATGTGTTTACAATATAAATGACTAGTGCACCGTGATGTCCCTGCTGGTCTTTCTTGACACGGTGGTCTTTCGGAGGTTGCCTTTCACACAGGTTTGATTGCAGTTGCAAAATGTAACTACAATTATTAGCACTTCTTAAAATTATTCAAAGTTCGAAATAAATAATTATATAAAGAGTCATTGTATTACAAAGAAAGATTCTGCTGAATGTTACAATGTTTTATACCTGAACTATAACATATTGCGTCTTCCTATTAAGGATTACACAAAGCGAAGATGACAAAAGCCCGGCCTTGGTCCGCGACAAATGGAAGGCCCCTACACGGATTAAGTTTTTATGTTTAATTTGCTTTTAAGGGGTCGTGTGGAAAATGGTGTTTAGAAATCACTGCATTTTGCGGTTGACTGAAAGGGCAGTCTGTCTGTCTGCTTGTTGCATAATACTAAGTACAATGTACAGTAAACTCCGCATATAACGACTCCGGATATAGCAAAATTCCGGTGTTAAGATCAAATTTTCTGGACCAAATCTTATTTCTTCTTCATAGAATACGAAAATGTTTAATGGATATAAGATACTCCGGATATAAGGAACACATTTAAATGGTCTCAAGGTGTTCGTTATATACGGAGTTTACTGTACCTGAACTACTTGAACAAAGGACAAGACATTGAAACATTGAAACATTGTACTTGAACCTCGAATTTTTCCAAACGTTTTCTTTAGATCAAGCCAATTAAGTGTACCCTTTCCTATCTTAAATTGATTTATATGTCTCTAAAATTAGCCGTCTAACACTCACTTGAAGAACTGTTGCCGTTGTCCACAACCCTGAACTGATATCGTTTCTGATCAGACGAACTTCAAGGCGTTTCGTGAATCACAGAACGGAAGCGATATAAAGTCGAATGTTGCCTTAACATTGAACAGAGCTGGATGAATCAGGAGTTCCGTACATCGACTAAATATTTTTTTTTAAAAACTCTGAGTAGTTCAAGAGATATGCGTGTAAACGTTATATCACGGACAGACGGGCGGACAGACGGACGGACAGACGGACAGCCATGACAAAACCATATGTCTCCAACAGATAAGGTGGAGCATTTACACCTTTAATTATTGCCTTTACTGGTATTTCACATGATAAAATATATAAATCAAAGTGCTGTCAGCGCTGAAGACCTACGGGCTATAGATTAACTCCCCTAAAACAATTTTTGACCTTCGTGATTTGCGCTGAACCTTACTTAGATAAGGCGCGGGTCGAAATGTGAAGAGGACGATATCTAATATACGACACAGAATGAATGATAAACAAATATATGGGTGACATGGAGGTTTGTTTTATAAACGTACGTTAAATGAAAAATAATCACATGGTCAATATCATCAATTTTTTGAGAGTCCAATAAAAATAATTCGATATGCGCTTTGTTCAACTTCAAGCGATATGATCTGATGATGTGGATCGAAAATTTTTGTATACCAAGGACAATTCCTTGAAACAGAAATAAACAAAGCAATACCAGCATATGAAATACAGTACTGTACAAAGTGTATAACAGGGAAAACCAATAATTATTCTTTGGTGAAACCGTTCGCTGGGCCTACTCAGATCAAACTTGACAAGCAGCGTCATCCTCAATAAATGGCGGGTGATTTTGCTCACGTGAGTTCCCTCTCGGGAAAGTGCGTAAATTATATCTCTTTTTTAAGAAATTTAATTTTAGGTTAATACATGTATATATGTAATCGTTCGTAAATAAGAAAGTTGTCAATGAAATAACATCAGTAATTTGAAAATCAAACTACCAACTCTTATATCGAGCTCCGTATGTTCCGTAAATATCCGTACTTTTCCGTGATATGCATATGATTATATTCCGTGATCAGCGTACAGCGCAGTAATTTCTACAACAGAGTCCATGAAAAAAATGTGTAATGGAGTCCGTTCTGCAATCATTTTAAGTTGTATGTACTGTTTTATTTGTAAAATGTTATATGTTCTTATCGTATGCGACATTCAAACAGAAGATTGATCTGATTTGTCTTGCACTACTTTCCCATAGCGCATGTTGACATTTATCATAAGCACATATCACAGTTAAATTGTCTGCAGTGTTTGAAATGTGGTAAGCTAACTTATAATAAGCCTAAGGGACTTTCAGTCACCAGGCCAAACATCAACTACGCTATAGTTACGCCTACTATATAGAAGACGTAATTTTCATGCCAGATTTACTACTTGACTTACGCTACGTCTTGTTTATGCACGCGGATTAAATTTTGCGACTGTTATCTGCGCTCTAGATAAGCCGGACGTAGCACTACGACCGCTTTATGCACTCGGCCACTCTATATTAAGGTTATTTAAATAGTGTATCCGTTGTTTTATGGTGATTTAAATTAAGCCCAGATTTAGGCTTCGCCTTTTACCTCCGTCTATTACTTTCTAGGCGTTCGAGAATTAATCTCATCCTCTCCTGCTGACTCCCAATATTTGATAAATGGTGTTCCATCCTGTTCTGCACACCTTCAATATTTGCTAGCCGACTCTCCATTCTACCCTGCTGGCCAACAATATTAACTAACCGGTTGTCCATTCTATCCTGCTGACTCTCTATTCTATCCAGCCTCCCTAGCTTAAAGTTCATGAACTCTAAAACTCCAAGCTCGGGCATTATGGAAGACACGGGCGTTACCACACCGTGACCGTGTGGTAGAATTGCTCCAACAACCATGCCTAAACATAACAACTCACCATAGCTATCCTTTTTTAAAACAGGAGCTCCAGAATCGCCTGTTTCGTTAAAAGGTACATTTATGCTCGAAGACGTTACTTCATACTGATGATGAAGTGTATATGTGTAGTCTCGCCCATCGACTTTGTATCTGTGATCATAATCTATTTGTTTCACAACTGCGTCAGAAAACTTTATATACCCCTCTGTTTTGCCTGTTTTCGCTCCGAATTTGGTAACCCAGTTATAATTTTCATTAACAGACGAGCATATTCTTCCCGAGTCGTATTTCATTTCTGAAATATGTTATACATAATAGTCATGTTAGTAATGATTCATTAAAATTATGCATTTATTTTCATTCTTAATTCATATACGATGATCCAGCAATATATTTCTTTCAGTATGGTTTTCGGTTTTTATACTTTATGTTTACGGCCATGCTAGTATAACATCTCAAACTTTTAGAAGAAAGTAGTAATAAATAAAATTTGACTTTTCACATAATTTCATTTGCTTAAAAGTGGAGCAGGTTAGATATTACTTTAGTTTTTACCTACTTTAATACTTGAGTTTTTTTTTTTCGTATGTAAAATACATATTTCAAACTTAATAGCGAAAACATGATAAAGCTGACATGTATTATCATATACAGTCTAACCTGCATTAGCGATCACAAGTATACACTAAACAATTTTTGAAATCTATTAGTAGCCTTTTCGCATTAACTTTAATACAGCACAAGTTAATTAGGTGAAATTTTCAGGGCAATTACAGTAACATATAAGACACTGTTTTATTCATAAAACAAAAATATTCTACAAGTTAAAGGTCTTATAAATTAGTTTATGCAAACCCTATTTTTAAATTCATAAATTTTGCCAATAATTAAAATTTGTAAAAATGCGAAAAAAATAATTATTTGTAAAATTCCTTCAAATTATTAAAACAATTATTTTGAATACCAATGAACTAAAACAGTTATCAATTTTTGGTTGCATTAAAAAGAAAAATGGTCTTTTATTATTTTCACCTTGTTGGCAAACTTCGTGGTGCGACAATTTGATTACACTCATTTGGTATGGATTCTTTCAGAATTTGGTTTGGGGATATGGATGAACACAAAACAGCTGGTTTCAAAACTCATGAACATCCTGAGAGTTACATGAAAGCATTTTAATCGCATTTGCATTCCTCATCTAATGAATAATAGGGACATGTGTTTGAGTCAGGAAGATGTGCTACATGTATGTACACTGCGTGTCGCACAACTGTAACTGTAAACATGGTGAACATTCAAACAATATCATCTTGTTCCCCGGACATAAAACTAAAAGGTTTTGTTATTTTTAATAAAAAAAAACCATAAAATATACCCGCCCTTTAAATCTATTAAATGTTGTATTCGTTACAATCTAAGAAACTTTTCAGTTAACTAGTGGACGTTAACTTTCTTGACTTTATCATAATTTATAATTTATAAATCCTATCAATTGAATAAATTTGCTAACTTTGCGAATTTGTAAAACGTGGCATGCACCAAGTAAATCACAAGATCTACAACTTGTAGAACAATTTTGTTTTTAATTTTGTATCTATTAATGTCTTTTATATCAATTTAATTGCGTAAATAGCTTTAAACTGTTCAAGTCTTTTCACAGTAAAACACGTTCTCTTAAGAATTTGACCATTTTCCAATGTTTTGAGATATGTATTTTTATAATAATTAAAATTGATTGAATACTTGTGAACAATGCTACAAAATAAAAGAATTATTTTTGATTGTTTGTTCATTTAATATTATCCTTAAATAAACCTGGATATAGTGGTCACCTGTCTGTAGCAACCACTTCTATTCAGTTCCTTTGGTAACCGCTATATACAGGTTAGACTGTATTATATTGTGCATCAACTTTTTTATGAGAAATGTGTACCTGCATTAAATATGGAATTGCTAGGAACGTTAATAGTGTTATGAAGGTTTTATCTATTAGTAAGCTATATGCATCTAAAACATCTTTAGTATCATAATGTGCGTATGCGATCATCACTTATTATTATTAAGATATGCTCCTTTTTGTTTGATACAACTTGTTCCTAAAACAAATGTTCTACAATTGCAAAATATTATGAGTGCATTCTTAAAAGGTTGTGAAACGACAAAAGAGCTGAATTTTACCATAATTGGGCACATTGCTATCCGGGAAATATCCGCTGTCAGGTGGCCTCTTTTCAATTTGAACAACTGCAAGATCAACACCGGATGTATTTCTTCCTCCAGATTTGTATATCGTTTCTTTGACTTGTCCGAAAGTATTTCTCATTTCGTTTCTTCTGTCAGGTTGATAAACATATCTTTCGGATAGCCACAATTTCTTGGACTCACCCCGCAACTTAGGGAGTTCGGTGTCGTTTAAAACAACATGAGCACATGTGATAGCACATAATCCATAATGCGGATGGTGCAGAAAACAACCGAGTGTACCAGTCTTTGCTCCACATTTAATTTGGCAACCCATGCGTAACGGTTCTTGATAATCGCAAGCTGACGTACAAGTCTGAAACTCGCCTTCTCTTACATCTACTGCAATGCCATCTAAGGATGTCGGGAGTTCTTTTTCATCCAGAGGTATTTTACCTTTCGCCTGGACGTACATTACTATGCACGCCTCCCGAATTAATCGATGTTTATTACTTTCAAATCCTTTCGATCGAACTCCACTCCCGGTAATAACTGAAAGGTATCTGTGGTTCTGCATTAATTTCTTTGCATGCTTGTTTATTGCCTCTTTAATTTTTTCTGAATCGTCATCGGACAATCTATATTTTATATCCTTCTCGGTTTCAATTACTGCAATAGCTTCACCACTGTATTTACGTACTGGCCTAACAACAGTCGCATATTCAAGTTTGATCCCTTTTAAATCGGTACATTCGCCAATAGTAACAACAAACTCGATACTGTTCTTCTCTCTCGAATCGTATGCAGGCCAAACATCCAAAATCGTGCTTGACTTGTTCTTTATGTAGGTGCATATCGTATCACAATTTGATTGGATCATTTTAATGCCCTTTCCAGTCATTTGCAATTTCACCCATTGTGCGTTCAAACTGTTTTGTTCATCTGAAAGCCCTAGGGCAGCTCCATCTTTAAAATACGAAAAACTTTGAATAGACAAAGCTTCATGAATAAGAAATATTCAACACAACATTTATGTGATATTCTAAATTGTCTCTGCTTACCTGTTGTTATGCTTTTCATTGAAAAGTTCGTGATATTTAATTGCATGCTGTTTACCGACAGCTTGAATCGTGGTCAACATTTTTCAGTAATCTAAATTGTGGTTTTAGTCGAGATAACAGGCAAGTTTGAAACAAGTCTGATTTCTTTATGTGAAATATGTGTTGCCAATGATGATTACCACTCATGCAGCATTAATCACGTTTATAATAACTGAAGATTTATCCAGGACATCTTGTTAACCAGGTTTTAAATTTGTAACTAGCAACACTTTATTTACATCTACCGCCAAATTAGGTAAATCAATTTGAAAAACCCAACTGGAAAGTGTCTTAGTTAACTAGTTTGAGGAATTCAAAATGCCATTGATGTATAAAGCCAGTGAAACATCTAACATTTACGTAGTTTAGCTCTAGACGGACGTACAGTGTGTAAACAATAACCCTTAGTGCTTGCTTAGTTGCAGGGAACAAAAAATTAAAACATTGTGTATAAAAAACTGTACCATCCTATTTAGGCCTCGTATCTCATGGTATCCCTTTTATGCATACCTAAGTTTCTACGAAGAATACAGTCAAACCTGTGCTAACGACCACCTCCGAATAAAGGTCACCCTGTGAATAAAGGCCAGACTTTGAAAAACCTGTATTGATTTATTAGAGCAAATAAACCTCCGAACAAAGGTCAACTTTGGACAAAGGCTAGTTGTTGTCTTTCCCTTGGGTGGCCTTTGTTCACAGGTTTGACTGTACGTAAGAAAGGACCTACATCTCCTTTAGAGCTTTAATTTTCCTTTGCTAGACACAACAAAGTTGACATCGTCATACACCCATGTGTCCGACGATGCAAAGTTGATTGTGTCAAACATGCTAAAATTCTGACGAATCTTTTCAGACAAAAATACACATTTTTAAAAGTATTTAGCCCAATGCTGGTCCTATCTTGGGGGAAGGGGGATAGATGGAAATTGTTCTGCACGTAACATTTATAAATAACTCAATTGTTGTAAATTAAATCTGTATTACTTAGTCTCACAAAATAAGAATTTTTAGGTTTGTATATTGAATAGGTAAGAAAAGCTTTTAGCCCTTTTAAGGGAACTATTTCTAAAATATCCATTCTCTAAATTTTCCATTGTTACAGACAAAATTGATAACTTTTGCCAAACATACTCAGAAAACAGAAGTATTTTTAAATATCTGACCCAAATACCTTAAGGGTGGAGGCGGACATGGGATGTAGTGGGTGTGGATATTAAAAAGAGTGATACTTAAATTATTTGAGCCGATTACAATTAAATTAAACCGGTTTTGAATAAAAATAATTTTAAAGTTTTTATATTGAATATTATCCATAAGAAACAAAAACAGTTTAAGGAAAATAACTCTGGAGTTACAATCCGCATAATGATGATCTATACTCTAGTTTCTTGAAGTTTGCAGTTAAGATATACGAATACAGTCCACACACAATTTCATGATTTCCATTTAGTTTTGTTAGGTATTTATATCACTCATTTAATAAAAAAACATAGTTTTAAAATTAAGTTATTTTGTCTTATCTAGCTAAATCTTATCTTATCTAAAGTATGAAAACATAATTTTCAGGAAATCACGCTATTTTCAAGCGAGTCCATTCTTCTTCAATTTTAAAAATTCAGTTGAAACAATAATATAAAACCGGAGATAGTTGAATACAGACAGAATAAATTCAGTCATACAGTTGTCATTTAATTCGGAACGAATTATGTATATAAGAGGTGTTGATGAAACTTAAAACTTACAAGATTCCAAAAAAGTAATTGATACCTTACCAGTTTTACTGATTTTCGGTTTGCTACCAGGTACCATTGCATTGTCTGACAACGGAGCACACGTCTGTTTTCGCTTGGTCGCCTAAACAAGAAAAAAATAATGTATTATTATATTAAGCTATACAGACATACAAAAGAAGTACAATCAAATAACGTTTCATTGTTATAAGTCATGATATTTGTATTTTATAGAGGATATTTGTTGGTTTCAGTGTAAGATCACTTTTCAAAACATAAAAAGCCTCTATTTAAATATCTATAGCAGAATAATGCTACATAACCTTCTGCCTTTAAGTCGCTTTCTGTCCTGAGAGGTCCTGTTAGTTTTACGAAATATGTCTATCAGGATATATGCTTTGTGTGCCGTTTCTCGTGCCCCTTGATAACAAAAATTGCATTATGCTTACATATAAGAAATGTCATTTGACAATGAATACAGGACATGACAGTACAGTTAACTTACCCTTTTTATCCATTTTTTTCCCCAGCAGGACATCGAATATTTAGTTGTTTTTTAAATTCTTTAATGCCACGAGCGTTGTCGTTTTAGAAACCAACGTTCTCCCGAGGTCGTGCCTTTTGATTGGTCAACAAAATGACATGCTGTAAAGCTGATAAAATAATAAACTAGGTTAGGTACCCCTAGATTTTATTAAGTGATGTGCATGCATATTTTTATATGCAATGTAACATCATAAGTGCTATACGTAATAAGAATAAGATAGATCTACAAACTTAGTAGCAGATAAATTCGATTACACAGTAACCAGTAACGTTTCAATGTGAAAATATAAAGACCAACATAGTAGCTAAATTTAACAGTTACCTAGTGCCAGATTTAAAAATCAGTCCATACATTTTCGTATCTTTGCATACCAGTCCATAATAAAGCAGAAAAGAAATACTCTTTCGCTTACAACACAAGACACTAACAATATGAACAGGTGGTGTTTGCTGTTAAAAAATCACTGACAGTGTGGGCAAAAGAAACTTGAATGCCTCCTTACTACTCTTACATTGGTGAACAAAACTGAAGATGGGTCCAGTGTTGACATTTATCGCATTGTGCCCACTTAATAATGACAAGGTTTACACAGTCCTTCAAGGTAGGGGGATAACTTTTTACAAATGCAACACGTTTCAGATTCAGACAAATCTTCTTCATTGTCAGTATCTGAAAAGTGCAATTGCCTTGACACATTTTTGATACCACTGGTACTTAGCCTTTGAGAGGACACCTTTGACTTTTTGATTTTGTTTGTCTTTACATTGTTGTTTTTTTTTTCCTTTAACCTTTTTGTTTTGTTTATAGTTTGTCAGAGTTTCTAAAACGTCATCTTCTGTTTCAGCTTTGCCTCCTATGCGAGGCCCTTTTAATCCAGTTACAGGCTTTGTACAATTTTCATTTTGGTTCTTGATAATCGCATCCTTTGGTCCTGATTCCTTTAACTTCTGTTCAAGCAAATTTTCTATAGTTTCGTCAGATTCTGTGCTTAAGTTTGATTTCTTTGTATATGACTCAGATGGCACTATCATTTCAAGAGGAAGCTTTCCAGCATTATATGGAGGTATGCCTGATTTTCCTAAATGCAGATGATATATTTAAAGGAGTCATAGTTTTAAGATATGCTCTGCTTGACGGATCAGCTGTGTTGTATTTCGTGATTACTTCTCCTCTTGATCTTGCCATGAAAAGATTACATTTCATGTAGTGTGTTGACTTAAAAGAGCCAAAACATCCTGCATCAAGAGGTTGTAATGCATTGCTTGTATGAGGTGGTAGAACGAAAACAACAATATAGTTCTGCTTTGCCCATTCAATAACATCAATTGACACATGTGATGCATGGCCATCAAATAACAGAAGACGATGTTCAGATGGATTTGCTCTGGCTGTAACAAATTTCAGGAAATGGTTCTTTAAATAATTTTTGAAAACCTGCGTATTTGACCAGCGGTCTCAGAAATGGCATAATTACTACCTGGTAGTGCACCTGTCATTAAATCATCTTTGAGTCTCTTCCCCTTGAATACGTAGAAGGGAGGAAGAGCTAAGCCTGTTGCACTTACACAAGCTATTACAGTCACAGTTGTTGAGTTTGGCGAAGTAACTGATTGTGTTGCTGATGATTGACGTGAAGTAATGACTAAAGATGGTTGTGTTGGCTGCAGACCAGTCTCGTCTAAGTTGTTTATCAGATGGGGCTTATTTAGTTTAAGTTATATTTTTCCAAAATGTCATTCAGGTTTTCATAGTACGTATCCACTATTTCTTGTGTTAACGACTTAGCCCTGTTTGAATCAAGAGACCTTGATTTGATAACTTTAAGCTTAGAGTCCCAGCGCTTAAGAAAGCCATAATACCATTTGTTACTCATCTTTTCACCCTTAGATTTTCTCCCCAATTTCACAGCCAGTTCAGCAGCTAAGACATTTAGTTGAGCTCTATTCATACCACAGCCTAGTTTTGACAATGTTTCAATGTGACTCACTAACTGTTCTTCTTCATCCTTAGTGAAGAGGGATAAATTGCCCATTTTTACATCAATTTTTTTTTTTAAACTCTATCCCTTAATGTTTGAGTAGGCACTCCATAGAGTCTTGCTGCTTTTTTACTTTCATTTTTTCTCTCTTGTACAGCATTGTATGCTTGAATTAATTGTTCAGAAGAATATGAACGTAGCTTTTGCCTTTTATTAGGATTTTTCTGGAAGAGAAGACAGACAAACATAAGTAACGGACAGTCATTTAACTAAATTACGTAGTACGTTACACATTATCAGAAGAAAATAATTTATGACTGTTACACCTCAAGCCGACTTTTCTTGTATTTACGGTAAATCTGCGCATGTCAACGCTGCATGATGATTGTAAACAAAGAGGAAAAAACGTGTTTTCATAAATTTAATTTAAGTATTTAATGAAATAATGTATGAAATTCAATCTAAGTTCACATGATTTGATATGTATATAGTGTTTGACTTCATACTGACCTGTTTTAATCGCATTTTTGATAGCTGTGACTGAACAGTGTCTCTGTAGATTTATAACCGGATGGAATGTGATCACATTCAGACATTCTTTTTTTATAAAAATGACGTAAAATTAAAAAAGCACGACCTCGGGAAAACGCACGAGCTACGGCAAACAAACCATATGTATGCAACAAAATGTCTTTTGACATGTAGAGTATTGTAATGTAAGCTTATTGACATTAACTATAGCGAGATAATTTCGAAATGATGTGATGTTTCCAGTTTATTTCTCGTTCATTATATCCTCATTTCATGTTTTAACAAGTGACAGGAAATTGTCACAAAACCAGGTTTTCATTTTCCAGTCTGCTGGCCGAGCGCAAATGTTTAAATATCTTGAGAAATGTAGGAGGAAGTGGGCACGTGACAGTATTCTTCTACATGTATATATAACATATGTGGAAAAAAAGCAAAGGGCCATAATTCAGGCAAAAATTATAAAAAAAAGAAAGAAAGAAAAACAAAATTGCTCTGTGTGGGGTTTGAACCGCTGGTTTCATGAGAAATTTTGTCATCTTACTGTAACAGAATACTCCAAAGTATACAGGACTGGTAATCTATTCTAAAAATAGACAGTAATAACAGAGTATTCTCCCTTTTATAATAACAGAGTATTCTCCCTTTTATATATACTTAAATAAGGAGACACAAAATTGATAACGGACGGACGGACGACCAGGGGCAGAACATTATATATTCAAAATTCTTTAGTTCACAATTATAGTTCTGTGAAAGTTTGGTTGAAATCCCTTGAGAAATGTAGGAGTTGCACACAGAAGAGTATTTCTCTATATATATTACATTATGTGGAAAAAAACAAAGGCCCATAATTCTGTCAAAAATGATCAAATCACAAAACCCCGACAATATGCGCCAGGGCACTTGGTGACAATAATTCTGTGAAAGTTTGGTTGAAATCCCTTGAGAAAGAAGGAGTTGCGCACAGAAGAATTACATATGTGAAAAAAACAAAGGGCCATAATTAGGTCAAAAATGACCAAATCACAAAACCCCGACAATATGCGCCAGGGCACTTCATGACAATACTTCTGTGAAAGTTTGGTTGAAATCCGTTGAGAAATGTAGGAGGAGTTGCGCACAGAAGAAATTGTTTACGCCCGCCCGCCGACGTACCTCAATCTAATAACCAGGATTTTTCCTTCGGAAAACCTGGTTAAAAATCCATAGGTTGTTCATTGTTTACATGTACCTGCTTATCATAGACTTGAGTCTGTAACAAATCATCATTCTTCGGTCCTTCAACTGTTTTGAAAGTCCTTGGTCTTTTTCCACGAATATCTGCTATATTAACACGAGATCTTTTTAAGTTGCTCACAAGTGATCGAGACATTCCAGTTGCTGCACTTATACTTGACACAGAGCGTCTGTTTTGAATTTGTACACCGTAGTCACCCTTTTCCAGCCTTGAAAGTGTTTTCCAGATTTTCCTGGGCATAGTGCTGTAAAATATCATAATTATCTAACCTATTATTAATCATACTACACTACTTACCACTTTACTTTCTATCTGTTATTTATCTAAATCAAAACTGTCAAACTAAAATTGACTTGAAATAACTACCTGTATTGAAAAGCTTTGAATAAAGGTGATAAAACTTGCGTTTCGTGTTGTTTTTTGCAACAATAGTTTAACAAAAGCAGTTACAATGAGCAATAATATAAAGTCTTCACGACCTAGATAATAAGATGTTTGAATTGATGTCTAATCGCAATGCAATTGTTTTAAAGTGCCGAGATGTTCTCTTTAAATTCTAATTTTTTAATTATCATCATTCTGCTTCATTTGTCATGTAATTGTTTTTCTTCATTTCTGAATAAAATTGATTTTGTTACTTTTGTTCCGATATTCAAGACGCTCTTTGTGTCAGAATAGTACTCACACTCGCTATCCGTATAAGTGGTTTCCTCATCGCTTACATCAGTAATGAGAACGAGAGTTTAATTATCTTTTTCACATATTTGACAATTTCTGCACAATTGCAGTTACTATCACTGTTTTTCAGCTATAAGACCTACGCTTCTTTATTTTCGAAATTATCTTTTCTATCCTCAATATCCGACGTCACACTAACGTTGGATCAAAGTTTGATTAAGCTTGCGACGTAACAGTTATTTGTTACAGATCTATGCTGTCATATCTCAAAGCTCGTCGAAATCTTAAAAACACACTCAACAGGTTTAGAAACGCAAAGATTTCCCCTGTTGAACATTTTTATTTGAATGACGCTATTGTTTTTATTTCTATTTAAGTCATTTTTTTGCGATGAATTACTGAAACTTTTACAAGAATTCAATTTTATATTGTTTTTGTTGTGTATTAAATTTGAATAAATTTGAAACATGATAACATTATTGAAATAAATGTTTTGCCACTTTTGCGTTTCTAAACCGGTTGAGTGTATCTTGTCAGTTTTTATTGAATTTCTACCTTATATGCATATCAACCCCCATGTTTTATTTTTGTATTCTAAAACAAAGATCTTAATTAAACTGTAGGCAAATATTTAAAAAAAAACTTTTTATTTCTTTATCATGAAAAAATCATTTATCAAAAATTTAAAAAAATGTATTTTAGTAAAGTGGGTGGGGTAATGATAAGGAGCTTACATTTTTTCATCATAACGTATGACATATTACATTTATAAGATGGAAACGTTTCATATATGTTCATGCCATGTACACTCTTCTTATGAAGGAAATAAAGAATTATCTATTGACCTTGCTCTGTTGCTGTATCAATAAAGATTAACATTGCAAAAAAGTAGTCATTGACCCAGCATTGTTTTTTTCCAGAAATTAACTAGCAATATATTAGTCACTATCAAAAACAGATTCAATAAAGTTTCTTGTCATTTTGATTTTTAACTGTGACTCCCTTAAAATAATGGTGCCGAAATAATTTTCAAATCTGATAAATGTGTAATGTATCTTCCTAAAATTTTAAGTCGTATCCATTTCTCTTTAAAAAGAGGTATTTGTTTAATAGATACTATAGGCCTACTGCCGCCAGATATGTTGAAATACAGTGGGGGAAGGACTTGTTTATGAAGCAAATTATCATACCATACTATTTATGCAGTTCAATGCGTTATATTTTGCTCATTGAAAGCCATTTTGCCGCCTCTTTGATGCTCTGCATCAATACTTTTCTTGTCACTTTTAATAAGATAATCAATTGGCTTACAATTGGTACAACACACCACTCTTGGGCACATGTTTTGTACTTGCATTTATACATGTATTTCTGCAAGGTACGCAATTGACGAAAATAATTCAGCCGGCCCAGAAAATATATTTGGTAAAACATATGTTTCTAATGTGACGATATAATTTCGAGCGACCGCATCTTCGAGTAAACGCATCAGATATTGTCTAAAATAGGTCACTGACACCGGAAGTTGTCGTAATTAGAAGTGCAATTTTAAAGGCAAAAACAACAATTCTTAAATAAAATGAATTAAACAAGTATTTTTTATTTACGTTATTACGAAACAAATACAATATACACATAAAATAGATATGCATCATGAAAAAGGAACCGACATTTTTCAGACGACAATACATTTTTACAACATACACAATTTATACACGGGTGATATATACAATGCCATTCACTAGATTACTCGAATCTAATATAAACGATACTGTTACCGTTTCATATATCCTCCCAGATACATTTATACAGACGTAAAAAATACTTCTCATTTTCTTTGTATCTTATCATCTTCACCAAGTTACTCTGACTGTAAATAATTTATTATGTTTTACAATATATTTTTCTGACCGTATTATCTACAAAAAACGACTGAAAGAGAAGTACATTTGTAATCCTATGTATTGTTAAAACATGTAATAAGAGCATCATGATTTGTATTATTTCAATGCTGTTACGTTTCCTCTACCAAGACGAATTGCGTGCGTAAAATGAATAAAGCATTGTATAAGTTTATAAACGCCTGTTTTGGTATCATCTATTATTCAGTTTGAAAAAAAAACACATGCAACATCGTTAGTAGGGAATAGAGAGGCTTATGTATTTTATATTCTTGTTTCTGTCTCATGACACAGGAAACTGAACCTTGAAACTATAAACTGTATATTGTAACTGGATATTGTATACACCACAGATTTGTCACGAAGCAGTCACGCAGCAAGACTTTATAATAATGTTTAAGTCTGCATAGGTTTTAATACTGTCATGATAGTTTTGCTCTGGGGACAATTACTCCAGCCTTTTAATTCACTGGCAGAAATTCTTCGTTGTTATAATGACAATAAACCAAAATATGGAAGTCGTAGTACATCTCAGGAAATGGGCGCTGGTAACATCTTTTGCGACAATGAACCAATTTTTGGATATTTGTGTACATAAATATCAGAATCCAATATTGGGGGACTTTCGTATACGACGGTTAACCATTTCTGGCCTCCTAGTGTGTCTAAACTTGGGACATGGAACAGAAAATACTAACGATAGACCAATTTATGGATGTCGTAGTGCATCTCAGGAAAAAAGAAATAGGCGACTGTTTATACCTATACAGAAATTTTGTGGGCTATTCTCGCGTCCGACCACGACCCAATTTCATTCCAAAATATAACTCGACATTTTCCGAAAATCGTTATATGGAAAGCTTTTCCGGTCAAACTTTTGATGGCCGATTAGTGTGTTCCTTGGCCGTTTGAGAGGTTTTCTGTCAATTCGGGATAAAAAAAGTGGCCGTTGGCTGGAGTTTGGAGGTGGCTGTTGGTGGGAGGTAAATCATATAGAAAAACCAACGAGGGAATTCAAATTGAAGTGGTAAGGATATGGCTGGTGGTGGGAGGTGACCGCTAGTGGAGATTACACTGTATATATCATCAAAGAAATCAGGGCAGAAAATGCAGGTATTTTGTTAAGTACTGAAATTCCATGCCAATGAAATTTTCTAAGTTTAAAATTTCCAGTATCTGCCCATGTCTTAACCGCCCTGATTTTTCAGATTCTGGTTCAGAAACACCCTGCCCCAGCCCTGATCTCATATGAATTCCATCTGGTTTGTTCATGCAATTTTGTTTGCTGATCTTGAAAAGCAAAGTGTTAAAATGGAGACATTCGTCTTTGTAAAATTTAATTCCATAAAGTTCAAAATAATCTAGGGTAAAGTTGTTACACACTTCCCTGTTTAAGACTACCTCCGAATAAAGACAATCCTGCAAATACAGACCAGCACTGGTATCACGTTGCACTATGCATCTCTAATAGAAGCACATGTGAATAAAGACCACCTGTAAAAAAGATCCCATTTGTATCTTCCCAACAGTGGTGTTGTGCACACGTTTGACTGTATAAACAAGATATAGATTTGAAAAACAATGATGATTTTGTTGTTAGCTTTAGTTCTAGAACATGGTATGAAACGATAACTAAGTTAATGAATCTCTGATCGGAAGATGTACATACTTCCTCATGCAACGTATAATAGATGAAAAAGTGCATGCTCTGAATATTCTGGTAAGGCTTCGTTATAGGGTTATTCCATTTCCTTAAAGCTGCATCTAACAAGTATATACATATATATTAAAGCAGAACATAAATTGGAAGCCCTAACTATATATAACACATGAGCACGCAGTTCAGTTCGAAATAAACGTCGCCGAGTGACTGCCGTGTTTCGCAAGGTGACGGATATTTCTATCTAAACCAAAATCAATGTCTCATGATAGAAACGTTTTCTTACATACCTTCTTGCATTCTAAATGCAAACTTTTCGAAATGATGCATTTCCATATACAACAAACGATATTGAGATGGTGTGTTTTGGAAAGTGACGTCAGAATGTTTATAATGATACTTCACAAGTAATTCTTGTGAGTCGTCTCCGGCATCGGTAAATTACCGGAAATGTCGATATGGATGAAGTACCTTACATTACATATAGTGATAGTAGGCATTCAGAAAAAATTCTATCTTTATCATCTCTCTTTAAATATTGAAATTATACTTGTTCGATATGTAAATCGATAAATTTATCACCTGTTGACTTAATTCTGCATTAATTGATGGGGACATTAAAAGGAATAATTTACTCGAGTAACCAAGTTTCCCAGATTTATGAATTACTTAGTTTTAAAACGCAAATTATGTTCTTTAAAACATAAGTCAGAATTAAATTCTATGATGGGTGTGCACCATAAACCGGTTTAAGCTCCCCGGTGGTGTTTTTGCCACTGACCGTTCCAAGGCGGTGCCCCACTGTGTTCCTTTAATTGTTCGTTTTGTCCGCGTGTGTTTGCTTTGTATGCTAGTGTGTGTGTGTGTGTGTGTGTGTGTGCGTGCGTGCGTGCGTGCGTGCGTGCGTGCGTGCGTGCGTGCGTGCGTGCGTGCGTGTGTGTGTTGGTGGTGTGCACTTCTGGGTGTTGTGGGGCTCGTTTTGGGGAGGCTGCGTTTTTGGTACGTGGCATTCCCTGTTTGATATTATTTTTGTTTTTTTGTTTTCATATTTTAGCACAGAACAACGATAGAGGGCAATGAAAAGAATCGCAGTGTCTGAAATACACAACTCCCTTGTTAAACGTATAAACTATTTCCCTTTATCATAGAAATGCTTGACTGAATCCTTGCTAGATTAACAATAACTATGATTGATTGAAAATTATTGATACAGTCTGGTGTCAGACATAACAAGGAGAAAACGCCCAATCTTCATCAAATAATAAACTACCTTATAATTCTTTCCTGCCCCATAAGATACCAGTATTGGCTCTTCAGACACTGTCAGACATAACAAGGAGAAAACGCCCAATCTTCATCAAATAATAAACTACCTTATAATTCTTTCCTGCCCCATAAGATACCAGTATTGGCTCTTCAAAAACAATAAAGTTGATTTAACTCGCTATTACTTTCTAAGCAGACCATTACACATTGAATAAATTTAGCAATAATACATGTACAGTTATAAATTACAACTTTGTTTTTTAATAAAATTTCTATATAAGCAAAATATTCAAAATGTGCATAAATTATTTATTCGAAAAAAAAAGGTAAAGCAACGTTTTCTATTAGATTTAGGAAAAAAGTGGAAAACTTGAAACATGTATTTTGTTTAAGCAAAATTAAAATTTGCAAGCACTCTTTGATCAGGAATAGTGTTAATAATAATCATTAAAAAACAAACGTGTGTATAATACAGCACTACAGGTTGTAAATAAATCATATGAAAGTAACAAATTAAGAAAATAACATAGTCTTATTCTTCACTTACCACTTTTAAAATCTAATCCAAACCATTAAGATTCACATTACACCAACGACAAATAGTTTTTACAACCAAATTGCCTAATCCAAAGTGGTAAAGCAGGAAGAAATGTAATACATTTATAGCAAGCTAAAATTTCAATATTAAAGAGGTCGAATACTGACGCTTATGTTCTTTATATAATTAATATGCTTTTACAATCACTTGGTCATTTGAATGAGCGGTGTCAGTTAGCATATCAAAACAAAGATGAAATAATGGATGTACACTTAGAAGACAACTAACAGTACATGTAGTTGAGGTTTGAAACGTAAGGGATTCTTAAAAACACTCTTGATTGGTCTATATGTCCTATTACATTTATACAATAATGTATGTATCGATTGATCAACCACGGACCTATGTTCTATATACTCATGTGCCGTTGTATTGTATTAATGTCGCTTTCTCAACATAACAATTTTACTATAAGAAATCATTTATTGCAATGCAGTGCACTATATAGAGGATAATTGTTGGTTTCGGTGTAATATCACATTATAATTTCACCGAGAGGGCACCAAAAGTAATATGTTCACAAGTTACCTTTGCAGTGAAATTATCGTGATAATACATCGATACCAACAATTTTTCTGTTTATTTTATGTCTAAAACTCTACTTTTGTTGGGTTTATTTCAATAAAATGTCGAAATTCGCGGGAAATGTCATCAGAAAGCATCACAAAGATGAAGTCATTGTAACGACGTCATCATCATATAGTTTCCGGCATTCAGTACGCTCGGTATACTTTTTGATGTTAATCCGGGTAACAGATTTTGATAATTTTCACTGAGTGGCCAGTGAGTTTATCGGGATATAATTCATCGATATATTTCGATAAACCACCGAAAAACATAAAATAAAAATGTACTTCCAATTGTAAAAACGACGTTAGAAATACAAATACATGTAATGCTCAATTTCTGATTTGGTAATATCTAATTGCTTCATTTAACTGTAACATAAAAATGGTCATGTGATTATGGCATTATATCGAAGATACAGTCCGGTGCTCTACAAGTCGATTAAAACAAATCATGACATAGTAATCCCTATACGAAGTGCTATCAAATGGTAGTATAAATAGTACCAAAACTTTTGTATTTTTAGGAAAATCACCCGCCACTAAAGACAATTTGTCATTTTGACTCCACACAGAACTGATGTAAACAATGCTATTTATGGTGTAATAATACAATGAATGTATATAGTATTCCGTGATGTAGAGTGTAAAAATAATTATACAATGTAATGTCAATGTCATTAATCACCAAAAAACTTTTACATACATTTACAATATTTGCTTGAGTCTTTGGTTTAGCAGTTACGCAGCACAGTTTTAAACAAAAAAGAAATTCGGTTTCTGGCTTTTACAACAGAAGTTCGGTCAAATAAAAGGCAATGTTTTACTATGACACAACTGAATCCCAATCTGCCAACAAAATCCGGTAACAGCAACAAACTCTACCTTTAAACATGACACTGTAATAAAAACGAATGAAGTGAACACACCTCTTTTTATTTTAACTATCCAGCTTGACAATAGCTAAATAAAGTCAGTATGGTGAGGACTCCAGGGAGATCGTCAGTATAAAGATGACTTCAGGAAGATAGTCAGTATAAGGAGGATTCAGGAAGATAGTCAGTATGAAGAGGACTCCAGGAAGATAGTCAGTATAAAGAGGACTGCAGGAAGATAGTCAGTATGGTGAAGACTCCGGGAAGATAGTCAGTATAAAGAGGACTCAGGGAAGATAGTCAGTATGAAGAGGACTCCCGGAAGATAGTCAGTATGAAGAGGACTCAAGGAAGATAGTCAGTATAAAGAGGACTCCGGGAAGAAAGTCAGTATAAAGAGGACTCAAGGAAGATAGTCAGTATAAAGAGGACTCAATGAAGATAGTCAGTATAAAGAGGACTCAAGGAAGATAGTCAGTATGAAGAGGACTCAAGGGAGATAGTCTGTATAAAGAGGACTCCGGGAAGATAGTCAGTATGAAGAGGACTCAAGGAAGATAGTCAGTATAAAGAGGATTCCAGAAAGATAGATGGTGAGGTCTTCAGGAAGACAGTCATTATGGTGAGGACTTCAGGATGGTAGTCAGTATGATGAGGACTTCAGGAACATAGTCAGTATATAGAGGACTCCAGAAAGATAGTCAGTATGGTGATCATTCAAGGAAGATAATCAGTATGAAGAAGACTTCAGGAGGACAGTCATTATGGTTAGGACTTCAGAAAGATAGACAGTATGGTGAGGACTTCAGGAAGGTAGTCAGTATGATGAGGACTTCAGGAAGACAGTCACTATAATGAGGACTTCAGTAAGACAGTCATTATGGTGAGGACTTCAGGAAGACAGTCATTATGGTGAGGACTTCAGGAAGACAGTCATTATGGTGAGGACTTCAGGAAAATAGTCAGTATGTTGAGGACCTCAGGAAGATAGTCAGTATGGTGTAGACCCCAGGAAGATAGTCAGTATGTTCATGACTCCATGATGATAGTCAGTATAGTGAGGAGTCCAGGATGATAGTCAGTATGGTGAGGACTTCAGGAAGATAGACAGTATGGTGTGGACTTCAGGAAGATAGAAGTATGGTGAGGACTTCAGGAAGATAGACAGTATGGTGAGGACTTCAGGAAGATAGTCAGTATGATGAGGACTTCAGGAACATAATCAGTATATAGAGGACTCCAGAAAGATAGTCAGTATGGTGAGGACTTCAAGAAGACAGTCATTATGGTGAGGACTTCAGGAAGATAGACAGTATTGTGTACACTCCAGGAAGATAGTCAGTATGTTCAGGACTCCAAGATGATAGTCAGTATGGTAAGGTCTCCAGTAAGAAGCCATCGAGAATAGATATTTTCAAGCTAGATACATGTAGTTAAATTAAAAGAGATATTTTCACTTCATTTGTTATTACATTGTCGTGTTTTATGATGTAAAATAGTAAGTTAAAACGAGACTAAGTGAGTACCAAGCCATATAACGTACCATTTGAAAAGATCATGCTATGTCAAGCGGGTAACTTTTTTAGAACAGTGAATGCGAAAGAACAGTGATAGGTAAGACGAGAACAAATTGTTTGAGCATATATACAATGGTAAAATTGTTTTACGTAACCGAGTCGCTGAAAAGCGGGAGGTAACTCATTTCTCTTATTTGGTTCATACCTGAAAAGGTTAACTCTTGAACTGATATGATATAAAATCTCTGATGAATAAAATATATTACGCGGTCTATTTCCCAACGGCTTAAAGATGCAATACATATTTCATAAAAAGCTCTCAAATACCTGATAAAACTGACATGTCTTTTGTTTTAAGATATTTTTAATTGTTGTATAATATTTTAACAAGGAGGCTATTATGATCCTGTATCGCGCACCTTAGTGAAAAGAACACATGCGATACATGATCAGATCTGCATAATTCCTGACAATAAATATAATAAGTGTGCATCAGAACAGAGCTCTGTAAGCGATTTGTTTAGAAGACCATGCAAGGAACGATCTCCTGAAACTTGACTGAAATTGACGAAGTGGTTAAGGAGGAGCTGTTGTTTAAATATATATTACCTATTTCAAGCTCACATGGACATGTTGTGCAGTTAATCAATACCGTCTTGGTAATTTTGATAAAGGACTATCTGCATAGAATTCAATTGTTTGAACAATCTTAATAGAGCTTCGTGGTTTAGTACAAGAGGTTGTTTGAAGCATATTATGGGCAATGGACGACGTGCAACAACAAGGCGTAGAACTTAAATCTTTGGCATGTAGCATTGCCTATTGAACTTCTAGAAATAGTGTTCATATCATGACCCCTAGGTTAAAATTGGCATAGGCTTATATTAAGGCATGTGAACACCTCGATTTGGAGGTTAGTTGAAAAACAGAGCCAGTGACACTTCCGGGTAATTGGTAAGAAACAGTTAGGACAAAAAATGTAAGCATACGTTCGTTATTTTGAAGCTACAGCAATGAATTTTGAACTACGTGGATAGTTATGTATGCAATTTTCAACTTTTACCTTCGCTAACTTTGACCAACTGACTTACTTTCTATTTTTGAAGCTACATCAATAAATTTGAACATTGTATACAGTTTTGCATGTAAATTGCAATTTAAACCTTGCCCTTGACCTACCGACTTACTTTCTTTCTTGTATTCTAAGCTACAGCAATGAAATTTGAACGATATATACAGTTTTGAATGCTTATTTCAACTTTGATCTTGGCTGACCTTGAGCTTGAGCTTTAGTCTGTTTTTTTTTCAAGCTCCGGCTTCCGCTCTTTCTTAATAGAAATGTCTACATATTTTCATTATATAGTAAGAGAAGTGAACTATAAATTTGTATTGTCATATTTGAGAAGGGTCGTGAGATTTTTGAGTAGCAGAAAAGTAAATAAATTGTAAACTCATTAATTCAAACAAATGATAAACTAGACAGTACGTGATTGTGGTAGTAGTTATACATCAATATGCCATTTCCCATAAAATGATTTCATTAAGTGAAGTTTTGCAGAAGTTATTTGCTGATACATTTTAGCAAGTGAGAAAAGTTAACTTGTTATTGGAAACTCTTAATTCTCGATACTGTGACATCAGCCAAGTAAGTTTTCCTACCAATGTGCACAACTAATCTTGCTGCTGATCGCTTAAACGAAGCTACGTCGATGTTGTCTCACAATTATGAGGACCAGATCTGATATTGTATAGTAGTAGCGGTGTCCTCGGCCAAAACGAGACTGGCATCGTGCCGATAACTGAATATCATCCTTTTTATTAAATGCCGACTGAAAGGATGAAGTTCGATGTCTTATTTCCTGTCAAGATGCTTGTTCGATCTTCTCGGGCACCATGGGGTGGCCATTAGCAAGGTACACTAATTCAACAGACTGAGTGTCAATTGCCACTCTCTGTCTTCGATGTTGATTCCATCCTGTGTGAGTCTCGGGAACAGTTAATCTAAGTTGTAAGAACTTATTTCGCAATCGAGAATAAATAAAATATTGACATATGTAATAGTAATATTCATTAACATAATTTATATTATGCATAGGCTTAATATCTTCTCTGCAGCATTATACCATAAAAGCTGTCGGGTCCGACCGTGTTACGTCAACGCTGTAATATAAGTTGGAATTTAATGGAACTTATCATACCCATTAATCATTTTCTCAAAGGCATTACTACGGTATATGTTGTCAATAAAAGCCAAAAAGTGTAACTGTTTGATTTTTAATCGGTATTTGTAAGTAATAATAAACATATTTATTTACTTTTATTATGCTTTGATAAGAATTCTGTTTTAACGTAGCTGATATGAGGCTATATATTTCTTATTTTGTAGGAACCACAAACAAAACCAAGAAGTTGTCTAGCCTATTTGGATCGAAGTCTTAACATCATATACCAAACGGGGTTCTGCGACAGCATTTATCGTATTTTACAAATATTCAAGGAACCGAGCCCCACCTGAGTGTAAGTCAATGAAATAATTATAATAGACAAATTGCAAGCACTATTACGCATATTTCTTAGATTACGATGTAAATGTCAGATACTCTTGTTATTGAAAGTGAAATAGAAGACGTTGTCTATTTAACACGTAATGTTATAAAGGGGCGAATTCGACTAGCTAATAAAAATATCTTATGTAAATACCAGGAACAATATGTGACGTTCTTTTCATTTTGCTAGATCCTCCATTCTTATTTTCCCTTAGCCGTGCGTTCACAAAGCCATGATTAAACACAGCATTCGCCGTCCTTACGAAACGTCTGCTTTTATATGCAGTTTCGTTTTTGTCACGTGATAGATTATGGCACAGTAGAGAAATTAACTCACAAAAGGACGAATATCAGAAAGTTGAAGAAACAATGTGACGGTAATGGTAATGAGTATGCGCGTGACAGTTGTTTCCCTTGTGTAAATACATTTTATGGTTTAATCTTGCACACGCATCAATAAATCACACCTTTTCAATCGAGAAACTGTTACAAACCACTTGGACCCAAAGATCGACATGATGTTACCTTAATACTTATATTGCCGCCCACTCTCCTCTTCGATTTTCAATGATTGACTTAGTAGCTCTATTTCGATGATTTTGCTTTGATGTTCAGACGAAAACGCATCAGTTGCTACTAACATGATGCAGGAAGCTACAGACATGCTTTCAACACCGGCAGAAGATTCCTACCTACAAGTAATTACGGAGTGTCCCTTACATCTATTAATCTTTTCACGCTGTTACCAAAGCTGACTGCATTGCGGCATTTTTTTTTATTCTGGCGTTGAAAGGTAAGGGTGTTACCTTCGACATTCCTGGAGCAATGCGGACAACTACAATTAAGACCACAAGCATATATGGAAGATTTAAGAAGCTGTTGTCAACTGTAGTCGTAAGACACTCCTAGATATTCAAAACATCTTTCTTATTTGATATTAGATTTGGTTGTCGCAAAAGCGAGTTGTTATTTGTTATATATTCATTGAATAATTACAGAAATACAATGTAGGAAACTTTGAAAGCAATCCCTAAAGTAATTACTCCTCTGAAGATATAAATGGTGGACTAATTATTTAAACTATCTACCGAAAGTTTCTCTGATCTATTCTCGTATTATTTTATATGAATATATTTTGGTAGCCAGTAGAGCCCCGATATAGTTTTCCAAAGAAATCATACTTTAACATAGGATATATCGTAAATCGACAATAGTTTGAAATTGACCACAACTTTCACTTTTCCATCGTTACAAATATACCAGTAAGGATCAGACCATCGCGTGCCACTCATTCATCTAGCTATTGAACGCATAAAATATGAAACTCATTTACCGTCAATCTCGACAGTTTGAGAAGACGTTAATTCCATTATAGGTCAGCATAGCAAGAAGAAAATATGACACTGGCAGTTTCCAATAGAGGATGTGGACCTGCTTCCAAGGAATGATTGTAAGGAAACTAGATACATTAAATTTATACCTTTCCCCCAAAGAACACCCCAAAGAACAAACCACCCCTTTATTACCATCTATAATTTTGAGTTTTTATAATTATAAATTAGTGAACGGTAACTTTGTTAATGTCGATGCCCGTATGCTTTCAATTTTCTTTCCAAACTTAGCAATGAATAGATATGCAGTGGTGTTTAATTTAAAATTGCAATTTATCGTTATTAAATCTTTTCACTAAGGCCTCAGTCACACATTCAGGATTTTTACTGCCGTCCTTGATAGGACCATTCCCGATTAAAATTTGTCAAAAGCCTGTGATTCGTGGCTGGAAATTCAAACTTTATTAAAATTTGGAAACACATTTACGACAACAATCAGATATTGTTCAAGCAGCGTCCCGATTAAGCCGTTTCAAGCCGAATTCGTCCCGATTATCCCGTTCTCAAACCAATTCTGGTCCGATTTGTATCTTTTGCACGGTAAAACACGACCGAATCTGTCCCGAAAACGTCCCGATTCTCCCGAATGCGACCCGACAGTGATAAGACAGTGACCAGACTGTGAACCGACGCTGACGGAAGACATTCGGCAAGATCTGGACTAAATCGGCAAGAAGCGGCAATGAAAAATTTCTCCAAATTTCATGCTCGTTCCACAGGACACCGTCAAGACACAGTCCAGACAACACAGGACATTGTTACGATTTTGATCCGATACAGCAGAATCTGTCACGAAAGTCACGATTATAATCCGACTACACATAATCGGCTGAGTTTCCCGAATGTTACGGGACGCACCTAACTGTCGGGAGTGCTTGGCCGACCTCTCCGGACCATTCTCGATCCGTAGGACTCTGTTACGAACGTATACGATTGCGTTCAGACAATGATAGGGAATTTCAGATATTTGAGGATAGTAATCCGACTTTTTAACTTTTCGTGTCGTAGCGCTATCTGATCTCAAACAGGAAAATTGATGACGGTTTTGAACACATTTGTCGTGATAACTCGAAGTATGAATATGAGCTTGAGTAATCAAAGCTTACACATACATAATGCTGTATTCTATAATTTGAAAGCAATGAATTATGCAATTTATAAACAGAACGTGAGGAATATTGAGCATAATGTATCATCATTATTGTTTTGATATATCACTAGTGCGTACCACTTTACTTGTATATGGCTTTATTTAGGATGAATAGCTTTCACCAATAGTCGAGTAAACCTTAATTTGCAGCATTTGTTCTAATGTGTAAACTATTCCATGCCAATTTTAACCAGGTTATCAACGTAAATTCTGGTTATTATATTAGAGGAGGTCGTTGGGCGGGCGAGCGGATGGGCGGTGTCAAACAGGTAGTTTCCAGTCAATAGCTAGCTTTAGCTAGGAATAAGCTATTGCCGTGCAACTTGGTATGTAGGTAACATATATGGAACTGTAGCATGGAAACGAATTTCAGGTCCCTTAGGTTAAGGCCATTGTTACTAAAATAGAAAAATGGTTTCCTGTCAATTTGAGTTCGGAATGAGATATTGCCATGATACTTGGTGAAGGTAGCTTATACGCAGATGTAAATTGGGGTGGTATGTCAATGTCAACGTTGATGTTATGTAGAAGAAGAAAAACGATTTCCGGCCAATAACTTGTGTTGGGAATGTGTTATTGACATAAAACTTAGTATGTAGATAGCTTATATGGAAATGCATTTCGAGTATCTGGAGTAAAGGTCAATGTAGCTGTTATTTAAAGGTTTCCGACCAATAACTCGAGATGGGAATAAGTTATGGCCATGACATTTGGTATGTCGGTAGCTTACACTGAGATGTAGCTTTGGAATTATTTTGGGGTCCCTAGGGGCAATGTCTCTGTTTCTAAAAATAGAAAAACAATATCCACCTGTTTAAATGCATGCCATATCTATATAGTTTGCTTACTTCAACACTTGTTTAAATGTTGTTAGAACATCAGGAAATGGCAGGAGGCACATGTGATGATTTTTTTGTTTTAAAATTGAAATGAAAAATGAACTCCTGCAGCTTATATTTTGAAAACCTGGTTTCATGGCATTGTCGCGATTCTTGTTACATAAAGTTTACCAATTGTTCTTTGATGTTTTACCCGCACATATAAAAATACACTAGGGTAAAACTTGCATTTTGAGCTGCCATGATTTATTACGGTCTATGAAATGTATTTCATGAATCCTGTCCTGACTTACTCCTGTGGTTATAGCAGCCTTACTTATACAACCAAATGAAGGCGCAATGAAACCTGTTTTGCGTCATAATACATTATTTACTATTATAATTATAATCGTGATTAAATACTTCGCGACTTACATACTCTACTCTATTCATGTTAATACACAAACGAATGCATTGTCTTGTATTCAATATGTATTGTTCAGTCTTTTTGCTACAGTACACACTGTAGTTTCCTTTTTGTTTCTTGAATAGGGCTATCATCGAGAAACACACATGAAACCTCAAAACAAACACTAATATCAATAACGTCTAGTGGGAAGTAGTTCTACAGTGGAGGGTTTCTGCAGGATTCCTTACTTGGCTGTAAAACAATTGTTGTTTTTCTAAAGTGAGATCGGACAACAACAAAAATTGTTGTACAAAATGTCGAGCCAGTCAAAGTTTGCATGCAGAAATGTTCAAGGCATATTTTTATATAGTGTAGTATAGAATTCAGCAAAAGTCGACTACAGTAACTATTCATTTATTGGGGATAAGGTCAATGATACCATAAACGTAAAGCGCCCCTAAATGTGACAATAACACAAAATGTAGAGATCAAATTATTTTGCAAGATATATAGTACACTTTCAGCAGTTACAATACTACATTAAGCATAACGGAACAAGCCTTCTCTATGCTTCTATTTTAAAATAATTCACACAATTCTAATTATCACCGTAAACAATATCTCCTGATGCGGTCTTTTTGAATGTTCTTTACGATATCTTTAGTGATTTATTATAGCAATAATAAAACTTCTAGAAGTAACAAAATATATAAATACATATATTTCAAACGATCACGTATCTGTTGCCATGGTGGTTGTAACATTAAAAGTTTGATTTGTAGTCTAGACTACATATTACATTTAGCTCTCGCGTTTTTAATATGTTTTACATTTTATAGTGTATTGTAATTAAGGTTGTCCAGTATGTTTAAGAATTAGTAATTATCTTCAAAAATGAAAAATTAATTGCATAAAAATGGCTTTGTTTACTAAATACAAAAAAGCTAAATGTTGAGCCACCATCCTGATTTGTAACATTTTATGAATATTTCAAATATATGAAAAGCATAAAAAGAAAAGAAAAAGAAAGTAAAAAACAACATGGCCATTATGACTCGCTCACCTGAGTATCATTGCACTTCGAAACAAGAAGGTAGGTCATGAGGCCATAATCAAGGTCATTCATAGCTTCATAGGAATTGGTTTGCAAAACTGCACATATCATCCTTATTTCATCTCTCTAGCTTGAAAAACAAACTCTTAGCTAACGGTCAAGGTCAATATCAGCCAAGGTCAAAGCTAATCTGCATTCCAAATAGTGCATAGGTTTCAGATGTCATTGCTGTAGCTTCACAAACAGGAAAGCAGGCCAGTAAGTCAATGTCGTGATTAGATATGCCGAAGTTGAAACATACATGCAAAACTGTATACATGGTCCAATTTCATTAATATAGCTATAAAACAGACAGTAGGTCAGTAGGTCAAGTTCAATGTCTTCTAAGTCAAAGTTTGGATCTGCATGCAAAACTATCCATATATTTCAAATTTCAAATTTCCTTGTTGTAGCTTCAAAAACAAGAAAGTAGGTCTGTAGATCGAAGTCAGCCAATGTTGAAACCTACATGAAAAACTGTATATGGTTATAATTTCAATGATGTATCTTCAAAAACAGAACGTAGGTCAGTAGGTCAATGTCAGCCAAGCTCAAAGTTGATATAGGCATGCTCAACTACCCATATACATCGAATTGAATTGCAGTAGCTTCAAAAACAAGAAAGTAGGACACCGTAACCTCAAAATCAGTAGTGGTAATCTATGGATCAATCTAATTTAAAGATCAAAAGCCTACTGGTTCCCCAGTTAATAGATAATAGATCTAATGTAATTCCATAGGCGTGGTTAATTTTGCCAATCGGGGACAAATGTAAACACAATTCATAGAAGACCACCAGACAATGCTATATGCTCTAGCTCATGCAATTTCGAACTAGAAGATATTTAAAGTTTTCCTATACAAGTCTATGCAAAACAAGTGACCGGACTGGAGCCATGATTTGAACAAACTTGGTAGAGGGGCACTAGATAATGCTACAGACTAAATATATAATATCTTGTGGAGAAGAAGATTCTTCAAAGATTTTCCTATATAAATCTTTATGAAAACCAGTGACTCCTTGGTAGGATCCATATTGAGCCTAGGGGTATGATTTAAACAAACTTGAAAGAGGTCCACTACACAATGTTACACACTAATATCTAAGCACTAGGCCTTGTGGTTTTGGAAAATATTAAAAATAAAACCCTTTATAAATCTTTGAACAACAATAGGGCCATACTGTCCAGTATCGCTCTACTGGACTGACTGAACTGTTCTGAGTTAGTTTTGTGAATGTGACCAGTTATCGAGGTTTAAAATTAATTGGCTGTAAGACAATTTGTTTTCCAACTGCATGGCTGAATATCTAAACAGATCCTCTACAGGTTGTATGCAACTGAACAGTCTGAGCAAGTTTTGTGAAAATCGAATAGAAACTTTGACCCATAGAGTGTTATCAAGATAAGACAAATAGAAACGTTTTGAAAATAAACGCGTGTCTCCCACACTTAAGGGAAAATTAACTGTCACTAGCACTGTTACCTTGACCTTTGATCTACCCTAAAAACAATAGGAATCATTTGTGTTATAAGACCAATTATCATATGAAGTTTTACGACTGTAGATCTCTAGTTATAGAGCGGAAACAATTTTCAAAGCTCGGGTCACTGTGACCTTGAACTTTGATTCACTGACCCCAAAAAACAATAGGAATAATCTTTTAGTAACAACAATCATGCTATGAAGGCTGTGGATAATATTTTATTGATTGGAAACAAATTTTGGTTCACTGTGACCTTAACCGTTGACCAACTGACCCCAACAATAGAGATCAAATATTTTATAAGACCAATCAACCTCTAATAGATCTCAGGTCACTGAGTGGAAACGAATTTTAAAATGTGGGTCACTGTGACCTTAGCCCCAAGTACACAGCCAACAAAAGGGATCATCTCCTAGAATATTATGACCTGTAGAATGTTATCAAGGCAAAGCTAACAGAGGTATCTGTGACCTTGACCTTCGACCCAAAAAACAGTAGGGATCATCTTCTCAATAAGAGCAATCATCCTATGACTATGAAGACTATTGTTGATATAGATCCCAAAATATTGAGCGGAGATGATTTTAAATTTTGGGTCACTATGACCTTGACGTTTGACTCACTGACCCAAGAAATAACAAGGATCGTCTACATGTTTAATGCAACCTTTTGGGCAAGTTTCATGAAGTGTTATCCAGGAAAAGCTTACGGAGATCACGATGAGATTGACCTTTGACCCTAGTTTGAATTTTTGTTGAATTTGCCCTAGTGGTTTTGAAAATTTTGTTTGAACGGAATTGTTCACAACGAACAACGCACAGCGGACACAGGGTGATCACAATAGTTTACAATGAGCACTCTGTTATCAGATAAGCTCATAGTGTTCAAAAAAAAAGATATAAAAACAATATAATTGTAAAAATGTTAAAAACAATCACAGACATAGAATCGACAAAAAATCTGCGCAAGATTTATAATATGTATATTCAATTAAAAAAGCAATATTAGGAATGTTTTTGGAACAAATAATGGTAAATTTCTCTGATTAAATATCTGTCTTGGTTACATAGACGCTACAGTTAATTTTACATCTAAAGCGTTAATGGGACTTTAAACATCGGTAAATGAAACAATGAACCGCAAATGCAAAATGTAGAGCTCAAATTCTTTCACAAGATAAATCATTCGCATTCGGCATGAGTCACAAATAAAATTAATTTTACAAAATAAAACAAGAGTGCTATGATGGCCCTAAATCGCTCACCGGAGTACCAATGCACTTACCTGAGGAAGTCACTTGTTGTGTAAGGAAGTCAGTAGTTGCTAGGGATGACACCGGTTGCTATGGAAAGTAACTGGTTGCTAAAGAAATGACTGGTCGCTCAATGTCACCAGCTGCCAGGGACAGTCAGTGGATGCTAAGGAAATCACTGGTCACAAGTGAAGTCAGTGATTGCTAAAGAAGTCAATTATTGCTAGTTGCTAAGGATGTTAATTGTTGCTGAGGAAGTCACTGGTTTCTAAGGAGAGAACTTTTTCAAAGAGGATGCCATTGGCTGCTAAATAAGTCACTGGTTGCTAGGGGAACTCACTAGATGTTAAATAACTAACCTTTTGCATTGGAAATCAATGGTTGCTAAAGAAGTCATTTGTTCCGAAAGGACGTCACTGGTAGCTGAGGAAGTCACTGGTTGCTAAGGAAGTCATTGGTTACTTCTGAAGTTTATGGCTACCAGGGTAGAAAATGGTTGGTAAGGAAATCTATAGTCATAGGTCCAAGACGTTGGTTGCTTAAGATGTCACTGGCTGCTAAGGAAGTAGTTGCGAAATAGTTGATTAATTGCTAGTTGCTATTGGAAGCTAGGTTTCCTATAACTCTAAATACAAGGGACACCAACGACGTGGTCAGTTTTCATCCCAGGAGCATGATTTGAACAAACTTGGTCCACTAGACAATGCAACATACCAAATATATAAGATCAAGACCTTGTGCTTTTTCAGAAGACCTTGTGCTTTTGCAGAATAAGATGTATTAAGGTTTTTCTTAACAGGTCTATATAAAACAAGTGACCGCTGGGTGGGGCAAATATTGACCCTCATAAGTGACGAATGCCCCCGAAAGAGGTGTCTCACAGTCTGTCCTCTCCATGTGCTCAACAATTGTGCCATGTAATTTTAAAATCGTTCCATGAATGATAGAGTTACCATGCATACAGTATTCCATCACCTTTAAAAGTTCTAAGTGTAACCTTGACCTTTGAGGTAGGAACGTGGGTCTTGCACGCGACATATTGTCTTGATGTGCTGAATATTTGTGCCAAGTAATTTTATATTCAATCAATACATGACAAAGTTACAGTCCGGTTACAAATGTGTGCATATATACAGGATTCTATTACTTTCAAACTCTTAGTATGACCTTGACCTTTGAGGTACGGACGTGGGTTTTGCACGCGACACATTGTCTTGATGTGCTGAATATTTGTGTGAAGTTATTTTAAAATCCTTCAATGCATGACAAAGTTACAGTCCGGACACGAATGTATGTATATATACAGGATTTCATTACCTATAAATACTAAGTGTGACCTTGACCTTTGAAGTCGGGACTAGGGTTTCAAATATTTACATATTTTTCAATTTAGACCCCAGGGGCATAATTTTATCAAACTTGGTAGAGATGCACTGAATAATGCTAAACTAAATTATCTAAGCCCTTTGACCTGAAGTTACAGACAAGACGATCATTTAAGAGTTTCCTATTTAAATCTAAAGAAATCAAGTGACTATCCGGGCGGGCTCAATTTTGACCCCAGGAGCATGAATTAAACACATTTGGCAGAGGAAAACTGGATGATGCAGTATACCTTAAGTGATCATCTTTGTTTGATACATGGTCAATGTTTACATGGTCAACTTTATTAATGTAACTCTAAAAACTAGCCAGAGGGCCATGATAGCCCTGGAACGCACTCATGAGCTCATGGCACTTGACCTTTGATTCTGTGACCTCAAAGTCATTCGCGGTAATTTTCTGGTCAAGACCAACCTCACTACCTAGTTTTAAGATCATAGGCCTAATGGTTCTCCAGTTCTTGACTATAATAGATCTTACCTTGACCTTTGACGCAGTGACTTAAAAATAAATACAAATGTAGTCTACTACGAAACGTGGCCAAATATTAATTACTCTTCACTCATATACTAGTTTAAAGCATTTGACTTTGTTTGGAGACCTTGCTTAGTCTTTAAAATGCTAAATACTGACATTGGAAGTAATTTTACCGACTTATAAAACACATGTACTCCAATACTAGATTTGCTATGAAGAAGGGGTCATTCATTGGCCCGGAGTGCGAAATGCAGGAGGGTGTTAGGCAAGGAGACAGCCTAAGTCCGACACTTTTTTATATCTATGTGAATGTCATCAGTCGTACTTTCGGAAGCCTTGATTACAACCAATTTACTATTAACGACATAAAAATTAACCACCCTATGTATGCTGATGATTTACTTATACTACCAGAGACTAGTTCTTGATTGCAAACATGTCTAAATTATTGGGACACATGTTGTCTACGGTGGAAACTGGACATAACTATATCAAAATGTTATATCATGCTAATATGTAATGGAAAATTAAACATTTTTAATATTGGGAACAAAACTATTGAAATGGTAGACAAATACAAATACCTAGGCTGTGTACTGTTTTTAAACGGAAACTTGAAGCACACTGCAGAAAATGTATACAACAAATCACTCAAAGCATATTATTTTCTACGTTCAAAACTATTAAACGTTAAAAATGTTAGCACCGAACTAAACCTTAAATTATTCGACTCATTGATAAGACCAATATTAACATATGGGTATGAAATAAGGATAAGCTACTTTGACATTAGTAAACAATATATAGACCAATACCCCTTCGAATAAACGATAGATTTTGTAAATATACACTAGAAGCTCATAATAAATCCTCAAACTTAGCATCTGAATGTGAACTTGTTAGATCATCATCCACATAAATATTATAACATATAAATATAGACCTTGCAATGATAAAGAAGAAGATTTTTTTCAAAAATGTTCAAATATAAGTATATGTAAAATAATTACCCCCGGGTGTGCCGAGTTTTGACCCCAGGGTAATGATTTGAACTATCTTGGTAGAAGACCACTAAACGATGCTACACAACAACTAAGCTCTGTGCCCCATGGTTTTAGACAAGAAGTATTTGATTATATAAATCTAAATAAAACACGCGAGTCCTGGGGCGGGTCAATTTTAACCAAATTTTAGTGATATAATTTGAACAATCTTTGTAGAGGACCACTAGGTGATACTTCATAAAAAAATGTCTAAGCTCTAGGCCTTATGGTATTAAGCAACAAGATTCTGAAAGTATTTCCTTATATAAGTCAGTATAAAACAAGTGACCCCTGGGGCATGCTTTGAACAAAATTGATAGAACCACCACACAACGCTACATACATAAATATCTAAGCTCTAGACCTTACAGATTCTGACCAGGATATTTACTTTATTTTTCTATATAAAACATATGACCCCATGTCGGGGCAATTTTAACCCAAGGGGCATAATTTGAAAAATCTTGATAGAGGTCCACTTTACAGTGTCACATACCTGATATCTAAGCTCTGGGCCTTTCGTTTTTGGAGTTGTCGTTTGAAGGAAATGGTGGATGGACCTACGACGGACGCCGGACGGTAAGTGATCCTAATAGCTCACCCAAGCACTTTGTGCCAGGTGAGCTAAATACCAAGAGCTATCACTGATGATGATTATCCAAAGATGTCGCCTTGACATAGTTATGCTAACTTTTTCTCAGCCGCTTTGACACATAAACATATACATATAACGCATAGGGAAAATAAAATTATGTAAAGCGTTATTTTCGCGCCGGACGCTCGGTTTTGGTTGCTTAGCGTAGAATATGTAAGAATTTTGGAGTATTACCAGCCAGGAAATTGTTTGCAGACAAATGAAATAAAACAAATTTGAGCAGAAATATATGTAAGCAATGTGTACTACTAGGCTTCGTACTTATCACTTCTGTGAATTTTCCTTGAATTCAAGCATGCTAATATTTTTTTTCGGCTAAGCCGTGTTAAGCTCGATTTTGCCCGAAAGCTGGTAACATGTCAACCGCAAATGAAATGACAAGTTGAAATAGGTAAGGAAATAGTATTATGATTAATACGTTTATAAATAAATTGGATAAAGAACGGCGCATATTCGAAAAGCCACCATAGCGAAATTGATAAGGTGCCTGAATTCAGACTATGTATGCATTGTCGCCGGAAGACAACGTGTAGCCGGAATGCATTTGTTTTCATTACCATTCTACTTTCTATTTATCATTTTAACTTTATTTAATCTATTTTTGTGTTGCACTTTCGGAGAAAAAGGCGATACATAGGGATCGCTTTGTCCATCGGTCCATCCGTCTGTCGCATAAACATAACGTTGGCTATAACTTTGCCATTTCTTAAGATTTCTGCATTAAACTTTACAATTGTATTTCTTATGACAAAAGGGCCGAGACGCCGCCAAATTGTGTAGGTCAATGTCATATTTGACAGAGTAATGCCCCTTTTTGTACTTGGATTTTGTCACGAAAACTTAACGTTGGCTATAACTTTGCCATTTCTTAAGAATTCAACATCAAACTTTACAATTGCATTGCTTATGACAAACGGGTTGTTATTGCCGCCAAATTTTGTATGTCAAGGTCATATTTGACAGTGTTATGCCCCTTTTTGAACTTAAATTTTGTCAAGAAATTATTTGTTATTCTGACAAAGCGTAAGAGGGCGACACAAGTGTTTTACTGAACACTCATCTAGTTAGTATCATTATTCTTCTTTATTTTTGGTTATATATATATGTAGTATATTTCTTTCATTCTTTATTTTTGTACAGCATAATAGTTCTTTCATTATCTTCATCACACGGCTTTTCATTTTCGAACTTCTCTTTTCTACCCTTTATAGATAAAATTCTGAGTTCATTTTACATTTACTTCTAATAAAAACGCATTTCGTGAATAACTAATAACCTTATATGGATGATGCAAAGTCTGAAAAAAAAATATTCCGCAGCCAGGTCTCGAACTCGTGGTACCAAGTTTCGACGGCCGACGATTTATCCACTACGCTACGCGTCTTTGGTGATACATCAAGACTATGCTTGCGCACATATTCAAACAAAGTATGAAGGGATAATTTTGCACATGACTATAAACCCCTTAGACCTTGTTTCTTTGTAAGCATGATAATGGTAGAAATATCGATGTTTGCCCATATCTCCTACTTAATGTTAATTATGAGAGTAGAGTAATTATACCTTTACGGTTAATAGTTCTAGTAACATATCTGATAAGAAAAAACAAGGATTACGTTTGTTTTCCTGATGCACGCGGCATTATTCGTTCGGAAAGGCTAAATCTTAAGGAACGAGGAAGCGAATAATCCAAAGCAATGAGGAAGGCACACCTTAGCTCCGCTGTTTTATCGCTAATGATCAACACTGACTACAATGGAAAACGCCTATAAATACAGTGTGTGAATATTCTTTGCTTTCTTTTTACATAGATTACAATAATTTATTGTGAAACATTATATCTAAATTAAAGAAGATCGATGTTTCGTTAGTATATCTTGATTCTACTTATTGCATTTTCATTAAATGAAGAATTTGAAAGTTCGTATCATTAGAATAGATACTACTTTTTCTGAAATTTAAAGAAAGGTACTTGGAGTCATTTGCAAGTAGTGAAATGTTCTAACTGTCTCTCGGCGTATGAAATTATAAAATACGACAGTGCATGTGAAATCTCTACATTTTTACTAAAAGAGAATACTTGTAAATTGGTATGAAACGAAATGTTTATCACTTTCTAAAAATGTTCACTTTTTTAGATGAAAGAGCACTTCTAAAGTTACACTCAAATATTAGCCATTTTTCGTAGACCTCAACATCGTCCGTGCCTTATGACAATTTTTTTTTGTGTTGTTTTCTTTTCATTTCCTTTTTGGTATAGCGTATGATAGTATTGAAATTAGTTTGCAACATAAGAATAATTCACGTCATTCTATAACATCAAACTAAAAGATAATACCATAACATTATTTGAAAAGAAAGAAGGAATATTCTAGTAACTGTAACAATGAGAATAATGCTTTTATAACAACCCCTTGATTTATTAAGTCTTCCTAAAAAACTGACTGCTGAAAATTAAAGGCCCCTATAAAAAATAATTTATTATTTTATTTCCATGACAATTCATACTCTTCCCGAACTATCTAAAGACTTTTGTAGTTTTTCCTTATATATACGTGTCCGTCTTTCAGCAATATATTGTTTAAACTTGTGTTTAGTGAAAAATTATTGACTGAATAGCAAACAGTGCAGATCACGATAAGATTGCACATATGTGCAGACTAATCATGATCTGCACTGTTTGCAAAGACAGAGTAATTTACTGCCAGCATGTTACAGGTATCAATAGTATTTCAAACGCATCTTTAACATACTGGGCACCAACGTTTGGCTCGGGCAGTTGTTGACATCTAAGGCACGTGTTTTTCATATACTCAAAATCGCACTAACCATTTTTTTCAAAGATAGTTCTTGTTATATTATATGTCTGAAAATATCGAAAGGTACTATCTCAATGAAAGAATACCAGAGCGCAACATGCCGACGATATTCACAACTGACGTTGATATTAATAATTCCTGTGAAGTTTGATTGATATGCTGCCAGTGGTCGCCGTGAAATAGCGAGGACAGATAGAATGCGGACGCACGAAAAGTGATTCAAGTTTAGCCCAAATGTACTTCTTATCCGTAATGAAATTATACACTAAATTGTGACATACATGGGTACTTAATTTTAATCCTTGGTTTCGTCCGTTTTTAGAAAAGAATGTCCGACCTATTCCTCGGCAACCACTCTCCTGATTTTAATAAAAAGTTTATTGGTTATGGTCCTTTGGTTTGATAGTACGCGTTGTTCACATTGAATTGCCTGAAAAAAAAGTCTCTTCAAAGGAGTGATTACTACATTTGTACCATGCTTTCTTGCCCTTATCATTGGCGTGTTGGCAACGAAATAGAATAACTATGAAAGATGTAGAGTTACTGTGTCAAAGTGGCATCTAGAGGTATTCATCATCTTCCGTGATACAGTGTGGCTCTAGTTTACCCATGAAGAAAAGGATGTCCTTAACTTTACAGATACCATCAACAATCACATATAGAAAATAACATTACCAGATAAAACTGCATCATTCAAAGAAAATACGAAAAGATGAAAAGAAGGAGTAAAAGAAATAATGATTTAAAATTCTAGAATAATTGAAGATATAACTCGTGAAGTTGAATGTAATTCTACAACCTCTTTTAACGGGGCATTCCCTTCAAGGAGTGGACTATTTTCTCAAAACATTAAAATTCAGCAAGATGCATGAAAAATGATATATAAATAAGTTTTTCAAGAATAACATTATTATTATAATTATTATTATTTTATCAGCCTAGGATTTCTACCCGGGTGATCATGCCAAGACACCAGTATGGCTCTCATGCATACTGTCGTTTTTCACTCAAAAGCTTGTAAACAAGTGTTTATGAAGGGTTTACAGAACTTATGCTAATTGTACCGATGTGTGATGGAATGTTTATGCTTTTCAATTATTTGAATAAAAATCGTTTTGAGGTCATACAAATTGATCCTTAATTTAGGGTATGCATCTTTAATGTAATAAGAGTAATTGCAAATATCCAAGTATTTCAAGGAATTGTTTCGTCAAAGCCTATGGCACTGCTATCACTCTATTTAATCAAAAAATACATAAATCCTTTTATAATTATTTGCTCACGCAGATTCCCTGCGCCAAGTAAGTCTATCTCCGTCGTTTTGCGGTTATTTGAAGTAATCCCGGCTTTAGGGTCTGGCTCGTATACCATACTTCCGTCCAGAATTGTCCAGGCGTTCAAGTATTAGGCTCATGCTACTCAGCTCTCGCTCCATCCTGTTCTGCACACCTTCAATATTTGCTAGCCGATTCTCTATCATATCCAGCCTCCCTAGCTTAAAGTTCATAAACTCTGAAACTCCAAGCTCGGACATAATGGAAGACACGGGCGTTACCACACCGTGACGATGTGGTAGAATTGCTCCAACAACCATCCCTAAACATTCTAACTCACCATAACGGTCCTTTTTGAAAACAGGAGCCCCAGAATCGCCTACATCGCTAAAAGGTAAATTTGTGCTCGCTGACGTTACTTGATACTGCTGATGAAGTGTATATGTGTAGTCTCGCCCACCGACTTTGTATCTGTGATCATGATCTAACTGCACCAGAAAACATTACATACCCCTCTTTTTTGCCCGTCTTCGCTCCGAATTTGGTAACCCAATTATTATTTTCATTTACAGACGAGCACACTCTTCCCGAGTCGTATTTCATTTCTGAAATAATAGTCATGTTAGTATTGTTTCATTAAATTGATCCATTTATTTTAAATTTTAATTCAAAACGTTGATCTTACAGTGTAAGTTTCAGTATGGTTTTCGGTTTTTATACTTTATGTTTACGGCCATGCTAGTATAACATCTCAAAGGTTTTAGAACAAAGTAGTAATAAATAAAATGTGACTTTTCACATAATTTCATTTGCTTAATAATGCAGCAGAGTTTTTCGCATGTAAAAATACATTTTATACTTAATAACGAAAACAAGATAAAGCTAACATGTTTTATAGTATACAGTCTAACCTGCATTTACAGTTACCTGTATATAGCATGGCCCTGCTTGTTACGGTCAGCCTCAGGGCTGACGGACACAACTCCCAATATAATGGAACTGTTTATAGCGTGACCCTGTCTAGCACATCAACTAGCTAAAATGACGCAATATTGCGCTATAAGTGCCAATATCACATCGTGTGAATTACCAACTCATTAGATTTTCAACGAAATGACAAGTAATCTCAATGTGTAAAAGGTGTAATATAATATTAAGCTTTAGGTGGGTATTCCAGAAATAATGTAAAAGTTTTGAAACAATAGGTAAATGGACCAAAATTCAAGTGAATTGCAAGATTTTGTTACGATAGACAGATTAAAATGTTCTTTTAATTATGTTGTAACCGTAAGGTTACAATTTATTTCCATATATTTAAGCAGTCTTTGACTTGTAATACGCAATTACGTTTTAACAATATTTGTAAATCTAAAGTTAAAATAAAAAATGACTGAATACTTGTGAACATTGAGAGATAACAAACGTATTATTTCTAACTTTTGTTTTACCTAATATTATTCCTGAATGTAGTTTTCTCACCTATAGATAACCTTATCCTTCACCGCTTATCTCTCATCGCTACCGGACTATTTTACGTACTTTATAAGCAGCCATTACATCACATTACAAGAGGGCCAACATGGCCCTATATCGCGCACCTGTATATCAAAGGGGTAATGATTTTAACATAATTCATAGAGGTCCACTATATAAGCCTATGTGAAATCAAATGACCGACCTCCTCCCGGGACGGGTTAATATCAACCGGAGATCATGATTTGAACAATCTTGGTACAGGTCCACAAGACAATGCTACATGCTAAATATCTAAGTTCTAGACCTTGTGGTTTCAGAGAAGACGTTTCAAGTTGTTCCTATGTAAAATCAAGAGAACTCTCCCCCCCCCCGGGCTGGGTCAGTTTTGATCCAGGGGTCAGTATTTGAACAAACTTAGTAAAGGTCTGCTAGTCAATGCTACATGCCAAATATCTCAGCTTTAGGCCTTGTGGTTTTAGAGAAGAAGATTTTTAAAGTGTTTTCCTATAAAAGAGTATGTAAAACCAAGTGACCCCCGGGCTGGGTCAGTTTTGACCAAGGGATCATGATTTGAACAAACTTCGTAAAAGTCTACTAGGCAATGCTACATGCCAAATATCTCAGCTATAGGCCTTGTGGTTTTAGAGAAGAAAATTTTTAAAGTTTTTCCTATATTAGCGTATGTAAAACCAAGTGACCCCCGGGCTGGGTCAGTTTTGACCCAGGGATCATGATTTGAACAATCTTGGAAGAGGTCTACTAAACAATGATACATGTCAAATAGCTAAGCTCTAGGCCTTGTGGTTTCAGAGAAGAAGATTTTAAAATCTTTTTCCTATATAGCCTGTGTAAAACCAAGAGACCCCCGGGCGGGGTCAATTTTAATCCGGGGATCATAATTTAAACAATCTTGTTAGAAGTCTACTAGTTAATGCTACATGCCAAATATCTTAGCTCTAGGCCTTGTGGTTTTAGAGCAGAAAATTTTTAAAGTGTTTTCCTATATAAGCGTATGTAAAACCAAGTGACCCCCCGGGCTTGGTCATTTTTGACCCAGGGATCATGATTTGAACAAACTTCGTAAAGGTCTACTAGGCAATGCTACATGCCAAATATCTCAGCTCTAGGCCTTGTGGTTTTAGGGAAGAAGATGTTTAAAGTTTTTTCCTATAAAAGAGTATGTAAAACCAAGTGGCACCCCGGGCGGGGTCAATTTCGACCCGGGGCTCATAATTTGAACAATCTTGGAAGAGGTCTACTAAACAATGCTACATGCCAAATAGCTAAGTTCCAGGGCTTTTGGTTTCAGAGAAGAAGATTTTAAAAGCGATTTCCTATATAGCCTGTGTAAAACCAAGAGACCCCCGGGCGGGGTCATTTTTAATCCGGGGGTCATAATTTAAACAATCTTGTTAGAAGTCCACTAGACAATGCTACATGTTAAATAGCTTAGCTGTAGGCCTTGTGGTTTCAGGGAAGACGATTTTTAGAATGTTTCCTATTTTTTGCCATAGCAACCAGAGTTCTGCATGGAATGGAATTCCTTTAACAGTTTTGGTTAAGCGTCATGCAAGGAACATCCCTGCTTAGTTTCATCAACATTGGCCAAGTGTTTTCAAAGGAGATGTCGTTTGAATCAAAATGTTGACAGACAACGGACAACGGACAATCATCCATTAGAAAAGCTTACCCTGGCAAACCCAGGTAAGCTAAAAATCGAAAAATGACTGCAAAAGTTTTACTTTAAAAAACATAGCGTGTTGGTATCCTTTTTCTTAGTTAGATCAGTTTCTATTCATCTAGAGCAGTCTTGAAGTAAAATTCGAGAAAAAGCTGATTTTCATTTTTTTTTTTTCGTCCCCATCCTGTTTTCACACTTATTTCTTCTTACTTGCGTGATATGATATGTATGCAATGTTATAGGGTCAAGGCCATTGCTATAATAATAGTCCGGGACCCATGGCCCGAAATTTCACTTTACTCTACTTGTTTTCCTTCCCAAGGTTTGATGATTTTTTTTACAGAAGAGTGTCTGCCTGTATGGAAACAAGTGTATGTAGAAACATTTAGGCCGGTGAAAGCCTTCAAAATGGCGGAAATCCAAGATTGCCGCCAATATAAGCAAGACATCCTAAAGATGGACATATGTGTATTACATATTTTTATAAACTATCACTAGCGCTAATTTACTTATTCGTGTAAAACCATATTTAATGTTGAAGTAATACATTAGAAATTATGTGTAACGCAATTTCAATTGGTTTATTTCTTTTTATATCCATGTATTTTACTTTACGAGTAAGATATTTTGATAATTTCTTCAAATATTTCATTCTCATGATTGATTTTATACATTCTTTTGACAGAATTACCTGATAGTTTACTAAAATAACTATTATTTATCAAACGATTCGTATGCAAAATCCTTTAGATAGGAATTATACATAGGTAAACCATAGATTTATGTTAAGAGGATTTTATGTACGTGTACGTTACCATAAAAAAGCGATCTTTATGTTGCTATTATAGATATTAATTGTGAGAATGGCTTCATAAAATAGTGTGTTACTCGTTATTAAGTTTAAAGTATGTATTAGCATACGTTGGATATATAAATCATGCCTTGCATCATACAGAAAAGGCATGAAATTTACGTTACAGTTTGTTTTCAAATAAAAATACGTTACTTAAATTCTAAATGTGGACTTAGTAGAATGGCTAATATTTTCAGTTGCATCAAGGTCGACAATGAAAGTAAATGTACATAAAGTGGTATTTACTGATACTTCAAAAGATATACATTTGCAAAAGTAATATATATTTTCTATGTAAAACATTATTTCAGAGAAGAGCTCATTAAGTTTGTCCACTTAAAAAGTAAAACGGAAAATAATAGCTGGATGATATTATACAGATTTTCTTGATTGCTGGTACCTATATTGTAAACATTCATGTGAAATTAATTTCAAACCTTTACAGGATTTGATAGCTTTTTAAAGCCAGTCCAGCATTACAAATACTGTGTCCATCCAGCTTGAGCAGCTACCAAAAGGTATAATAACTGTGTCAATGCGGCACCTTGAGGTATTCTTCACCTTTAGTGATAGCTGTAGTTTCTTAATTTTTATTAGTTATAGTGCAGTGTTTTTGTCTGACCTATAGTTGATTGATCTATCAAGCAAATGAATATGGCCAAGACATTCTACCGTTAAACACTGCTAAAAAGTTTGATTTTTGTCAAGGTCTATAAAATATTAAGAAAAGCTGTCCGTAGTAAGCTGATTGTTTGATTACCCTGAAGTCTTTATTGAAGTCTAATATGAATCACATAAGTGGTTTATTAAGGTGTATGCATGATAGTACCTTGCATACAAAACTTCAACCAAATTTCCTAAGTCAAACAAGTGCTTTAATTTGAATTAAATTCTACAAGAGTCATCTTACTAAAATGTCAGTCACCCCTGATGACAACAATGAAGTTCCAAATCAATGGCGTAAGTGCTTACTGAAATAAGTGAATTATAGTTACTTACATGCAAACCTTTAATCAAAATTTCTAAAAACAAAAATAATATCAAACAGGGAAAGCCACGTACCAAAAACGCAGCCTCCCCAAAACGAGCCCCACAGCACCCAGAAGTGCACACCACCAACACACACACACACACACACACACACAACACACACAATCATGTACACACACACACGTACACTACCAACACACACTAGCATACAAAGCACGAGGACAAAACGAACAATTAAAGGAACACAGTGGGGCACCGCCTTGGAACGGTCAGTGGCAAAACACCACTGGGGAGCTTAAACCGGTTTATGGTGCGCACCCAACCTCACTCTTACCCCCACCATGTTCCAAAGTCACAGGACAGTGTAAATAAAAGTAATCCCTGCTAGGTGAATCTCTAACACACGCAATGGAAACAAAAGGCATGGTATGTAAAACACAAAAATACTCGTGTATAAATATATAAAAAGCAAACCTTGAGAACCAAAAAACGTATGTACTCAATGCCTTTGCAGAAGGCAGAGCACCAAGAGAAATACCCTTAAGGGCCCGACGAAACAGGCCAGAGGACAGAAATCAAAACAGTTTCGTCCCAGTGGGATTTAAAAACTGCCCATCACAGAGTCCTCCCCCTCTTCCGTCAGACACAATCAAAGAGGGAAGCATAGCGTCCAACTGTAAACGGGTTGAACACCAAACATGCGGTGTGTCTCAAAATAGTTGGGTCGTAACCTCTTTTAACAAAACGTTTTATAATTTTAGCAAATACAGTTGGAAAATTGCCATGACCCAAAATCTTACGAAGTTTGTAAACCACATCCCCATAAAAATCGGGTTTTGAAATACCTTCTCGCAGAAGAGTCTTTAGATTACTATTGAATTTCAAAACCAAATCAGAATTACGATAGTAAAATTTAGCAAAATATTTACGCAATTTGTAATAACGGTAGCCCTGTTGAAGAAGTTTATTTGTAATATATTGATTACGTTCATTGAAATCCTCAACATGACTACACGCTCTGGCAAACCGAATTAACTGAGAAATGTATACCCCATAAGATGTAGCATGAGGTACATCCCCATCCAAATGGGGGAAATTTACAATACTAAAATTAAAATCATCCCTCTTGTCATAAATTTTGGTATGTATAATATTGTTATAAATAGAGAGATGTAAATCTAAAAATGAAGCACCAGTATCCAGTAAGTTCAACAAGGGCAATAATTTGTAGTTCAGACAGTCAGGAGTAATCTAACTTCATTGCTGGAGACCAGATGTATCAAAGGTAACTTAGATATATGTCTGATAGTAGCTTTCACATGACACGTTAACTCAATTAAGCTTGCATGCAACCAAACTTTTGTAGTTCAACAAGGTCTATAAATTGTATTATAACTCATTCAGGAGGAGTTAAATAATGTGATTGTTTGATACCCCTAAAGACTATACTGAAGTTTTAAATAAATCTGATGAGTGGTCAATAAGATAATGCATGATAGTACCTTGAAGTCAAATAGGGGCCATAATGTGATTAAAATTCATTCAAAGGTTAATTAACTCGGCAGAATGGCACCCTTGAAAACATTAATGAAGTTTCAAATCAATCCCGTAAGTGGTAACTGAGATATGACCTCGATGGTACCTTGCATGCAAAACCAAAGCTGCCGCAAAATTGACTGCTATATGCCTCCTTATTCTGCAAATAGTTGAGCTACAAAATGTAGAAATATGTTACACTATGATACCGCAGAGTTCTTATTTACTTGTTTATTACTGTGTTGGGTGAAATTTGTATATCATAAACTGGCAGTGGTACTGACTGTAACTGTATTGCCTCTATAATATGCAAGAAAGATTTCAGAAAATGGAATGTTATAATAAGGTCAATTTTATATAATATGAGGTAACGTATCTTAATTCTTAATATATTTTAATTTACAAATGCTATTCGTGTAAGTGAAATGTCTGGCGCTAAATATAATTTGGAAAAGTGAGGCCAAATAAATTTTGTTTTTTAAAGGCAAATGAACAGTCAACTATACTTTTGTTAATATATGTTCTCGTTTGGGATATTGTAAATTTCTACCTAGCAGTTCCTACTAATACTTGATAAAACATCCGAGGCTAAAGAGAAAGTTACTATACATCAAAAGACTATTTGTAAATAGCACTTTATTACTGTCCAGGGCTTTATAGTTCGATAGGTAGTGTAATCATAACTCTATTTAAACTGTACGTGGTAATATCCAAATACAGACAAGACGGATGTATAGACTGATGAATTATGTCAATTTCTATATTGTATTATTCCGAGTTTGTATTATTTAAATGCAATATGCTGTGCCTTCGCCGATATAGCTTATAAATATCGTAGACCCCTATGTCTGAAGTATAGGTATTTTTTTTTAATTTTACATAGGTCAGTCTTATTGCAAAAATGTTCTTTTTTTCCTATTTTTATGTTACTTGGGTTCACTGTTGATTCTATTATGATTCCAGTTTCACCTTTGAAAAGGGTCGCTTAATACTAAGTGCACGAGAAAATATCTTACAAATATATTTAGCCATGTACTCTAAGGGAATAAAACCTTTTTTAAGAAACTGAATGGAGAACCTCATCCGTGATTCAAACCAGAACGACAAACAACACAAAATATCAACTGTGCAAGGTTACTAATTGAATCAATACTAACTAATAGTAAATACACATCATATATAATTACGTTGTCACGGGTTTGAAGTTTGTAATTAAAACCCAAGTGTAATATATATACTTTTGTTCATAACACTTATATGACTATAAATTGATTGGTTATCACTGAATGAATGAATAAATGAAGCATACATGTTCTAATATGAATTAAGCAATCTATGTTTTATAGCAAAGCGTTACAAATTAAAGTACACAATATAAGTTTTAAGTAAATTGCATTAAATATATCACAGCAGTATAATATCTGGTAGCAACTTTACAAATATTCTTTGTTAGGTATCTTGTATGAAAGAATGTTTCACCGATTGCTTAAAATAACAAATTTATAATCTCTAAATACACACTTGAACTTAAAGATTTTATATGTCACATCACAGTAACATGTGCATGCAGTATATTTCACATATAAAATGTATATAAACTCCCAGTTTCTCAGAACATGAGTCTCTTTAAAAGAACAGGCATTAATTCGTGTCAGTTTGAGTAAATTGAATGTAGATACTTTGTTTTAAACGATGTCTGTTTCGAATAACATAAAACTGTAAAGAAAATAACATATTTTATTTTGTTATGTAAATTACAACGTTGATATGAAATATCAGGACACATGTTGTATATAGCATATAACTTATAACAAAATGTCACAAATCTGGTAAGTGTTTCTCAACAGAAATAGTTGAGACTATATTTTTTAAACTATGAATAACGTAATTCTGTAACACAGATGCAAATTTTCGAATGGTAACGTATAGTCAGTATCTAATGCAAATGCGTGTAATCTTAATTACCAAGCCTAGTACTTAAAATGTTTGATTTCCTGTTTTAAAACAGGAATTACCAAGATAGGGTGATAATTTTTTCTGAGAGTAACAATTCGCCGTTTATACTCGTCTGGTAAATAGTTCTATATTATATACGCTTTAATATTGTAACGGATGTTACAGACTTTTAAAAAAGTAAAATAATAAAAACAACATCCAAATTAAGAGAGCATGCTTATATAAAGGGTACACTAATAAAAACGTAGTAATATGTATGATAGAGGCATTTGAAAAAAGACTTTATGAAATTAAACTAATAATTAAACATTTAAAAGAAAGTTTAGTCATTTTTGTGGCCATCTCGGAATTCCGCCATTTTGAGGACTTTTGCCGGCCTAAAATTTCCTACATACACTTGATTCTTTACAAGCAAACATCCCTCTTTATAAAAAATACCATCAAACCTTGGGGAGGAAATCAAGCAGGGTAAATCATTTTTTGAGGCTTTTGGCTCTTTGGGTCCTGGAGTATAATGGTATCAATTCCAAAGTATATCCAAACATTGACATTGAAATTTGAATACACAAACATACTAATTAATGACTCACGCCAGTTGCGTAAAATTTAAGTTTCCAATTCAAAAGTATTGATTTGAAACATAGCTATTTGATCAGACTGTTGTTTCTTTTATAATATTGATTCGAAGTGTTTTTATTATAATATTAAATGGGGTCAGACAGATAAACTCAAAAAGTAAAAAGTTTGGAAGGGAAAAGAAGGCAAGAAGGGTCAGATAGTTCTACACACATACAGTAAGTGATACGGCAAGGGAGGAGGCAATATGGGTCAGAAAGATTGGTTGAGAAAAGAGAGGCGAGTGATGGGAGATAAGATTGATCAGAAAGTTAGACAATTGGTAATATGGGCAGGGAGAAAAGTGGACAGCTATAGGGGTGAGGAAGAACATATGAAAAACATGTCAGATGGATGCACGCAAGCAGTAACTGACGGGGCCGGAAAAGAAAATGTCATAAACATACACATAGACCACCTCTATGGTTGAGTGATTAGAGTTGCTGACTTGAAATCACTGTGACCTCTCACAAAAAGAGGATCATCGGGGTACAATCCCAGCTATGGACCATTTCTCTTTATGTGAGACAGGTGGTAGTTTCTTACATAGGATGGTAGTCTAGTACTGGTCCTTCCCAGGGCCTTAGGTAATGCAAACTGTCTACCAGCAAATAGCTGAAATACTGTTGAAAACTGGCGTTTCACCCAAAACAAACAAAACTCATAAAATTACATGAATAGTAGGAAAATAAATTCTGCATTTATACTATAAAATCAGAGCAGTCATTTCTAGTAATAATGAACTGTGCACAACTAAAATGACTTTCTAACATGGTCATTTTGATACTTACGCAGATAGGAATAGAGTACCCATCTGCAGCATTAAACATTATTTATCAGTTCACATCCATCATGCTTAATCCTTCATTGTAGCATGCATGGCTGTGTTTTCTATATATAAACATACATGTATAGGGAAAAGGTTGTATTTCATTTACGATAAAATACAACACCTTTCTCCAAGGACGACATTCTGCAAAATGCTGTAATGACATGACGTAACTATGTTAACAAGTGCGTCCAATCGCATTTGACGTTTTAAAGTTTCAATGATATACTTCTATGAGTTGAATATAACCTAGAATAGTTTTCAAAGACAATGAAGTGTAAGAATCGAAATAATAAATATGTACTAATATTTTATCGTTCAACTTGAATAAAATACAGTCAGTCGTCCGAATGCGAAAATTAAATCACTTGTGTTACGCACTCATGAATTAATTACTGCGCATCCGAACTCCTGACTGTATTTTATTCAATGACATAATACTGGGACACATTTATTAGTTCTTACAGTGATTGATAAGAATTTTCAACATTTACTTATTACTTTCATATTATGATTTAATATATAACATTCAATTAAATTTCATTTCATTAATAAACATGTTACAAGTGTTAGCCGTTGTTGTATACGTTAACTGAACGAAAATGCCTGAAAGTAAAGTTGTAAATACTAAGATTGAAGAAGTGAAAAGAAGTGCACCATACAATTGTTTGAAACAATTCAAAGTACAGACTTGTTGCTGTGAATTCTTCCGAATTAAACCATTAAGTGTTAAAGGCACTGCAAATAGGTTTAACTGAGTAGTTACATAACATTACTTTTACTTTCTTTACTTTCTGGATACCATGATGTAATTATTATTTAAAATCAACTAGTAAATTGGTTTATGTAAGAAATTCAGACACATAGCAATAACATAAACGGATGTCATGTCAACAACCTTCAATTATTGCCATTACATGTTGCCTTGCAGTCTGAAGGGTCAACTTTTTGAAAAGTTTTGCTTGTCTGAATTCTTGTTAGTTTTGTTTTTTGTCATTAACACTGGTGCTGAATTTCACAATATTATAAACAATTTAGCTTGAATTTATATTATGACCATAAAACAAAGAAATGACTCAAAATAAATGCAAAAATCAAAGTTTGACAGTCATATAGAATAGTTTCGCATTATGTGAACAGACAACTTTAGTGGAAATTTTAGCGCGAAACTATGCTATTTGCAGTTTTTCATAAAAGATCAATTACATACTCTTTAAGGTTTGTAAGTTGTTAAAACTGACACCAATGCATTTATAAATGATGGTCTGAAAATCATATAGAATAGTTTCGCATTTAACCAAAATGTCATTTTTATCAGAATTCAGTGTGAAAGTTTTCTATGTGACTTTCTTTGCAAAAACTTCTTTTCAATTGAACTGATTGTAAAAATCAAAGTGATCATGTTTCGGTATCACAAAAACACACATCATATCTTAATCACACTTATACAAACAATATATTCCGCCAGAGTCTTAGAAGACACTCAGTGTCACACAATGCCAGTAACCAAGAGCGATTATCCTGTGAAATATGTGGAAAAGAATATTCATGTAATGCTTTTTTGTCAGCTCTCTTGCCTGCCTGCCTGCCTGCCTGCCTGTTTGCCTGCCTGCCTGCCTGCCTGTTTGCCTGTCTGTTTGCCTGTTTGTCTGTAGACGGAGCCTTGTGGACACTAAATCTCCAAAACCCCTGGACAGAATTTAATGATACTGCACAGTAGTGATAAGTACAATGTCTTTTTTATGTTTACTATCAAACTTGAACATCACTAAAGATGGTCAGTATGGTGAGGACTCCAGGAAGAGCCTGGAGAGCGACTAATGTAAGTTGTAAGAAATTATTTCGCAATCGAGGGTAAATAAATTAATATAAAATTCATTACAAAACTCTGGTTGCTATGACAACAAGTAGGAAAAATTCAGAAGGCCAATAGCTTAAATATGTGTCATGTAGCATTTTATAGTACAGCTTTACCATAATTGTTCATATCATGACATTCGCACTTGGGGTCACTTGAGTTTACCTCGGTTTCTATAGGAAAATCTTCTTCTCTGAAAACACATGGCATAGAGCTTAGATATTTTGCATGTATCATTGCCTAGAACACTTCTACCACGATAGTTCAATCATGACTTCCGGGTTACAGTTCACCCTAGGGGGATCTTGACTTTTACATAGGCTGATATTACGGCCTGTAAACACCTTGTCTTGTAGGTGACTTCAAGAAAGATCAGGTGATCTGGACGAAAATTGTACGTGTTACGTATTTTCTTGATTTTTCTACTTTTTAATTTTGAAGTAACAGCAATTAAATTTTAACTATGCGGATAGTTTTGCATGCAAATTTCGAATTTGACATTGGCAGACCTTGACCAACTGATCTACTTTCTTTTTGTTTATTTTGTGTTCAGTTTTGAATGCAGATTTCAACTTTGACATTGACTGACCTTGACCTCGAACTTATGTTAAATAACATAGTTGTAAAAGAAGTAATTCGTGGCGGCACTATCAATTTGTATTTGCTGATACAGTTATCAATTTCCTTTTTAGCAAGTGAGCAAATTCAGCTCGCCTTCATCCCACGCAAGTCAATCTCTACCACGACTTTTTCCGATGAAACTGGCATCAACGGGCTGTAGTTGTATGTTCATTATTGTTAAATCGGTTTGTACATGTTAGTACAGATTATTGATCTACAACAGTGACTCCCGAGACAATTATGTAGTTTCATCAAGCATAATAGCCGATCGATTTGACCGATGTAATACACATATGAAAAAACGAAGGAAACTCTTAATTCTTGATACTGTGACATTACCTAAACGAGTTTTCCTACCAATATACAAAACGAGTCTTGCTGCGGATCGTTTTAACGAATAATATCGATGTTTCCTCACAATTTTGAGACAGGATCTATTAATGTATATTAGTGACGGTGCCCTCGACCAAAGCGAGACTGGGTATGTGCAGATCACTGACAAGTTTATTTTATCCTTTTATTAAGTACCGACTGAAAAGATCAATGTCGATGTTTTATTTCCCGCGAGTACCATGGTGGTAGTGGCCTTAAGCAATATACAATAATTCGACATTGCCCATTGCTGTTCTCTGTCTCTGAAGTTGATGTCTCCAGAGCAGTTAATCTAAGTTGTAAGAACTTCTTTCACAATCGAAAATAAATCAGATATACACATTATGTAATATTTCTTCTACGATGTAGGTGTCAGATACACATGTTATTGATAGTTAAATAGAAGAAGTTGTCAAATAAACACGTTCTGTTATATTGGGGCGACTGACTCATACAAATATCTGTGAAACACCCGAAGCAATATGTGACGTTATTTGCATTTTTCTAGAACATCTGCTCTTTATCGTTCACGTACCAGTACGTAAACAAAGCTAGGACTAATCACAGTCTTCGTTTTGTTTTTGTCACGTGATATATTCACCAAATACATTCACCATCAGACGGACTATATACTTGCAATCGATGAGATAATAGTCATTTTATAAATTGGACCCGATCAGTGGAAAAAACGTATTCATTGTGAAAAATTAAAGAAACCTGTGTATCATGGCTCCATTTATAGAAGATAAAGTGTACATTTTCTGAAAGTTTATAATTTGATGTATGAAGTCAGGTTATATGAGCGCTGTACGAATATAATACATGTAGCTTCCTTTTGTACTTCACAATAAAATGTTGTTAGGCTTTACTAGGTTGGTTTAATTCAAAACCTAGACTTATTTTGAATCGATCAAAAGCAAACTTGCAAAACTGCGGACAATTATGGCTGTAGGATACTCCAGGATATGGAAGTCAGGCTTGACGCTGTTTTGGAATTATCTATTATTCTAGTACTAGATTTAATTAGTGTAATAGCGAATTGCAGTCGATGTCATTATTCACTGAATGTTTAGAAACATTTAGATAGGCAACTGCGTAAAATCCCGGATTAATTGGGGCCCAAAACGTATAAAAGTTGCTCGCTCTAAGACCTTTTTGTGAAAATAAAGTTCGTTTAACTGCCTGAAATTAACATGTTTTATAACGAATCAGCAAATAGATACTTTTAAGTGCAAGTTCCTGTAAAGTGTTTCTGTCATTTGAAAGTTGCATGCTACGAAATTATAAAGAACAGCAAACGCTTTTGGAATCCCAAAATAAACATATTGTGTAGCGGTGCCGTCAAGCCAAACTCATCTTGTTGAAACTAGCATTTACTATCACAGTTTATGTTTTAATATACTAGCTTGATGAAATTGAAAAAAATCACCGGAACGAGCAGCTTTAAAAACGGACTGATAGTACATGTTTTTACAGTTTCCTTGCAAAGTCAAATTATTACTGTGTTGTTGAACAATTTCACTAGATTTACATTTCTCTTTTGCGACAATACCTTGTGATTACGTTGTATGTATTCTACGAACATGTAGAGGATAGACAGTTAACATATAAGTTAACATATAAATATATATATGTCATGATCTAAACTTGACACCCAAAGTCGTATTGTTGTAGACACTTAACCACGATATCAACATTTCGTTATTAGAAAGTATGAAACGATTTTGCAACCTTATCTCGATATTCTGGAGAAAAAAACGTTAATAACTCTTTAAAAGCCAGATCTAATTACAGTTAAACTTCGTCACATTGTGTCACCTGAACAACGACAGAAAAAGTACTTATTATAGAACCAAATCCAACATATTACCAAATCGACAAGTATTTATTTTAAGCAACGACAAATCGAAACTTAATAACCGTTACTTCTATTTCTGTCGTTTTTGTCATTGTGGCGGAAGGACAATAGGACTAAAGTGGCAGAAATGAGTCAGCATAGCAGGGATAACGTTTCCATTGGAGGACGGGAGTCGTACGCACGCCCTCCATGGAATGAAGGTAAGTAAGCTGACCATCTGCAAATACCTGCAGTTTATACTTTTGTAACGGAACGCAAAACCCGAAGAACCAATCCTTCTGTTCATTACCACCTATAACTGTGCAACTTATAGGTTTAAAATAGTGTACGTTATCTTTTATCTGTGTCGATGCCTTTATGTGTTAGATTTTTTTCCAAACTTGTGATTTCAAAACGAAAGACTGGTGGTGACATCATACTTATTCTTATCACTTCATACTTTGCACTTCATATTTGATACTTCAAAATGCTTACCGGATACTTTAGCTTCAAATTTATGTTCTCAAACTTTAGGTTTTATATGGAACTTAATCAGGTTGAAATAAGTAAATCGAAATTTGGACAATCATTGTGATTAATTTTAGTATAACTTTTTCTTATGCTATGTTAAAATGTGCGTAAATGTAGTTAAAATTACTCTATGCTATTTGATGTGGACTATTTCTGAACTGGTGTTGTCTTAACCGCGTTTTGAATGTCAAGATGTGCTAAACTAAACTACATGTAATGGCCATACGCTTGATTAGAATTCGATTCCAAATAAATGCTGTCATCGTATAAGTAAATTATCGCTAAGCAAGATGGACCAAGATCAACAAGTTTCGTCTAGAATAAAATCTGTAAATATTTTTCGTTCAACATAGTTTTGCTTTGGAAACTAGGATTTTGCATGAAACAGAAGCCTTTGAAACAGAAAGCAGTATGACTTTGGTCATTTATCTTGCTGCAAAGCCAAAAACCTACATACACTCCATTGTTAGCTATTCGTGGCGTACTAGAACGGGGAATTTTGTTGTATGACAAGTAAGATATAAAGATAAGTATTGTGTGAGTAAATAAGTGTAATATTGATACTTGATTTTAACAATACCACACGCGTAATACCCTGTGACGTCACTGTAGAATAGACTGAACATTGAAATTATGACAGTTTATTTTAATTTGGAAGTCATTAGATAGAACAACGAAGTATGAACTTTGAACTTTGAAGAATTGGCTATGACATGTGAACATGTGTTACTACACAACTGAATACACTGCCTTTAATTCCTTGTATTTTGATAAGTAGTTTTGCTACTATATACTCTGTAGTTTTCTGTTCTTTCCTTGAACAGTTAAATGCGGGCTATCTTCAGCTTAAACGATTAACACTTCATGTTCAATAATGACTAATAAACAATAGTTATACAATGTAGGGTTTCTCTAGGATTCCTTAATTGACTATAAAACAATTGGAGCTTATCTAAAGAGAATCGGACAACAACAAAAATTGCTGTCAAAATGTTGAGCCTGTCGAGGTTTGCATGCAGAAAATGTTCCAAGGCATATTCATAAATAGTGTAGTATAAAGTTCAAGAAATATAAACTCAAGTCACTTTTCATTTATTGAAGATAAAAGCCCATTACCATGATATCATGAATGTAAAACAACAATGAAGAAAGCGTGAAAGCAAAATGAAAAGTTAAAATTATTCTACAAGATAAATCGTACGCTTTTGACAGTAACAATTCCCCACTTAACATAAAAGAAATTGATCTGATGCTTTTACTGAAAAGTTGTAACCTTCAGCTCTTGTGCTATTAATCATTCTTGCATTTTACAGTGTATTTCGTTTAAGATCATCCAGTATGTTAAAGTAAATATCTTTTTAAATGAACATTTAAATGCATTAAAATGATTAAATAAATATGTACCACTTTTCGTAGAATTGCTGTAAAAATATATGACAAATTTGTCACTAAGCTCTACTTCCAAAAATTAAAGACGCACGTTATTTCAGCGACCATCTGGACTTGTAACATTGTCAATGATGTAACAACCTATCACATACTCATCTTATAAAATTGACTATACATTGTAACTACAAACACTCATAATTATGAACGTCATAACAACTTTGCACGAAATTGTAAGCTTGCCAATGATATATAAATGTGAATAAACTAATGGTGATAAGAATAATGTATTGTATAAATAGCAAAATACAAACAAAAATAAAACAACCAGAAGAGTGTCAACAGGACACGGATGTCCCCGCTATGTGCTTTTAGACACATAAATGTGTGGTTTGCTTGTAATAGGATTTTTTGTCAATCACACATATTTATTCGGAAAAATAGTGGATACCTGAATGTAAAAGAAGTGAAACATCTTTAGCATATACTCCCTTACTCACGGTTGCAAAGGTGCACACTGTTATCTCTGCTGTGTGCATATAATATGTATGGATACATGTGCTCATGCAACCATCGCAATACTCATGCAAGTAGACAATTATTAATTAAAACATTTTTCCTGACAAATAACCATTTTCTTTACTGGACAAAAAACATTCTGTACTTGAAATAAATACTTTTCATATCTATATAGTTCTTCCGGGGCGTAAATACTTATAAAACTTTGAATAAAAATAACAACCAACACCATAACTTTATCCAAAAAAATCAATCTTGATGAATAACAGTGTCCATGCAAATGAACAATGTGAATATATAACTTAATCAACAAATCAAATATTATGAAAAAGGCAAAAACGATAAATTACAAACAAAATTTGTCGTTATAAATTTACAATCTCGGATTTTAACATTGTCAATTTGCAACATTTGTAAAAATTGTTAATAACAATCACAGTCTTATGCCTCCATGAAAACAACCAAATGTTTAACAAAATATCCATGATGACACTATATCGCTCCCCTGAGCATAATTGCATTTTCGATGATAAAAGTGAAGGCTGTGGTGTGTAAAAGAAAAGAAATGTCATTGAAAAAATAATAAATAAGAATAAAATGACGAAGATCTACCATGTCATATCACGCGCTGAGATTGTCTGAAATCCGTAAATAACTATCTCGGTATGAGAGCTACCGAGAAATAAAATGGATATGTTTGATAACAATTTTCGAATATCAAAGGAGTTTTTACCATAATCATGTTATGTAGAAAGAAAAAAGCGCGCACTTAGACATTACATGTTACATACTTAGAGAAGTAACTCGTACGAGAACATAGCACACAAATTTTGAAGTTATCTCCCATACACCTACGAGTTAATAGAAATGATTTCGCCCAATATAGGTTTTGCCTATTTTAATATTATGTACACGTTGTTTATGTAAACATGATATTAATAATTAGTAGAAATATCGAATTTTACCTATAACAACGCCTGTTGAAAAATGTAAATATAAGTAAAGTTTGAAATTTTGTTTGCTAAAATAATATCTACTAGAGGCTTGAAACATTATATTGTGTAGCAAAAATGATGATAGGAACTTTGTACAAGTAGAGGTCAGATTCTTCGTGTTAGAACACTAGTATAAATAATGTAGATAATGACCCCGTTGTTCGAAACTTTAACCGTTACTTCCCGAATTCGTTGCCTCGCTAAGGAATAAGCGAAATTCTCTGAATTAGTGATTCTTTAAAAATCATGGCTTAGATAAGATGAAAATGTTACACTTTAAATAATCCCAAAATTCATTGAATTTGATAAAAATGTAACAGGTATTGATCGATTATTTACATTTATATGCATCTTTTTAAGTAAGGCATCGATTGATGCACTTAATATTTTCTCAAGTCTGTCATATGCCCATAAAACACGTTTCAAAATCTAAAGCAGATCAAGGAGTAAGAGCAGAATGATAGCAAAGCTTTGCAAAAGGCATAGCACGTACATGTACAGTGGTACTTTACTACATAACTAAACAATATCACAGACAGTATTGTGGCCCTAACAAGGTATCACAGGGGCAGGAGTTTCAGAACGCTCTGCGGATAAAATACCAAAATATACTAAAACTAAGATACTGAGATATACACTTAGCACGGTTAAACTGAATTCATTTAGAAAATGACCAACACATAGTTAGCATATAAAAATAAAATGCATACATGTACGTTAGTTTGCAAACTCGGAAAACTCATAAATTATGAACAATCATGTAACACTAGAATGATATAATAATTTATATCAAACAAGCAGCTAATCAAGAAAACTAATAGGAACGCTGCATGCAAGTCAAGAATTTGATCAAGGAATATTGCACACAGAAAAGACGACATAAAAAGATAGCTAAACTTGTGATATTGAACAATGTCAAAAGCTTACTGGATTGTTAAATCCTTTCAACTGTTCGAATAACAATCGTTTTGAGGTTATTTAAATTCATCCTTAATTTAGGGTATGCCTCCTCAATTCAATAATAGTAATTGCAAATCTCCAAGTATTTCAGAGAATAGCTTCGTCAAAGCATATGGTACTGCTTTCACTCTTTTTAATTAAAAACATAAATCATTTTATAATTATTTGCTCATGCAGATGCCCTGCGCCAAGCCAGTTTATCGCTTTAGTTTTGAGGTTATTTACATTAACACCGACTTCAGGGTGTGGCTCGTTTACCTTACCTCCGTCTAGAAACTTTCAGGTGTTCAAGTATTTGGCTCACCTTATGCTGCTGATTTGATAAAAGGTGCTCCATCCTGTTCTGCACACCTTCAATATTTGCTAGCCGATTCTCCATTCTACTCTGCTGTCCATCAATTTTAACCAACCGGTTGTCCATCCTATCCTGCTGACTCTCTATTCTATCCAGCCTCCCCAGCTTAAAGTTCATAAACTCGGAAACACCAAGCTCTGACATTATAGAAGACATGGGAGTTACCACACCGTGACCATGTGGTAGAATTGCTCCAACAACCATCCCTAAACATTCAAACTCACCATAACGGTCCTTTTTGAAAACAGGAGCCCCAGAATCGCCTACATCGTCAAATGGTAAATTTGTACTCGCTGACGTTACTTCATACTGCTGATGAAGTGTATATGTGAAGTCTCGCCCAATGATGTTGTATCTGTGATCATGATCTATTCGTTTCACAACTGCATCGGAAAACATTACATACCCCTCTGTTTTACCCGTTGTCGCCCCGAATTTGGTAACCCAGTTATTATTCTCATTTACAGACGAGCACACTCTTCCTGTGTCGTATTTCATTTCTGAAATAATAGTCATGTAAGTATTGTTTCATTTAATTGATTCATTCATTTTAAATTTCAACTCATATACGTTGATCCTACAATAAATTTCTTTCAGTTATAGTATGGTTTTCGGCTTTTATACTTTACGTTGACGGCCATGCTACTATCATATATCAAACGTTTAACAACAAACTAGTAATAAAATAAAATGAGCTTGATAATGCAGCAGATTAGATACTATTTTAATTGTTACCTACTTTGATATTTATTTTATACTTTATATTTTATACAAATGTAATAAAGAAAACAAGACCAAGCTAACATGTATAATATTCTTGCAACGGTTAGCCTCAGGACCGACGGAGATAAATCCATATATCACGAAACTGTTTATAGCGTAACCCTGTCTAACAGCTTAAATGACGCAATATTGCGCTGTAGCGGGAACTGTCACAATGATAATACCACACCGTGTGAATAACCTACTCATTCCATTTCCAGAGAATCGAGAAGTAATCCAATGTGTGAAAGTTGTTATACAATTTTTTAGGAACAGATCGGTATTCCAGAAGTAATGTAAACGTTTTGAAACAATAGGAAAATGGAATGAATGAGCAAACTTTGAATGAATTACCAGATTTTGTAACCGTAGTAATGCATATCAAAATATTATTTTGAATGTGTAGTAACCGTACGATTACAATTTATTTCCATATAGTAATATATAAAGCATCTTTGACTTGTAATACGCAAATATGTTTTAACAATATTTGTAATTTTACTACATTCCTACCAATTGTCGGGCGCTTCAAGTCATCATGTTTTATGACATTTTTCAAGACATGTGATGAATTTTGAAAACTTGGACGTGTCTTTTTCTTTGGTTGTATTCTCAAACGTTTTTGAAAAAACGAAAGAGACTAAGCTTACCGTAATTAGGCACGTTGCTCTCCGGGAAATTTCCGCTACCTGGTGGCCTTTTTTCAATTTGAACAACTGCAAGATCAACACCGGATTTATTACTACCCCCAGATTTATATATCGTTTCTTTGACATCTCCGAAATAATTTCTCATATTGTCTCCTCTGTCCGGTTGGTAAACATATTTTCTTTTTTTTACCAATACGTCCTTGGACTTTTGTCGCAACTTATGGAGTTCTATGTTGTTTAAAACAACATGAGCACATGTGATAGCACATAATCCATAATGCGGATGGTGCAGAAAACAACCGAGAGTACCAGTCTTCGCTCCACATTTAATTTGGCAACCCATGCGTAACGGTTCTTGATATTCGCGAGCTGACGCACAAGTCTGAAACTCGCCTTCTCTTACATCTACTGCAATGCCATCTAGGGATGTCGGCAGTTCTTTTTCATTCAAAGGTATTTTACCTTTCGCCTGGACGTACATTACTATACACGCCTCTCTAATAAATTGATGTTTACCACTTTCAAATCCTTTCGATCGAACTCCGCTTCCGGTGATAACGGAAAGGTATCGATGAGTCTGCATCAATTTCCTTGAATACCTGTTTATTGCCTTTTTAATTTTTTCTGAATCCTCATCGGACAGTTTATATTTTCCGTCCTTCTCGGTTTCCATTACTGCAACAGCTTCATGGCTGTATTCGCGTACTGACCGAACCACGGATGCATATTCACGTTTCATTTCTTTTAGATCGATATCTTTTTCAGTAGTTACAACAAACTTTATACTGTTGTTCTCTCTCGAATCGTATGCTGGCCAAACATCCAAAATCTTGCTTGACTGGTTCTTTATGTAGGTGCATATAGTTTCGCATTTCGATTGGACCATTTTAATGCCCTTTCCAGTTATTTGAGATTTAACCCATTGTGTGTTCAATTCAATTTGTTCATCTGAAAGCCCTTGGTCAGCTCCATCTTCAAATTACGAAAAATGTTAAATAGACAAAGCTTAATTAATGAGAGTAAATCAAAACAACAAGTATTTGAAACTATAAATTGTTCCTTTGTACCTGCTATAGTGCTTATCGACAGTTTTTTTCGTGGTCTTTTTTTTTTCAGTTTTCTAAATTATAGTTTAGACCGAGGGGCTATCCGTGATATTAGGTTAGTCTTTGTGTGATATATAATGCCACAAATGATGTTCACCGTTCATGCAGCATTAATCACGTTTACAATAATAGATTACTTATTCAGAATATCTAACAATTTTTTACACCATCTTTTAAGTTTGTAATAAGCAAATTTAGTTAAATAACATCTCCGCCGAAATAAGGTAAATCAATGAAAAATACCAACTGAAAAGTGTCTTACTTAACTAATTTAAGGCATTTAAAATTCCGCTAATAAATGAAGCCAGTAATACATTTAACAGTTACTTTATTACAACATATGACGGACGAACAATGTAAAAATAATATCCATCAGTCTTTGGTCAGTTTCAGAGAACACAAGTTATCTAAGCATTGTGTATAAAAAATGTGCCATCACTTTTGCTATAAGGAATATGTAAGAAAGGACCTGCATCTCCTTTAGAACATCAACTGTCCTTTGCTTGAGACTATAAAGTAAATACATTGTGTCAAACATGACAAAATTCTGATGAGATATTAGACAATCCGAACAAAAGCTGAGCGTTCATCCCTGCATAATGCTGATCTATGCTCATGAAGTTTGCAGTTTTGCAGATATCCGAATATCAGAAACACACAACAACTTAATTTTCCTTAAAACCATAAATTTTTGTAGGGTATGTGTAGCACTCATTAAATTAGAAACACATGGAGGATAATTGTTGGTTTAAGTGTTAGATCACGTTACAATTTCACAGAGTGGGCATCAAAGTGATATTTTCACGAGTGGCGCAGCCACGAGTGAAAAAAAACTACTTTTGGTGTTCACGAGTGCAATTATCGTGATTTGACATCGATACCAACAATTTTTCTGTTATTTTATGTCTCAAACTCTACTTTTGTCGAGTTCATTCTAATAAAATGTCGAAAATTGCGGGAAACGTCACCAGAAAGCATCGCAAACATGACGTCATTTTAACGACGTCATCGTCATATGGTTTACGGCATTCATTGCGCTCTGTTTACCCGGACAACATATTTTGATAATTTTCACTGCGTGGACAGTGAGTTTATCGTAATTTATTTTATGTTTTTCGGTGGTTTATCGAAATATAACGGTGGATTATATCCTGATAATCTCACTGTTCACTCAGTGAAATTATCAAAATCTTCTACCCGGATTAACATCAAAAAGTAAACCGAGCGTAAAGAATGTTGGAAACCATACGTCGATGACGTCGTTAAAATGACGTCATAAATGTTTTACTTTCTGATGACGTTTCCCGCGATTTTTAACATTTTATTGAAACAAACTCAACAAAAATAGAGTTTAAAACATAAAATAAACAGAAAAATTTTTGGTATCGATGTAATATCACGTTAATTTCACTCGTGAACGCCAAAAGTAGTAATTTTCACTCGTGGCTGCGCCACTCGTGAAAATATCACTTTTGGTGCTCACTCGGTGAAATTATATAGAGGATAATTGTTGGTTTCGGTGTAAGATCACGTTATAATTTCACCGAGTGGGCACCAAAGTGATATTTTCACGAGTGGCGCAGCCACGAGTGAAAATAACTACTTTTGGTGTTCACGAGTGAAATTAACGTGATATTACACCGATACCAACAATTTTTCTGTTTATTTTATGGTTAAAACTCTACTTTTATTGAGTTTGTTTCTATAAAACATTGAAAATCGCGGGAAACGTCATCAGAAAATATAGCACAAATGACGTCATTTTAACGACGTCTTCGTCGTATGGTCTCCAGCGTTAATAACGCTCGGTATACCGTTTGACGTAAATCCGGGCTAAAGATTGTCAAAACAGTGAAAAATAAAAATGGTAATCCACTGTTTCAAAACTGTGGATTATCACTTTTATTTCACTGAGAAAACTCTATAATTCACTGGAAAACATAAAATAAATCGTGATCTTACACCGAAACCAACAATTATCCTCTATATAATCCACCGTTATATTTCAATAAACCACCGAAAATCATAAAATAAAGTTTTATAATCAATTTGTTTTGTCTTACCTAGCTAAATTACGCACACTTAATTTTCAGGAAAACACGCTCCTTTCATGCGAGTCAAGTTATCAAATCAAAACATGTGTAATAATATAAAACTCCAGATAGGTAAGTATAGACGGAATAAATTCAGTTTATAGTTGTCATTTGATTCTGAACGAGATTTACTGTATATTAAAGGTGCTGATGAAACTTAAAACAACAAAAATATTGCTGATGAAACTTACATTGTTCCATAGAAGAAAATGTTGCTTTACCAGCTTTACTGATTTTCGGTTGGCTACCAGGTAACACTGCACTGTCTAACAAAGGAGCACACGTATGTTTTCGCTTGGTCGTCTGAGCAAGAAATAAAAATACTGTATTATTATATTCAGCTATGCAGACATACAAATAAATACAATCAAATAATGTTTCATTGTTTTAAGCAATGATATATGCATTTAAAGCCTCTATTTAAATATCTATTGCAGATTAATGCTTCATAACCGTCTGGCTTTAAGTCGTTTTTGTCCTGAGTTAACCTGTTATGTTTACTAAATATGTCTATCAGGATATATGTATGCAACAAAATTTATTTTCGGCATGTCTATTGACATTAGATGTAGTGAGATATTTTCGAAATGATGTGATGTTTCCAGTTTTAAAGCTCACCTGGCTTTACCAGGGTGAGTTTTTCTAATATATGAGTGTCCGTCGTCCGTCGTCCATCAACATTTTGATTCAAACGACATCTATCTTCTCTGAAACCACTACACTAATGTTGATGAAACAATGCAGGGATGTTCATAGCATAGAGCTCAGAAATTTGACATGTTGCATCGCCTAGTAGACTTTTACCAGGAATATAAAAATAATAACCCCCGGATCAAAATTGACCTAGCCCGGGAGTCACTTGGTTTTACAGGTTTTATAGTATTTGTAGCAGTGTCTAGTTGACCTCTACCAATTTTGTTCAAATCATGACCCCTGATTCAAACTGACCCAGCCCGGGGTTCACTTGATTTTACGTAGGAAAAAAATATAAGTCTTCTACTCTGAAACCACAAGATCTAGAACTTATATATATATAATAAATATTTAGCATGTAGCATTGCCTTGTGGACCTTTACCATGATTGTTTAAATCATGACCAGGGGTATAAATTGACACTTCCCGGGGGTGGAGGAGTGGTCACTTGAGGCTTATAGGCTTATATAGGGAAAACTTCAAAAAATCACAAGGGTCACAGGCAGAGCTTAGATATTTGGAATGTTACTAAGCATTGTGTAGTGGAACTCTACGATTATGTTAAAATCGTGACCCCTTGTATTATTGGCAATATATATACAGGTGAGCGATATAGGGCCATCTTGGTCCTCTTGTTTCTCGTTTATTATATCCTGACTATGTTTTAAAAATCCATAGGTTATTCATTGTTTACATGTACCTGCTTATCATAGGATTGAGTCTGTAACAAATCATCATTCTTCGGTCTGCTACCGTTTTTAAAAATCCTTGGTCTTTTTCCAGGAATATCTGTTCTATAAAACTTAGATGTTTTCCAGACGCTCACAAGTGATCGAGACATTCCAGTTGCTGCGCTTATACTTGACACAGAGCGTCTTTTTTGAATTTGTACACCGTAGTCATCATTATCCAGCCTTCGTTTTTTTATTAATATGCTGGTCATAGTGCTGTAAGAATAATAATAATCTAACGTTTTATTTATTCTACACTACTTCCTATCCGACATTTATCTTAATCAAAACTGTCGAACTAAAATGAACTTGAGATAACTGCCAGTATCAAATATATCTGAATAAAGGTGCCAAAACTTATGTTTCGCGTATTATTTTTGCAACACCGATATGTTCTTCTTAAATTTACATTCATGTGGGGGGATGATTCATTACTATTCTGTTTAAATAATATCTTTGATAATCATTATTCTACATTACGTGTTGTCTTTTTCTTCATTTCTGTATTCTCTCCGGTATTCTCAACGCTCTGTGTCAGAATAGTACTGACACTCGCTATCCGTATATGGGGCCTCCTCATCGCTTATAACAGTAATATAACGGTTTAACGTGACATTATGCGCATCTTACTGCACATTGTATTTTGGTGACAAGTTTATAAATGCAATTTTTTGGTTGCTGTGCATTTAAATGTGTTAAATTAAGAAAAAAACGTAAAATAAGAAAATCAATATTTGGAAAGTTATTTTTTCATACTCGTAGCTTGAAGAGTTTGGTGTATTGGGTTAAAAGCTATTATTTCCTCTACGCTTTTGTACACACGTCATTTAACACGTTCTGATGAGAATAGTCACCTTTCTGATTGTGCCTTAACTATGCCATTTTCAACATTTGTTTTTAAATATCAATATCCGTGTATAATTTCGTTAGAAGTAACGGTTTTTCCTATATGAACAATCATGTTTGTGTTATATAGAACAAAAACGTGTTATTGATACTATATATTTTATTACTTTTCACATTAAGTGCATACATGATAATGATATTACAAACGTACTTGCTTATACAAAATATCAGTTAAACAACTTGGTGCACACAAAAAAAAATGACTGAATTCAGTCACTAACTGACCATACATTCACAGCATATATGAATCTGTACTTCAAGACGATTCGAATATGATTGAAATTCCATCTGACTGAATTTCAGTCATTCCTGATTTCACTATCTGTAACTGAAGAAGCAATGAAAGTTTTTCGGTAAACAAAAGTAGAAGCTAGGCCGACAGTGACGGAATTCAGTCACGAAATAGCAATCATTTAGTCTAAAATTGTATCTGATAAAAATTCGTTATTTTATGTTTTCACTTTCCTAAAATTTCTAAAATATCCTAAACGCTGAAAGCAATGTTTTTCCATGATCAAAGTAAGAAGTTAGCCGAATTCGGCTAAATAGCATGATTCATAACACACATGGAAATTCACCGATACTGGATGTAAAATAAATGTATTCACTCAAAATTATCACCTTTCAGTAAGTGACGCGATACAAATGTATGTTTACAAATGTGCATATACCGTATTTATTTTAATTGCGAAATAATTTATTATTATTTTAATTGTGTGTTGAGGTAATGTAACAAGATGATGCAACACATAATGTAAAAATGACAATTGAAAGACAAAAATTAATTCATTAAAAGAGACGAACATCAAACAGCCAAGATTTTAATAATTATTTTAGTTTTTCGTGCCTTAAACTACATATGTGTAGCGACCAACAAAAACGAAGAGGGAGTAAGTAGATAAGTAGAGCTGTACATAACAATAAAAGTTTCTCTTAGCTAAACAGAAACACAATATTATGTAGACGAATAAAGTAACGACAAGAATATATGTAAAGCTAGTCGACGCAGTGCAAACGAAATTTCAATATCTAGTTCATGCTTAATGACAAATACTATTTTAGCCCTAATGACAAATACTATTTTAGCATACATAAACATTAAAACCACAATTTGCCCCAAAAAAAC
>JAFMSR010000004.1:37794661-37820522 GCA_022818135.1 Saxidomus purpurata | reverse complement strand
GCTTAGGGTACTCACGCGTATTTCTAATACATGTAGGAACGCAGACTAGCTCGCGCCAGGTCCGCAGTATAAACATATCAGCAATAAGAAAAGTTATAATTACGTTCCTTGCAGCGCATTGAATAAAATTTATGAATGGATGGATATAATCGTAAAAAAGAATGTGTAAAAATATTTCATTCTTTAAAATGACGATCAGGGTTAGACATTTTGTTGTCACAGAAACTCCAAAACATATGTTTTTTTCCACACAAGGTATAAGAAATGGCCGGCGGGTTATGAAATCGGAACTATTTCTATAGGGTGTATATATATAGTAAATCGTCCGTTATTTTTACACATCATTGTATAATGAAATACATCCGCGGCTCTTATTCGAAAAACAGTTTACATTAGTTATATTTACAAAATTTAGCTGATGCAAGTAGTGGTAAAACGGGAATTTCGCGGCCATCTTGTGCCGTCGGCACAACATAGCGGGCTTCAGTTGGCGGTCAAATATGGCGGGAAATAACTAGCGGGTTTTTTTCAAATTTAAACATACGCCCTTCTTAACCAGTTTGAAATCTAACGATCAATTTTGAATTCTAAACGATCAGCTTTCAGCTTTTGGTGGAGAGCTATTGTATTGACAACAGTCTAAGGGTATCAATTACCAATCAGTGGTGTTGGATATAGTTTAACTCTTAAGAATGGATTTGACACGTTATGATATAGACGATAGCATTTTTGAATCCTTTTGGGTGAATGATTACGAGAGACACTCATGGGTTGATGATGAAGTAAATGATGTTTATTATAATGTTGGATGGACACGGTATTACATGATTGGTCTTCTTAGACATTATCCCTCAGAATTTAATGCAGTAGCTCGCAGATATGTAGAGGGTGAGCATTGGTGGGATGAGTTATGTTATTTTACTTCAAATTTAATGAACAATCAAGCTTATGATGTGGAGGATCATATATATAGACAGTAACCACTCTGAGGATTGAACATTGTATAAATGACTTTCGAAACAGATATTTGTTTAAAAATGATTAATTCTTTGAGATATTGCCCCAAGTTATCCAAATGAATATATAACAATATCAAGAAGGTATTGGAGTGAAGCACACTGGCATGAAGACCACTGTTTTTTTTATACCCAGTCTTCTAAACAGACAATCAAATGACTTAGAAGATTTTATACCCAGACAGTAACCATAATATAAGTATTTAGTTCTACTTAAGTACGCTTATTTTATACCCAGGCAGTAAACGTGATATATTTAGTTCTACTTAAGTACGCTTATTGGAAACATTAAACTAAACATATGAGCTGCAATTTTCTTACTATTAAGAGAAAACGGAATAAAACTGTAATTCTTTTAAGGAAAGGAAAATCGCAGCTGACCTTAAATATCAAACAGTGTGTCAGCTTTAACAGTTTTAAACTGGATAGGTATCATTAATCTTTTGAGCGTTAACACAATGCGAGTGGGTTTGTTCATCCATTTGATCCATAGATATGATCTACAGCTTGTGTTGTTCCTTGAGAAAATTTCACTGAAAAAATGTCAAGTTTAACAATATCAAAAGAATACATCGCGTTTGTATAGTCAATACATGTGATAGCCTAATCCTAAGTATACGTAAAGTGGTTAGAGCCACTGACTGAGGGTTATGGGTTCAAGCACGGCTATTGACCATGTCTCTTTATGTCAGTTTTAGTACTGGTTCTTCCCGGGAGGACTGCTTACGTAAATAACTGAAATACTGTTAAAAACGGGCGTTAAACCCCATAAAATATTAAACAGCAGTAAATACATAATATTATATGTACAAACGAATAATGAATGAATGATAAGCACCTAGCTTACTGGTAGATAAGCGATCATGTATTTTATTACAAGATACATGTAGAAACACGTTAGCTGTATTTCAGTCTTTATAGTACTTTGAACACCTCTCTCAGAAGACCATCAAAGTTTACAAAGATGCACTACGTTGAAATTGTATGTGACGAAATTATATTTTGCATAAAAATGAATAGGAATGAACAAGAAATGAGTAAAAATGAGCAAGAAATGGGTAAAATTGAGCATAAATGAGTAGAAATAAGTAAAAAATGAGTAGGAATGAGCAAGAAATTAGTAAAAATGAGCAAGAAATGAGTAAAAATATGCAGGTAGTCTGATTTTTTTTTTAGTCTAGGAACATTTTAACACGGTTCAAAACAAAAATACAAAAACGGACGGATCATTAACAAACAAAAAGAAAACAGTCTCAAGACAAAATAATTAGGCCATTTTTATTAGTTCGAATGTACAAAGAAAGACGTGACACATATATTAATCGTAATCCTAAGCACAATTTATAACAAAGTTTAAAGAATTCTCATTTTAAAAAATAAACACGCTTTCGAATGCAATATGTGTTGTCCTCCGGTTTCCACTTATTCAGTCTAAGAGAACAAGAAAAACATTTTTATAATGTAGTTAACTAATTGTCATTAATATCCTCATTATCATATTCTTCATCAGAACTGTCCTCATCGTTTTCAATTTCTGGAGCATGGTACTGACTTAATATTTTGTCAAATAAGAATCGCCTTTTATGAACTGCATACTTCAGAGCCTCATCCGGTTCAAAATCATCAACATTTCTTAGATTAGCAGCTGTCTGTGCAATAGCTTTAAAGACAGTGTCTTTCTTTATGTTGTTATACCAAACAACTTTCTCCAAGAAAATGTTCATCAGGGTATTGCGATATTGATATGTCATGATACTATATGCTTTCTCACGTGCTTGTTTTTCACTGAGTTCATTATCGTCCATGAGTTGTTTTACACGTTCTTCATAATCCATTTGACACTGCTCAAATGTTTCATCGATAAGGCTTGACCAAGGATTAATACCATCTGTATCATCCATCTCTGATTCATCATCGTCATCGTTATCGGTGTCCATTTCGTAATCAGAATCTTCATAATCTTCTGCCTTTGGAGAACTTGATAATTCATCATCGGTGTCTTCCTTATGTACAGCATTCTTATGACGCAACATATTATACGATTTGGCGAATTGTTTCAAACAGATGTCGCACTCAAACATATCCTTTTCCTTCAGATGTTTATATCCAAATAACCGAAAAAGTTAAGTAAGTGGTGATTTTAATGTTTTGTTCTGAAAGATCCAAATATATCCGTAATTAACTTTTTCTTGAGAACCGGTCTGTTTGTCTGTGTTTTAATTGATAGTTTGTTAACTTTTCTTCTTAACTTTTGCTTGTGTACTTGTAACTTTTTACTAACACTGTTCGTCTTCTGTTTTGTTGATATGATTCCATCTGTTGTATTTGTATTAATGTCAGGTTTTGGTAAAGTAACAGTTTTTAAAAGTGCTCTTTTCAGCTCACTTTTAGCTTGATTCACAGTCTGTTCTGCTGGAGAAACCAATGTTACTGTGCTCTCGTCAGAGTTCACGGGAAAAGTGCTAGGTATAACATGTCCTTTTCCCACTTGTGATTTATTTTTAAATAAATGAATCAATTTTTGTGGGTCTGGTATATATAAATTAGAGCGACTCATAGCTATAACAAAACGCTTTAAAGTGAAGACTAAGTTACACTGAAGAAGTTAGAAATGAACCAAATTCATCATTTACAGCTTTTATAATACATTTTGTCCTGAACTTCTTATCCTTTCAGTTGATATTGATCTGCATTTTTTGAATATCTGTTTACATGGCTAAAGCATACAATTTTACTGGTGACCTTCTTGAATTGAAAAGTGCTCATTTTTGCTCATGTGTTGCTCATTTTGCTCATGTTTGCTCCTGCCTTGCTCATTTTGCTCATTTTTTACTCATTTATGCTCAATTTTACTCATTTTTGCTCATCATTACTCATTTCTTGTTAACTCCTGCTCATTTTTACTCATTTATGCTCATTTTTGCTCGTCTTTACTCATTTGTGCTCATTGTTTTACTTAATTGTGCTCATTTTTACTCCTTTGTGCTCATGTTTACTCATTTATGCTCAATTTTAGCTCATTTGTTGCTCATTTTTACTAATTTGTGCTCAATTTTGCTCATTTCTTGCTAATTTTTACTCATTTGTGCTCAATTTTTACTCATTTGTGCTCATTTTTACTCATTTCTTGCTCATTTGTACTTATTTGTTGCACATATTTACTCAAATATGCTCAAATTTACCAGACGTCCGAAATAAATAAAAAATCATCATTTTCTCAAAAGGTAGAATTCCAAATTATAAATTGAATACAAATATCTAGGAATCTATTTCAGTAAAACGGGCAAAACCTTTTACTTCTGCTTACAGTTTTTCAGTATTTTATGTTTTCCAAGTTTATTTATACTAACTTTTTACGGATTTATTGATAAGAAGAAAGTTCACATTTCCCCGCAAATAATACAATCGGCGAGTTATTTTTGTAGCAACAACAAAAAATGTTTTATGACAGTGAACTGTTAAAATATTATACGACTCTCCACGAAATTGAAAATGTTACTTTTTATTAACAAACACCGACTTTGAATTGAATGTATCTGAATACTTTACAATGCGTAATTTTTTTTGATGAATATGTTACTTTTTATGTATAAGAGCTTCTACACTTAATCATACAGCGAATTAATCAAGCTAATGATTTATACTTGGATGGATTTAAAGGTCACTTAGTCGAAGGTTAATGCTTTCAATTTTCATCTCAATTGTATTTTCTTTCATAAATGAAGTCGATTCGACACATAACAACGAACAAATGTTTAACGCATTGATACTTCTTTATAACACTATATAATTGGTTTCGGTACAAATGTAACGGTAGTACTTGTGTTGAAAAATACTACGCTGGTTGACAAAAGGTGGTTGTCAGGTCGTCTGATTTTATCAGTCTTTTTATCATTTAAGGACAATTTAACATGGCCCAAAACAAAAATGCAAAAACGGTCGGATCATTAACACACAAAAAGAAAACAGTCTCTAACAGTTTGATTGGGTCACAGTAAATTGTATGTTTATATCCTTTAATTAGGTTATTGCAAACTGCAATTCCTGGATAGCTTTAAAATCGTCTTGTTAAAGGATAAAATTAACTCTATAGTTATAATAGGTATTGAATGTTCACTTCTTGATCTTTTCATAGATAAACATTTTAACAATGTAAACTACAACTCTCAAAATATGGCAATGTTCAATCCTCAGAGTGGTTACTGTCTATATATATGATCCTCCACATCATAAGTTTGATTGTTCATTAAATTTGAAGTAAAATAACATAACTCATCCCACCAATGCTCACCCTCTACATATCTGCGAGCTACTGCATTAAATTCTGAGGGATAATGTCTAAGAAGACCAATCATGTAATATCGTGTCCATCCAACATTATAATAAACATTATTTACTTCATCATCAACCCATGAGTGTCTCTCGTAATCATTCACCCAAAAGGATTCAAAAATGCTATCGTCTATATCATAACGTGTCAAATCCATTCTTAAGAGTTAAACTATATCCAACACCACTGATTGGTAATTGATACCCTTAGACCGTTGTCAATACAATAGCTCTCCACCAAAAGCTAAAAGCTGATCGTTTAGAATTCAAAATTGATCGTTAAATTTCAAACTGGTTAAGAAGGGCGTATGTTTAAATTTGAAAAAAAAACCCGCTAGTTATTTCCCGCCATATTTGACCGCCAACTGAAGCCCGCTATGTTGTGCCGACGGCACAAGATGGCCGCGAAATTCCCGTTTTACCACTACTGATGCAGCATGAGTTTTTAACATTATATATTTAAACAATACAACTTTCATGTCTGCAATGGCCATATGGTTTCAAATGAAGAATCATAATTTGGGATTATATGCTGACTGACGTGCCGGAGCTACTTTCAGATTTGGTACTTAAGGAGTAGACTTCGGATTACGGTAAGTAAATTTGTTTGTTACACAAACAAATAAAAACCAAAAGTTTCGACGCCTACTGATTTACGCCACATGTCTCTTGTGATATCACAAGGTCCTAATTGCATACATACATTACATTTTTCCTAACAAAATATGAAGGGATACTTTTACACCTACATACCCCTGAAATCATGTCAATCGTAGAAATACCGAGTTCTACTAAGTCTTGTATGACACATGTTTCATGTACATGTACATGTATATGACCGTATATAGTTTCCGAAGGATGTATAACTTTCAACATACACATTTTTACTTGTGTATTATATTAAAGCTGTCTGTCTCGTTTGAATTTTGTATAGTTTTGTTTCTCATAGGCAAAGCATTTGTCCAATACACTATCGGAATAAATAATAGTCAATAACTCATAAAGATGACAATTGTTGGTTTCGGCGTATAACTACGTTCAATTTCACCGAGTGGCCACCTACAGTGATTTTTTAGGAGAAGCACAGCTACATTTGGTGTTCAAGGGTGATATTAACGTGAAATTTAATCGGAACTAACATTGTGTTTGTTTATTTATATTTAAAACTCTGCTTTAAATTTGTTGATTGTGTTTTAATTACATGTCGAAAATCGCGGAAAACAACATCAGAAAGCGTAACACACACGCCATTTTAGCAACGTTGTCATCGTATTGTTTTCGGCACTCATAACGATGGACCTACTTTTTGACGTTAATCCGAGTACACTACTTTGAAGATTTCACTGAGATATCAGCGAGTTCATCGAGATATAATTCTTCATTATGTTTCAATGAACCACCGAAAGAAAACAACATGTTTAATGGTTTAGCTTTACGGTCAGGATTGAATTTCCATATTTAATATGTTCAACATGAGTGTACCACGAGCAGTTTTGAGACTAAAAAAACACAAGATGTTTGTGCTCATGTACACATGCAATTTGTTAATCAAGCATGATAAGTGGGTTATGGTCTGACGTATTACATTTTCAAGTCATAACAATATCTTAATTCTGAGCATAAAAATGATGAGCAATTAACAGCAATTGCAGAAAAAATAACTAAAAACACTCACTGTGGATCGGAAGATGTGGTGGTGTTGGGTCTTAGACAGTTTCTGCTTCAATCTAGTTTCCGCTGTTTTACATAACAAATTACAAAAGGAAGGTATTCCCTGTTTCTGCTGTTTCGGACTTCCTCACTGTTTTTGTAGAATAGTCCTACTTTTATACCGTCCCGTCGAGACTGGTCGGAATAAAGGCTGTGTTTTTGACAGAATATTAATAGGTTTATGATAAAAAAGAAAAGTCAATTAAAATCAACAATCATCTGATACGCAAAAAAATCAAACTTAAAATAGTGTCCCATTTTGTTATGTATAAATACCAAGCGTGTATGCTGAAAACGATTGCAAGATAATTAGATCAAGTGAAATTAAGTGAAATTAACTGAAAGCCAAGAGTTCATTTTCATCTGTTCTTGTTTACGGTACTATTTTTTTTTTTTTTTTGCTATTAAGCTTTTAAAGACACATTTTCAATTTTTCTTGTCTACAGTGATGATAGAATTGTTTAGAGATATAATTAAATATTTCGCTCAAAAAGCTGTCTTTACACAACCGTAAAATACAGCATGACATAGATAAAATTCCGTATTGTATGTACATGCAATCCGGACAGAGCCATTATTTGAAATAGAATATCCGTCCATACACATGGCGTCGCTTTCTTAGATGTCGCTGCTTAATTATTTATACGATGACGTCAGTTAAATAACGCCGCACATAACGCCTATTTATGCTGAAGACGTCCTTTAAGAGTACAAAAGTATTAAAATTATATAAAACATGTAAAAGGTCATTATCGTGGAATGCAATTCAGAAGCCGAATTGGCTTTCTTCGCGTACGTATCATCCCATTCGTGACTCGGGAATTTCCGACATTTTTGTTCAGATAACTAATAAGCAAACCCTATTATATTGTACAACCGGGCATTAGATATAACGGTCTATGATATAATATGCTAAAGTCGTTTACGTTTCATACATAAATATGAATAAAAGGTATCAGTAAAGGTGATGAAGAAATACAGCTGCGGCCTTGACACAGTTATTCCACCTTTTCTCCTAGCTGCTTCAAACCGCTTGAACACGGTAAAGGAATAAGATCAATGCATATGATCCTGGATACTGATGGTAACGGTTACTTTTCAAAGAATATGTAAAACGTTTCAGAACATAATTGTATCACAGCATACCTGCGATAAAAAGGGCAAGCAATATGCGCATTCATGCTTGGTATTAATTATTCTTGCGAATTTACATTTGAAATTTTAATGATATTAAAAGGTAATGATTATAATATCAAAAACATTAACAACAACAATACTGATAATAACAATAAGAAGAAGAAGACGGAACAAACTTGGTTGTCGAATTTGGAATGAAAATCCAAGCCTTCAAAATGTGAATTAAATAAGTACAATTTCATGTTGAAAGAATAACATCAAACATAAAAAATATTTAAAATATTTAAAACTTGATAACTTAATGATACTACCAAAATATAATTCCACTTTTAGTAAAAATCAATGATATAAACTTATACTGCTATTGAAGTCAGATATAAACGTTTAGCTTTGATACTCGTAAATCTCTATTAGTACTTAAACTGTTACGCTGCATTCGGAAGGTTAAAATGTACGCAACAATATGCTATACTAATTATTTGTTTTTTCTGTTCTTGTCGACAAAGGCATTCCAATTGCACTAAAAGATCAATCTAAATAGTTTGCACCCGCACAACATTTTCCTATCGATATCCATCTATAAACCTGTAACTTTTGTAGGTTCCTTTTAAATATTTTACGTATCAGTTTAAATAATTTTAAAGAAGCATACCCTAAAATCGGTCGCATTTTGAAATAACGTAAAGACCAGAAGTTATATGCCAATGCAAAGAATATTTGCAAAACCTAAACGATCCAACCAAGGAAAGCAGAAGTAACCGACAAATAATACGAAATAAGACGTTTTTTTTCTGATATGTGGCCCCTTGCCGTTTTGTAGTGCCGTTAAACCTTCACTATATAGCTAATTTCATTTTAGTCGGATAGCTATTATAATTATAAAAAGTCGCTTTATTATAACCATGGGGGATATGAGAATGATCTTCGTCAGTGTGTCCGTGCGTCTGTCAGTTTTTTGTCCGGGTTATTTATTTGGAACCACTGACTGGAATTCAATGACATTTAATATACAGCGACATGCGCATCATATTCCACTTCAATGATTTTTCACGGAGTTACTGCCCTTTGAATATTTTTATTTATCTTTGTGCCCGCTGTATTTCTCACAAACCACAGACTGGAATTCAACAACTCTTTATGGAAGGCTTTCTTAACAAGAAATGATACGCATATTGTTCTAGTCATGGCCCTTCACTATACATACATTTATCATATATAGCACGTTCAAATTTTCTTGTCTGTGCTATTTCTCAGAAACCATTGACTTGAATTCAATGAAATTTTACAGACTGTTTCAATATCAAGAGGAGGTGTCATATTATCAGCATGTTCTTGTTCAGTGATTTTTCATTGAGTAATTACCCTTTTATTTGTTTTCACATACCTCTATGTTTGCATTCCTTCTCAACAACGTCAGGCTGGGAATCGTTGCAGGAAGCTTCCCATCAAGAGAAGATGTGCATAGTTCAAGCATGTTCTGGTTCAATGATTCTTCATTGATATAATTCAGTTAGAGTAAATAACCTTGAAAAAGACGAGGTAAATTTTGACGCCTTATCACTATTCAGTAACAGTGATGTCCCCTGACATAGAGAAAACAAACCTTGACGCCATGTAATTAGTCAGTAACAGTGATTTACCCATTAATCGGTAAATTAGTCAAGATTTATCTCCCCTCGTTCAGGAAACATCACTTTTCCTAACCTTTTAAGACGTCATGTTTAACCTTCCTTGTTTAATATCTTGAATTTCGAATTTTCAACTTAACATCTTGAAATTTCAACTTAATAGCTTGAACTTTTAACTTCATGGGACAATTGCTTCATCTAGCAAATTATATTCTCCAAACATAAATAATGTAAAATGATAAATAAATATGATAACATCATATATCGAAAAATACCTCATTTCAGCACAAATAATCAACATGGTCGCCTTCTGTAATAAATCGCTATCCATCTATTAATTGTACAGTTTTACGTTTAATGGTTCTGCAACATTTTTTAAAAAGCTGATTTTAAACTACTGATAATGACTGAAATGTATAGCTTAAAAGGTTAATTAACTATATTTGCAAACATTATATAATGTGTGCTTTTGAACTTGACACCTGTTTTAGAGAGTGTCTCTGTAAGTTTTAGGTTAAGTAATAGAACTTACAAAGTACAATAGTACTGAACCGTGTATTAAGTATCTTATTATTCTAACTTAGAATGGTCACATATATGTGTGAAATGTAATTTTATGTTTATTGTGTCAGCATGTATATGTATGTGAGTGAGACTATAATAAATAAATAAATTTACACAAAGATTCTATTATTTATACTTTTGACGTTTTTAATGAGACATTAGTTTTAGGGAGTGCCTCTTTAAATTGATCTCAGAGTTGATAGTCTTTTACTAAGCTGTTTTAGGAATGTTGCAATATCTTTTGTCAAAACGTCACCGATAACATTATCGCGCAACTTAAAGTTAAACACAGGTATATGTGCCAAGCTCTAAATAATAGTTGATCAAATTGTTTTAGCAAACATCGGGTCAGGTTTTAAAAGGCAACGCAGATTTAAGATATTTTGCACGACAACCCCGTGACTAATTGTCTTTTGTAGAAATAATACGGTGAAGTGATATTTCCATGGAAACTGAGTTAAAAGCGCCACCTAGCGGGGAGGTGTATTTTCGTCAATTTTCGAATTATTTTCGTTATTATCTCTGTCTAAGATGTAGATAACGAAACGATCTAATTTTCATAAATGCAATATCGAATCATTTACCCATCTGAAAAAATTAAAATATCTAATATGTTTTGCCAAAAATATGAAAAAGTGTGGAACGAACCCTGTAGGGGCGACAATTTTCAAAGCAAAAATAACTGCAAAGTTGACGCATTTAGCGTCAATTGCGAAAAAACGGCCCGAGAGAATTTTTTTTAAAAAGCGCTATGGATTCTTAAACCAATTTAAAGCAATTTTATCAAATAAAAAAGGGGGGTCACCGTCCTTCTTTTCGTGCCACCGAAACTATTTTGAAGTGGAAAAAACATGAGAAACGTTGACGTAAAATACAAGATTGACGTGACGTAACGAGCTGATACTGACGTTTTTCAGACGTTTCTTGTTAAAATAAATTACTAACTTTAGCGTTGTTGTTTATTATGCAGAAGTCACTTTAGATCGACTTCAATGATTAATATATATGTAGTCGAGACTTAAATTTTAAATTTGAATGGACACCGTATTTTAATAAAATGGTAAAAATTGATCTGTGTTATGAACTAGTTCGACACCATTTTATTTACTTGTAACACGGATCTGTTGTGGTATAATGTTACATTTATAAACACAATACAGAAAACATTCGACGTAAAACTGAAGAAGAAATATCATTTTACTTGCCGCATTTAGCCCATCGTATCTTCAATATAAGAATGGGCGCGGATATGCACATGACAACAGTGTGCATGGCGGGATTTCGGTCTAGTGATGCTTGTCAGTATGAACGTTTTATATAGAGTATTTTTCTAAACTTTGATACAGTGTTTTATAAATTACTCTTTAAATACTTACAAAATCGACTCAGTCAATGCTGGCAGAAAATACCTAGTTGTTTTCCGGAGAGATATAAATTGAACAACAACAATCTTCCTGATACAGTAGCACGCAAGAAAAGATTATATTAATATGATGAAACGCGAACAATATTATCAATACCAGACGAGCGATTCAATCGGGTTACATACGATATAACAGTTTGAATATCTTTATCATACATGTACTTAGAGACAAACCGTGTATCACAACAACATTTAAGCCGTCACTTTTATCCATCGTCGGAACCAACGGTCTATTACGGAATATAGCATGAATAACCTGGGTACCGAGGATGCTTTTATCATAATGAAATGCTGTCTCAGTTTTAAGAATTTTCTTTTTATACGGAACAGTCCAGAAAATTTCTCATTTTACCCGGATATAAAACTACATTCTTCTTTGTTTTTGACAAAAACAAAATGAAAACAGCGGTATGTGCTATAAAGTTAAGAAGAATTTTTAAAAAATTGTCTTCGCCCGTCCATTGATTCGATGTGTCTGTAGTTTCCTTTCACTGGAGACATAGTGGCACAGGTGGGCACTCCTGTTACAGATGCAACTGTACTGCTGCTTTCACAGATTTTGTACACATGTATATATACGCACAGTAAAAACAGAAATGTTTCGATTTCAAGTAATTCAATGTTAAAACTGTTTCGGGGGCATTGAAAGATAACCTAACAAAATAAACGCTGCAAATATATTGTTTTCGCCAATTTGTCCGTTCTAAAGTTTACCCAGTTTGTCACGCTATAAATTAATTGGTATTTTTTTTATAAGACACACATGTGTACATTCCTCGGCAGCTCAGTTGGTAAACCGTTCGGCTAAACTTTTATTACCGCGGCAACCTCGGTTCGAATCTCGTCTCTGGTAGAAATAGTTTTTCTTTCTTAAATAAATAGCGTAAAACGCTGTTTTTATGTTTACAGAATGACTAAACAGTAAAAAAAGTAAAAAATACTCTATATCTGGAGTTCAGTAGCTTAAAGGTGCAATGTAGTTATAGTAAAAAAGAAGTAACTCTAAAAATAAAAGATTTGTGAATTCTGAACCGGTTATTCTCTTAGCTATATGAACCTTTAATAATATAAAATAGGAGTTATGGCCACTTTATGTCCGTCTATCTATCCTGAAAATAGTGATAACGTTCTGACTGTTGGTCATTCCTGTTACAGATGCAACTGTACTGCTGCTTTCACAGAGTTTGTACACATGTATATATATACGCACAAGTAGCAAGTATCAAATTCGCATACATTGACTTTAACGCCCGTTTCAACAGGATAACCTTACCTTCATTCCTATAAAAAACGAACTATTTAGATTCTCTTTCTCTGTAGGAAACGGTCAACAGATATTATCAGTAGCGGGACTTGAACCTGAGGTAACAATGATTTCATATCTGCGATTTTGGTCACTTGACCGTGGAAACGGTGTCAGGCAGAAGTCATATGGACACATGACATGTGCAACACAAAAACCTGACTGTTTTGCTGTGAATGATCTGTTTCCACATTTCTTATTTAAATGTGCAACGGAAATTTATCTAAATGTCCTATCAAAACTGAATTTTTTCTTATGGAAAATAACAACAGTAAGTTGTTCTTATAAATGAAGTTGTTGCGCATCTAAACGAAAACGTTTCACTTCAAGAGACCGACGTCAGTAATACACCGTGACGCCGCATAAAAAACCGTCATGAACGCACCCCTGGCATGCTTCAGAAAAGTTTAGATGGCCTGAAAACAAAGTCGGTGACACCCCTTTTTTATTTCAAAAAAATGTTTATATTTATTTAAAGGATCCGTTACGGTTTTAAAAAAAATTTCTCTCGAGCCGATTTCTCGCAATTTGCCCTTAATGCGTCCACTTTGGGGTCATTTTCGCTTTGAAAATTGCCTCCCATTCGCGGATCATTACGTTATTTTAGGTATTCAATGTGGATGTCTTTAAATAATTTTGTATGCATGGAACTCAGATTGATTCGGCTTTGATTTGGTGGAAAAACCATAGCTGTAAAAATATTATTGACGGACTTATGTCCGTGAAATGACGAAAATCTTTCAAAAATACACCCTCCGCTAGGTGGCGCTTTTTCCGTGCTTATCGTTTACAGATAATTTCAAAACATCTTTTCCGGGAAAGCCAGTACCTCATACCACAGGCATGCACGATTTCTAAACTTTGCGTCGAGATTTAAAAAAACGACCATTTTTCAGAGGGAACCCCGCGACTTACCTTAACAAAGCACATTGAATAAGTCTGACATCTACGTAAGCGTATAATGGTCGAAGTTGAAACCAAGTCACGCGGGGTCAAATCATAGACCATGTCAAATAATAAAAAAACATTCCAAATATTGTAGAAACCACATTTGTACCCAACCAAACCGTAAAATTGGTTAGAATGTTTGTCTTGATAAAATATAGGACAAGAAAGAAACTATATTACGTGTGATCAAAACCTAGGACACCTGGTAAAAAATAGAAAAACCTCGTGATAACTCCAGAAGCCAAATTTGCACCCAATCACCCTGGAAATCTTGATAAATGCTATGTCAAGTTTGAAATTTGGTCACATCATAAAATCTAGATCACAAGGTGAACTCCAAGAACATCAACATTCTAGAATTTACATTTTGAATCAAATCATCTTGAAAATTAATCAGAATGTTTGTTTTGATGAACTCTATGTTTAGTTTGAAACTGGGATTCGTGGGGTCAAAAAGTAGGACACCAGGTAAAATAATAGAAACACCTACGAACTCTAGATGCCACATTTGACACACCGGCATCAGTCATATTGAAAGAAAGTTTGTCTTGGTGAACTTTAGTCAAGACCGAAACTGCGTAACATCTGGTCAAAAGTTAGGTCACTTTGTACATTGATTTTCAACCTACGATTGGTTAAAAATTGTCAGCGGTTGGCATTGATCATGACTTTAGACTAACTTTTTGTTTTTGGGACAGGATAGCGATATAGGACCATCTTGGCACTCTTGTAATTCATTATAGCCGAGGGCTGTAGAGTAAATGATTGTTTTCGGTTTCAGCTTTGCGCGAGAAATATACGTCAGATAAGAACTTGATTTGCCAAATAATATGTGTCGTATTCGGGAAAAAGTTTGTTTAGTAATAGTTTTAGCAAGATATTATACTGTGATTGCTTTTTGGCGTCTGACGTGTTACGAAAACAAACAGCTCTGTTTTTAATCAATTGTTTTATTTTATCATGACATAACGCACAATTGCAAAATATTATCAAGCAAAGTCAACATATTACCACACACATGTCTAGTTGATATAAACAGTAACTGTCCTATCCTGTCCCAAAGACAAAAAGTAAGTCTAAAGTCATGATCAATGCCAACCGCTGACAATTTTTAAAATCTCTTTGCGAAACGGTAAACACATTCCAAACGTAGGTTTAAAATCAAAGTACAAAGTGACCTAACTTTTGACCAGATGTTACGCAGTTTCGGTCTTGACTAAAGTTCACCAAGACAAACTTTCTTTCAATATGACTGATGCCGGTGTGTCAAATGTGGCATCTAGAGTTCGTAGGTGTTTCTATTATTTTACCTGGTGTCCTACTTTTTGACCCCACGAATCCCAGTTTCAAACTAAACATAGAGTTCATCAAAACAAACATTCTGATTAATTTTTAAGATGATTTGATTCAAAATGTAAATTCTAGAATGTTGATGTTCTATGAGTTCACCTTGTGATCTAGATTTTATGATGTGACCAAATTTCAAACTTGACATAGCATTTATCAAGACATCCAGGGTGATTGGGTGCAAATTTGGCTTCTGGAGTTATCACGAGGTTTTTCTATTTTTTTACCTGGTGTCCTAGGTTTTGATCACACGTAATATAGTTTCTTTCTTGTCCTATATTTTACCAAGACAAACATTCTAACCAATTTTACGGTTTGGTTGGGTACAAATGTGGTTTCTACAATATTTGGAATATTTTTTATTATTTGACATGGTCTATGATTTGACCCCGCGTGACCTGGTTTCAACTTTTGGTCGAGAGATCATCAAGAAAAATATTCTGACCAATTTTCATGACGATTGTTCTTATAGAATGTTCAGACGGTAAGTGTGGACAGACAGACAGACAGACAGGCAAGCAGGCTAGGGTGAGCTCAAAACAGAACATTTACACCAGCTACCTACTCTAGTTTCACCGATGTAGGAGCTAAATATTAACTCATTTTCAGTAATAAATTATCTTACACAAGCAAGATAAATCTTTCATGCAATAACTATACCGTTCAAAATGATTTTACTTGCTGATTCTTAAGGAACGAATGCTACAATTATCATGCAATATTTCTATTACTATCTTGCATTTTCCCGTAAGATTTCAAACATGATGCGATATTTTCGCATCAAATCTACATAAGTATCTAGCAACTGGCGACCATTATACGCTTCCGTAGTGAATTACAAAATGTAAACCAGCACGAGCATGCATAAGAAAAGGTGACAACTGAGCCTGTGACACTCCATGTATGATGTATTCAGATGACCTCAGACATTTTAATCGATATTTTATAATTACAATATTTATCAACATTATATCAACTGCACTCCAGATGGACAAGTTACGCTAAAAAAAGAAAATTTTCAATTTCAAGAAAACAATTGTCATTACTGTATCAGGGGCATTGTATTATGATAACGTGACAAGTTTTCTAACAAAAGAAACAATTAAAATGTGTTGTTTTGCTTACTTTTATTGTAGAAAATATCACACCGTGACTAACAATTTGTCAGCATCAAGATTATTTTCTTTGTGTAAGAGCTAAAAATAAAGGTAGAAAAAAATATTTACCCGAGCCAGGTTTTGAACTCGGACCTTAGCGCTTACAAAATTTGCAACGGCTTAACCTATTGTAGAAGATTGTAGGTTAAGCCGTTGCAAATTTTGTAAGCGCTAAGGTCCGAGTTCAAAACCTGGCTCGGGTAAATATTTTTTTCTACCTTTATTTTTAGCTCTTACACAAAGAAAATAATCTTGATGCTGACAAATTGAATATATATTGATTTTACCAAAAAATTAAAATTTACTAAGAATTTGGAGTGCAGTCGCTTTAATGTTCATAAAAGGGAAGTAAGTACAATCAATCAAGTTAGAGAAAAATCACTCGGATTTGTACACTCCCTTGCTCCAAGATATATACTGAATTCATTAAGTAAGGGACAAAGTGTAAATCTTAGGCAAATTGAGTCATAACTTATATAATGTACAAATTCTTCGAACATTTACTATTTTTCAATATTATCAAGATTACAATGTCAAGATACTGTAATGAATTAGTAGCTGGGACAACTTGAATATTACACATAACCCTGGAATCATGATGCTCCGCTCTTATTAGTTAAAACACGTTTTTGTTTCAGATTGCTAATGTAATAAAGATTGTTGCATGTAATGGTTCTGTCTTTAAAACAATTTGTAACTTTCTGCTTGCACTGGGCAGACAGGCGTGTGTTTTCATAAAAACTGCACATGACGTCATGCTACTTTCAGTATCACTGGATGTGTTATAAACGTCAGCAAAGAGAACTGAGATTTAACACAAAATTGTAGGTTTTTCATTGACACCTACAGGAGTCAGGCGCATGTGTCATTCTGTCTGAAAACTTGCGCATGCACTTTTTTATTTGCTTTTTGCTTACGAGATGTCGATTTTATGCCTTCTATTAAGATGTCAATATAACTGGGTTTTTAACACGATACGTCTGCCTTTTGTATGTGAAAATATTTGCACGCGGGCAAAACAAAAATCCCACAGGAGCCTGCAAGCGAACGAGGGTAACTGAACATTTTCAAACCTGGTAAAATCATGCTCAAGGTCGTTTTCAATGTTGTCAAAGTGTAAGCATTTGTCTCAGACGTTTTATTTTCCAGTATTCATTAGCTGTCAAAGATGTTTCATCTTTCATTTTCATGTTGGTTTCTGAAAAGAATTCTGGCTTTGAAAATTGACAAAGAATAAAAATTTTGTGTCATCAGAATTAAACTTAGCATGAGGCTTTAAAAATGTCAAATAACTATAAATATGCGATAGTGCGATTTTGCTCAACAGAAATCATTCCAAACATTTTCATAGCTAGTTTGTAAATTTACAGATCGGTCAGTCTCAAAATTCAAAGAATATCTGTAAAGGTAATACTTTCCTAGACCTGATAATATAACTCTTACTTATGGTCACTTATAGCCAAACTCAAACACTACATACGAGTTGAAAACGTTGCAAAAAGCAAGTGTTTGACTGGGCCACGGAGAGAAACCGTAACAAATTTGTTTATAGTCGAGTGGACAGAGACAGTAATACGCATATACTAGAAAGTCCAATTGTTACATAGTCTCAACATGGTGATCACGGAATCTTCGAGACGGGAAAAATAGACAGTGGAAGATGAGAGTCAAGATGAAGTCGATTAGCTACATCATAGAATTAGTCTTGTTGCAAACTGAACAACGTTTGTCAGATAATTGCTCTTACTTCTACTTATATATATTCGGAAATAGCTACTTTTTAAACGGAAAAACAACAATTTGAAAGAGCATTTTTAAACGAATTCGGAAGTCATTCGAAGTTTATATCATATATGAATAAGACCCACATGACTTATTATTTCAAATGCATTGACTTCGAGTGAAATTAATAGATCTACTGTATTATCTAAATGTCAATTAATACTAATTTAAAAGCAATGTCTTTTAATCACAACGAGTGAGCTCCAGTATCATTGCTTTGTAGATTTTCACACTAAGCAAATAACAAAGGGGAAGTCCAATTTAAAACCACCAAAATTAGGGGTGTACCCGTCGTTAGTACATGGTGTATCAATAAAAAAAACAGTGGCTGCCAGTCTAAAGCTTTTTTATTATTAGACAAGTAAATTATGTTCACGAAACTTAACACTGGAACTATATAGTGTCGGAACATGTTATCGTACATAATTCATAATGACGTCGAATGAACATAGTGATGCTTTTTTTATTAAAATGCGTTTTTCAGTCTGTCTCAAATCGCATTGTAAATTATTTTTGCCGAAATAGAAATCAAACAAAATGTCAACGAAAGTAATTAAATTTACGAAATTACCAATATTTGAGTACACCGATAACAAATTTCGCAGCACTTATGATCTGTAAACTTGAAAAATATATTTGTCTCTGGCAGTACTGGTCCTCTGGACCTTTATATCGCAATTAAGCGTTACCACAAAAGCGAGGTCATGGGCAAGAGCAGAAGTGTCGTATTTAACTGACATACTAGTATCTAGTGCCGTATTCTACTGACATATCCAGTGCATCTCAAAATACTTTCCTGCCAAAATCTTGACTTGTTTACAAGCGAATATACGGACATTTTCTGTTGTGTTGTCACAACTAAGTTCCCTTACTATACTGCCGACAGTGAACACGGATATTTTCGCTTATGAACTGTGTTTTTACTTTCAAAGCTTTTAATGTATAGTAATGTATAGTAAATTGTAAATATACGAGAATTTGTGCATATTACTTATACTTGAAATAAACAAGAAATTTATAACGTTATATGTGACGATTACGTCGGTGGAGTTCTGCTGTATATGTCCAACCGATAGTACACAGGAGTATGGAGTTGTCTGACAGTCGGACATGCGGGTTGTCCGCAGACAAGTCGAAATTATGAGGGTAAAAATAAAAAACGAATAAATGATGTACCAAAGTCACCCCGCCGAAACCCTCTAGATCTATTTGGAGTACTGGGAAACTATTTTAACTATGAGAGCGTGCTGTTTTTTACTATCTTTATTATGTACGTGTATATTCTCGCGGAGTAGCCTCAATATTTTGAGACAGACCCAATTTACAAACTGACAGGGGTGGCCATCCTATGTACCAAAAAGCTCGTGCGCATAATTAGTTGGGCTACTCGTGGCACATTGATATCTACTATATACTGATTCTGTCATGACTTTACTTTTTCCTTCCATGTTTTTCGGATCAAACGAGTGCAGACTTGAATGCGGTTTAGATACATGTAGAACGTGTTGTCAAAATCAAATAAAGACTGAACACATGCGCCCCTATTTGACCTTGTCATTGAAAGATCTGATGGGGAGGAGTTAACCCATATACATGCCCTAATAATTGTTTAAAAATCGCCTTTGTGTGACGTAAGATTGTAACTGTATTCATCACTAAAATGGCGTATGAACAAAGCCAACTGCAACGCGTTGTATTAGGAATAAATGTTATGTTATGTACGTGTAGCTGCAAAAATGAGCTGCAGGCTACAGAGTTGAACCTAATATATGACACTTGCTGTGTTCACCATATATGTGATATCCTTTCACAATCACTCAAAACACAGCAAATCGAAGCTCTAGACAAAAAAGTTGATATACAGTATCTTAGGCATTTGATGTCCTACCATTACCTGAATCACGGCACCGAGCATGCCGTGGCGATGCTAGATGAATTGTGTCGAAATTGAATACTCCGAGTATATGAGATATGCTTTGGACATAATGCACTGCTATATAACCCTTTGAAATAAGTTAAACCACTTTGATCTGCATGCCAGAGAACAGAGATTGGACGCGACACAAACATGCTCTTTCTACATACATGTACAATGTACGTCAACGTATTTCAAAATTCCTACATTAATCAGTAAACGTTGACGTTCACTATGTTTTGCTATATAATCCTATGTACTAGTTTTGAGTATTATATATTCCATCTTCCTCGTAAGGGATACATTGGGTAACACATTGCCTGCGTATTGTTAATATCGGCATTATATAATCATGATACATGTGGCATTATATGATTAGCGTTAGCCAAACCCTGACTATAATGTTGTGTAGGTTTGTCTTATGTGTGAGAGATTGTCTTGTGGTCAAACTTTGAGACACATAAGGGACAACCCTTTCAGGCACACAATACATGAATTTTGCAACTTATATACCAATAATGACCTTTATAATTGTCTTTAATCCTACATGTGAAATTGACCTTGATGACGACGTTGGCACACCACCGTCCAGACACATCATTGTGTTACATTTAAAATACTTGGCTTACGGCTGTTCGTGGTCATGTTACCACATAGTGCTACGAGTTTCATAGGATGTAATAGTGCAACCCTGCAACCCTTTCCGAAGAAATGGGTATTGACACTAGTGACTCCATAACAAATAGTACCGTATAATGTTGTATTTGAAAAGGAAACTAAATGAACGATGTAAACAAACATACATTTATTTACATAAAAGCTTGTTGTCTTTCTAGTTTTGTTTCAAATACAACTGCTTGCATACGTAACACAAAGATGGTATGAAATATCGAGATAACAAAACGATGACATTGTAATGTAAATAATACAGCGTCAGTACGCTGAAAACTCTTTGTTATCAAAACTATCATTGAATATATTCTTCAAGTTCGGATTTTCAGATCATGTCGCACACACTAAAACATCTTTCAGACAAAGGTAATATGTCGCTACGGTCTCCGCGTGACATCCTCATTGACTTTTTCCCGTAGTTTGGAAATAGAATTCGTGATATTTATTGCTAACATTTGTGTCTCTTGTGACTTCAAAATCTGTTGAATTTTCTACATGTTGTTTGATATTTAAATAATCTTCAGCTGGTTTCGTTTCACATCCTTCCAGCATTACAATTACAGTTCTTTGTAGTGTTTTGATTATGTCCAGCAGCTTTTCCAAAGTATGTGCACTCACTTCTACCCGCCACATATAAATGCATTCTAATGACTCACATTTGCTTAAGTCTAGATATCTATCACCTAATTTAATATTTCGAAGTCTTACATATTTCAATGCTGCAAGAGTTGGCAAATTGCTGTTTAGTTCGTCCAAATCGTGTGAGTTATCTATACCATCACATTCAAACCGCTCCAGATTCGGCGCATGTTTTAGGGCGTTTAATAAATGTGCAGTGGCACCATCTTTATGCATCCATTCAACCACACACATGCCTAGTAACTTTGAATCGACCTTTATTTCTGTAACATGGAGTTTGTCTAGCAAAAGCATTGTGAGGTTGTTGTTTTTTAGGAGATTCAAAATGTAGCCAGAGCAGTAATAACCATGGTCTAAGCATTTTACTTCATTTAAGCTCAACTGTCTTAGATGGGTCGTTTTCTTCAGGAAATCCATTAAAGCCTCTATCTGACCATGCGACATTGTCACACTCAAAAGGGAGAGTGCTTCAAGTTGTTCTAAGTTTTGTATCGCACAAAGCAGATCGTCCGTGAAAGTTAAGTGCCACAATTCGAGACACACTACAGACCGTACAGAATTTTGAATAGCAATTGCAATATCCTGTGTAGGTAAACCTCCCCAAACAAACAGCTTCTCCAATCCCGTAAGAGACTGTACATCTAAACTATGCAACATCCTATGCACTTGTTCCTGCACTCCATCTGCCTGGATGTCAAGCGATTTAATGTTCTTCATATTTCTATCAATGAGACGTTTTTCGAGAAGCCAATCCAGTTTACATTTACTATTAATAATAATATCTTGAGCTATTATACTTATTTTGTTAAACCCGTTATCGTAGCTTTCAATGACACAGTTCATCATCATAGTATGTAGTCTGTGCATTCGAACTCTACTTTTGATGAAAAGCGTACCTATATTTCTTCGGAACCAAGTAGTTCCTTCATCATTTGAAACAATCTCTGATACTTTCCGAGACAATTCATCTGACAAATCTTTATTCATTCCACTTACAAAGACAAATACGTTTGAAACTTGCAATATATTTTCCGTGCTATTACAAAACGAAACCAATTGATCCATGGTATTTTGTGAGCATTTTAGTGATATATATAATGCAGCTAAATACTCTTGATATGTCTTGTGAATGAACGAGAAATTTGACTCTGTTTGTGCAAGTTTTCTGCACGCGTTATTCTGAGAAAGGATACCAATTTCTTTGCAAAGGTACAACATAGACTTGTTAAGATAGTTTTCGACAACGCTCTTTCTGAACAAAATGGATGACTCTGGGCTTGTTCCGAAAAGTCCATCAAAGGCCAACTTTCCCAAGGCCAATAATAAGTTTTTATGTTTTCGACATAACTGGCAGTCCGAGAAGCATGTTGGTAGCACTGGTGCACTTTCGGTGCTTGGGTGTTTCTTTCTCATTTTGCTTCGTGTTTTGCTCCTTGTTTCAGGATGGCTAATTCTTCGCATTGCATGACTGAATAAAAACTCAAGCATGTTGCTGTAGATCTCACATCGTGAGTTTCCTAACCGGCCCTTAGAAAACCATAGGCACAGCATTTGTAACAAAAGTAACGGTATTGACTTCAGTTTGTGCACTCTGTTTTGCCTCATCAGCTCGTTGAAATCATCCGATAATTTGTTGTCGTGATAATTGTGGTTCAAATAACGAAGCGCATTGCCAATAAGTGCATTAGCCGACTCATCCTCTAGGCCACTCATTTCAATATGCTGATCAATAAAGTCTTTGCTTTCTATAACTGTGTCCAATTTCCATGGCCTTGATGTAGTAAGTATTGTACATTTCTTTCGTACTTTCCTGTGGGGTACCACAGAAGTCGCCGAGAAGCACGCTCTGTCTGGATGCGTCCATTCATCCAAACCATCTATCAGTATCAAACATTTCTCATGATGCAGTACTTCTTGAATGAAATCGTCACTATACAGATACGATAAGGACAACTGGTGTATCACTTGTGTTAGAATCATGTTGTCAACATGACATTCCACTTGGCTAGTTTCCCTGAGAGACAAAAGAAAAAGGAATTCGAATTCTTTCATAGTATTCAGTTCTTCCTCCGTGAAATAGCTTCTCTGTTCCTCATCCGAGCTGTGAGAAAAACACCATGCTAGAGCCATACGCTTTAGGTAGGACGTTTTACCTGTTCCTGCAGGAGAAGCAAGATAAACATCTTGACATTCAGTAGCACCATTGAAAAAAACATCGTGGAATGTTGTTATAGTTGTAGTTTGCTCAGCATCTTGTTTTACATATGGCCCTTTCTCATATTCTTTACGTCTCAACGATGGTGCCACATATAACTCAAGAAGTGGCACTTTATTTTCAATGCGCACTGGTGATACAGGTAGGTTTGTGTGCTGTTTTCTGCAGAACCGATTCAAGTCTTCACGCAAATCTGAAAATGAATTGATAAATGTAATTGAATCCAAGCAAAGGAGGGAAATCCTGACATGAACTGAACATTAAACAATAGTTGAACCCATCCGTTTTGTATGAAGTAACATGAAGACTAACAACGTACGTGCCAGTGGACAGAAACTTTCACTATATGGACTACTATAAACTTCTAGAAATTAGAAATTGTACTCGAGTGACTGACATTGATATCGGCCAGAGAAAACTGTTTTAATTTAACTACGATGTGTACGTCTTGTAATGTTTAGTAGGTTCAACTTAAATTCAGTCACAAGGTGTTAGATAAGAGGTGCTGACGATGAATTCTTCAAAGTGGTTGTGAGTTTGACCCTGTATTTTAATTAAGAGTTTACACTGACTATACGAAATCGATGTTATATTCATTCAAGTTATATGAAATACTTTTTATCATATTACTGATAATTAAACAGACATGAACTTTACAAACACACCTACTTTGTTTCAATTTTGGGTAGTCTTCTGATTCCGATATTCTCTTGCCCGGCACTCTGTACAAACCAGAGGTTGAGGCACTTGATCTTAAGTCTGCTACGGCCTTATCTTTCTCTTCTTGAATGGACATTCGCATTCTTTTCGATTCTTTGATTATGTGTTTGGAAGCTTTGCGTTTAAGCTCTAGCCCCGCCTTGCTTATGGCCTTCCTTTCTTTCCTTCCTAATTTTTGTATTTCACTGACTGCATAGTCTTTCGTTGACATGACCTTTTCCAAATTATCTGTTGTTAACTCATCAACAGCCTTTGCTGCATTCGCAAATTCACGTAGGAAGGACACATGTATCTCCCTTTTTTGACTATCAGCCATTGCGGCAATATCACCTGTCTTTTCGTCAGCAGTCTCGGACAATTTCCAGCTCTTTTCATCTAAGAAGTCATGTATTACTTCTATAGCGTCTGACGAACTTACATTCAGATTTTGAGTTTTGAGCTAGAAGCATGAAAAAAAAATTGAATCCGATGTTAGATAATCACAAATAGCACGACTGTGTAATTGCAGCAACTACAAACATGTGTTATGTACAGAGAAAATCTGTTTATCATATGACTGACTGATTAATTCTACATTGTTCACTTCAAAAAAAAAGAATCACTTGTAAGGGGAACAGTACAGGAAAATAAGTGACTAAAAATTAATGTATATGTTTGTACGAACTCCATGCCATTTCTTTCGTTCTCTTTATGAGTTTGGCTATGAGCAAGCATTTTGGACAATGGGGGAAAACTAGACAGCGTAAACCTATATTATGCGCATATGCTGTATCAAGACAAAAGAAACAGTCCTCTTATAGAAATACCTTCTCATTGATCAAAACAAATAAACGAGTGGGTTTTCCATTAATACTGTTCGCTAAACTATCGCACAGAGCTTACTAGTAAACGGCATTGTGTCAACTGAATATTAGCCCATTTAGTATTGCCAGTTGATACATACATGTCAACAATATGAACAAATTGTGCTTTCGCCCAAAAACTTCAAACATGAATTCCAAACCTGATTCAGCATATCCATAGCATTCTTTATCTCCCGTTTGTGTTGATAATCTTTCACAGATATTAAAAGATCCAACAATATATCCATGGACATTGTAAATTCTGCATCTTCAATCGCAAGTTCTGATGAGTGGCGGAATGATCTTCCGACTTCACGAGCCTGAAGCGAATGTTAAAACTTTGTAATTAATAATTAGTAAAACAAATGAGATGTTTTCAGACAGGAAAACATAGACACGCACGCAGACGGACAAGTCAAAGCCTAGCCAGTGCCTGTTTCATCAGCATGCCAGTTATTTATAGACTGGTAGTTTACCTTACCTTTCCTGAGAAGGATCAGCATTAGATTCTCAT
>JAFMSR010000004.1:37780157-37794161 GCA_022818135.1 Saxidomus purpurata | reverse complement strand
AAGCTCTTTAAAGCAATTAACTTTGTCTCAATTCCATTTTGACCCATTGTGATATAAACAACATCACCTCATAAGTATTTGCTTTCAGGTTGTTTTCTTTACAAATTTATTTTATCCGTGTACAATTTTGTTCCTCAAAGAGCATAACTTTGTTGAAATTTATTATGTCTCCAACATACTGATTTTATTGAGGTCAGTCTGTCTCAATAAAAGTTTGTCTGGACAACTTCTACACACTTGGATGGATTTTACTGAATCTTGGTAGAAATGTTTAGTACTAAGTGTAGTTGTGTATATTGTCAGCATTTTCCGCTTTATTGATTTTTGTGTGAGTTATGGGACTTTGAAGACGTTGAGCGTACTTAGATGACCTCTTATGTTCAGTAAAATCTTGTAACCTCCTCTGTTTCAAAACACCTTGCTGGATTTTCATAAAACTTTGCAATAAAAGTCAATATGAAGCGAGTTGTGCGTATTATAATTTGGGGGTCAAGGTCATAGGGGTGAGAGACATACATTTTTTCGAGAAAAACAATCTCTAGTAACAAATTTCCTTTATTACCCTTGATCATTGAGTCAAGGTGCTTGGTAAAGGTATGGATCAATATCATTGATGTTACATTTACAATGTACTTGAATAAATCATTACAAAAAGTTAAAGGACTGTACAATGTAATAATAATACTATGTCATTTTGAAGCACTAAGTTTTACAGCACTAACTTTGTGTAATTTATGTTAAATCAAATGTACCAGCATAATAAGCTGCATTTGTCTTTCATTTATCATGTAATTTGTTTATATACACTTCTAGTCTTGTTTTGTTATTGCATTTTTTTTATCTTACATTGTACATATATATTATGTGAATTTACATCTTCAGATATTTTTTGTAGTACAACTGGCTTAAGTTATTCTACATTTTTTTTTAGACAATAAAGAACATATCATGCCTAGCCTTTGTTTTTTTTTAATTGTTTATAGTCCCAGCCAACCCTAGGATTTCTCCTCGAGTGAAACTGCCAAGACCCCTAAGTGGCGCAGGTTGAAGAGACAGATGCAGATACAAGGGAATCCTGGTTCCAGAACCGAGCTCTTTACGAACTGACTCTGGTTCTTCTACATGGGCTTCTTACCAGTTAATCTCTAGATGGGTGAGACAAAGAAAAGCATTTCTTAGATTTTCAGTGCCCAAGCTGTGATTCGAACTTGGAATCTCCGGATTGGTAGTCCACAGCATTAACCACTCGACCACCCTGCCACCTATTCTTCAAGTGGTTAGTTTTGTTAGTTTCGTATAGTTCACAACAAAACATGCAACCCTGCCACTCAACCTTTTTTTTTTTAGTATAATGAGACTGAAAAATTGAGCTGGTATGTTTGGAGCATACATTCTGCATCTCATCTTGATGAGGGAAACATCTGACCTAAGATTTTAGGAAAATCCTTGGTGTAAAGTGAATATGTAGTGGGCACTTAACCAAGCGTTTCAGTATCTCCATATATGTCTTCAGACTGCAAGCTAGGAGACATAATGATGTCTTGAAATCCGCGCAGGTCTACACATTTTTCCAGGTATACACATACTATTGCCACTATCAGCCAATCAGGATTAAGTATTTATGATAGGTGTACAATATCTTTCTACGATATGTACCTGCCTCTGGGTTGTGCCAATTTTGAACCCTGGGGCCTCACACCAAATATCTAAGCTCTGGGCCTTGCGGTTTTTGGAGAACTTTTTTATTTAATTTTCCTGTTTGTTGCCATAGCAACTAGAGATCTGCATGGAATGGACGAACAACATAGGACAGACAGAGAGAGGTCCTAACTTCTCACCCTGACACTTTGTGTTGGGTGACCTAACAAACCAATCAATTGTAGGGATTTGAAAACAGGTCTAAAGGAAAGGGCTTAAACAAGTAAAATCTGAAATGATTATCCATTCTATAATTACATAAATGATGATAATTATAAACAATATGAGAACTGGTTTTCAACTTCTGTAATCAAGCTAAAACCATATTTAAATAAAGTTTAAACTAACTTCCTGTTAAGCTAATACTGAAAAAACCATACTTGCTGACTACAATAAACTCTACCATCACCAGGGTGTTGTAGTTAGCAACTGTCTTTGTCCAATGATATCTCAAAATATGCCAAAATAAATCTTTCACTTCTTGATTAACACATCATGCGACTGTGTGTATTATGCTTATGCACAGAAATGAAGATCGTTTCTATTCGTTATCATTAATATGTAGATCGTCTGTCCCTTTCATGTCCAGCCCCTCTTTTGACTGCATCTCTAGAATTAGGGGCTGTCTATTTCTATCTAAATGTTTCTCTGGAAATAACTGGATCAGGTCGGCCTTTGTCAAATCATGATACTTTTCCATGTGTACCCAGAACGGTGTTTTCTGAAGAAATCTCCGCAAGCATATGTGACATTCATGTGTTTTCACACCTAAATGAATTTTCTCATGCCTAACTTTGCTACGCAAACTTGTGAAAACACGACCGCAAAATCTGCACTTATTAATGCTATCATGTTTTTCTTTCTGATGTTTGTCACGTTCTTCCACATAATCAAATGACTGTCTACAGTTACTACATCTGAACCTCTTTTTACAGTGTGTATATTTAACATGATCTTTTAACAATTTTTCAGACTTGTACGCTTTATTGCATTCCTGACATATGAGTTTATATTCCGTTGCGTGGGTCTCTTCGTGTGCTCTAAGCCTGGCAGCAGTAGGAAAGCTTTTCGCTCTACAGATTTGACAACTTAGCCATTTACTCCTGTCAGAATGAGCATGCAGCTGATGCGTCTGCATTGTCGTCATTTTGTGATACGACTTACCACAATATTGGCACATATAGGGTTTAAGTCCAACGTGTACATTCATATGATCTTTAAGATGACAATTGTGTTTGAATGGCTTACCACATATGTTACAAACCAGTGAAGGCTTTTGTTCATACTTTTGTTTTCTTTTAAATCTTTTAATACCTTCCTTTGTAAATGTGTTCTCATTTTTATCTAGTGCATAAGGCTCTTTGATTTTTGAAAATTCTGTTTCATCACTGTCACCTGGTCTACATGAAACTACAGTCTCATTTGTCCATTCACTTACAGGTACCCATGTATCTTCAACAAATACTTTATTTTGTTCATTTTTCTCACCTCTGTTGAACATCCCTTTTGGTCTATTTCTTTGAATCACAAAACCGCCAGCAGAAATACTACCATAGAAATATTCTTTTTCATGCAGTGTATCCAAGTTACCTTCTGCATCCTCAGTGTCAGACTCAATTTTGTCATTTAAGTTTTTATTCAGTTCTCTTCCATTTTCATTTGGAAGAAATTCAATCTCATTATGGTATAAACTTTCATTAGTGAGCATTTTCTTATTTTGTTTATCATTATGTGACAGTTTTTTCCTGTCAGTTCCAAGTTTAGACACTTGCACATTCCTGCTAGTGTTTCTGTACTCCAACATTGTCACTGGAATTTGAAAGCCATGATCTTTAGTTCTTTCATTCTTTTCTTCCTTCTGTGACAACCTGTCTTTCACATATTCCATTGGCTGACTGCAAAAGTTATCAACATTGTCATCATCACCATCATCCTTGTCATTAACATCATTAACTTCTCTAGCTTTTGACGTAGACTCGAACAATTTACCTTCAAGGCCGTCTACTCCGGAATCATCCTCTGATGTATGTTTTCTTTTTCTTAAAGATGTTGGTTCACAATTTACATTGAGATAATTTTTCTTATTGTCTCTAAAACTCGTATCATTGTCACTCAGTCTGTGCAACCTCACTGAGCAAGATCTGACATCATGTGTCCTTCCTTCAGAGTCGAAGTTTGATTCATTAACAGAAGCTGTGTCATTTCTGTATGCTATGTCTACTGAATTTTTGACAGCAGGTACCCTATCAACAGAGCCGTACTTTTCTTTTACAGAAGAACCTTTATTTCTTGTCTTAGTATTATGTTTCAATTCAACTGTATCTTGTCCTTCATCTTCTTCAAAATCTTTAAGGTTACTTAAATCTTTGTTAAAAGGTTTAGTACGTTTAGAATCAACAGTGCCTTTATCTAGCTCAGTCACAACTTCAGACTTGTCTCCAGATACAAGTCTAAATTTCCTCACAAATTCTAACTGCTGGAGAAAGTTAGTGAGTACCTGATCAGTCTGTGTCGATGAGCAAGTGTAATCAGATTTTGGAAAAGCAACTTTAATAACATCATCATAATGATAAGCACCTCCTTCCCTGTGTCCAGTTATGTGTTGATGCAGTGTGCATATAGTGTTGAACTTTCTATTACATGCACCACAGGTGTACAGGTCAGTATGTACTGTATTTAACTGTGAGCTCATATTACCACATATATGACTCATTTTTATCTTTAGGACATTTCAAACTACAAGTTTCAAAATCTGTACTCCAATAAAATCATGTTTCTGTAAAATCATTTAAAACCGTAAGCAAAACTTTGTGAATTTGTTAGATGTACTTATAATGCAGCGTATCAAATTGTTTATCATTCTTTGCATTTTGTGCTTAATGTCTTAAGATGCAGATTTCCTAATCTTCCCTAGATATCTGAGTAATTTTCAGTCTCCAGCAGTCAATGCTTTGCTGTTTGAAAGATGATAATTCTCTGTAATTCTACGGAGGTGTAAACTGTTTTTGATCCATCTGAAAGAAGACAAAAAGTCTGTGATTGATCATGCATGAATTACTGAACTTGGCTAAGATATTAGGCATATAAACATTCACACACGTTTAAATAGTGAAGATTGGTTAGGATATGTTTAATGGGGCACTCCCTACATCTAACAGATTATATTCTCCAAACATAAATAATGTGTTCAATGAACATAAAATGATAAATACATTTATCAGTCAAGGGTGTAACTTGTTTAAGTTATTTTAGTGTTATTTTAGATAACTTCTACAAGTTACATTTATCTTTTATTCATCACTCACTTAATCACTTCTTTAAGTTATTTTTCAGTCATAATCACTTATTCAAGTTATTTTTGTCCAAACAGTACAAAGGTTTAACATCATTTTTTCACAAGGATACAAATTTTCTGGGGAGTTACATATTTTTTTCTATTTCTTTGATCATTGAACTTCAAGATTATGAAATAAAATATGTTACGCCACGACAAAACCTTCTTACGCCATGACAAAACCTTCTTACGCAAGGGCTTTGAAGTAGGACATTTTTCAGGTCATCTGTTAGACAATTTTGGCAATAAATCCATTATGTCTAATTGAAAAGTCATTACCAGGCGCATAGCCAGGCATACTCCCATACTCACGGGAGTACTTCGAATTTCAAAAATGAAAAATTTAAATGGCCTAAAAATGATGTTAAACTTGTGCCTAAAGGGGTTACATGTCCACCCAAGTACACTAGCAGTATCGGTTGGTTTTTACTCACAAATGGTAAACTTGTGTTTAATAAATGCAATAAAATAAGTTTTAAATGTCCCAATTATTTACATTATATTTGGCTAAAAAAAATCGCGCGGAGCTTCGCCCCCCACACCCCCTTCCAAAGAATTAGGAGTAGTTCGGATATGTCCCTAGCTACGCCCCTGATTACTGTCAACTATAAAGAAAGAACCTGCATTTCTTTCTCATATCTAAAGGTATTTGCAGAGGAAATCTGCTAGTAATGAAGAAATTCAAGAAAAACTGAAATGTTGATTTGTAACCTGTATACGTTATTTTCAGATATTCCCATTATTTTGGTCACCTGAATTTTCAAGGGAGTTAATTCTTTCAGCAAAGGGAAGTAATTTTATTAACAAAATGTTTCAAATATCACTTACAGAAGTTATTTTAAAAATAACTGATACAAGCTACACCCCTGACTGTTTATTAAGAGCAACATATATCATGTACAGTGATGTATATCGAGAAATGCCTCATTTGGGCACAAAAAATCAACAAAGATCCCTTCTGTAATAAATCACTATCTACTCACTAATTGAACAACAACAACTATACATTTATTATTGATGAAATAACATCCATTCCAGCAGTGTTCATTGTTTAATAAACGATGATTTGGAGTACTGATAGTGATACGCAGTAATAAGCCACGAAGGCCAGAGGCCTGAGTGGTTAATAATTGCGCATCAGTACAACAAATCATTGTTTATTAGACGATAACAACGCTGAAAAGGATGTTATTTCGATTCTAACATGACCAGATATTACAAAATGTGAATAAATGTGAAGCTTTATTTTCTACGCGAACGCTCATTAAACGCCATACGGCGCAATATGATGTCATGTTTACAGCATATTGGTTTCCACTTTGTTTATGGTTTAATATAACACAGTTTTTCTACTCTTTGTATAGACATGATAGAGACAAAATTGTGAGACATGTTAGAATGAATGTTTTACAGTACAGCATGTACAGTGATTTGGTGCAACAAATTTTTATGTCTGGAATGTAGCCTCAATATTTCGACTGCAAGACCGACCGATTTTACAAACTGATATTACATAGATGTCTGTCTTTACAGGGCGGCCGTCGTAAATATCAAAAAGCCCTGGCGCACAATTTGTTGGGCTAGTCTGGAATGTAGCTATAGTTTAAACTTTTAGGTTAAGTAATAATACTTGCAAAGATTCTATTATTCATTTTTTGGAAATTATTTGACAACTGTCCAGTTTTAGTCATACTGTAGGCAATCGGTGGTATGTGACTACCTTCGATGTTCTCCGACTATGCGCCGTTGTACTGTGTATTTAATTCTTTCATTTAATACAAAGTACAACGGCGCATAGTCGGAGAACACGAAGGTAGTCGTACATACCACCAATCAATTGCTTACCCAACCCACCGATTGTAGATCTATATATACATACTTATTATAGGCATGTACCGTTAACAAACGGGTAGACAATGTTACAGACCCCTTTGATTGTAACAAACAATGTGTAGGTTCTAACAACAAGACTTACTTAAAGAGTTCAAAATTTTACACGTTTCCTAGGTTTTTCACCTAACTTCCACTCACATTTTTAACTAAGGGACGTAACTTTGATTACGCCAGAGCTGTATCCGTTTCCTTTCGCGGAACGAAGAAAAGGAAACAACTTTAAACGCTAGCTTTTGATAAGACTTATTGTAAAAATCGATTTAAAAGTAATTTATATGGAAAAATATTAGTGTAAGTTAGGAAAACAAAATACACTACGTCAGCTACCATTGTCTATTTTGACTCTAAACTTGAAAGAAACTTTGTGCCCGGGAAACAGCTGTGACGACTGAAATAGGCTATTGGTAATGGGAATATTTGCACCAAAAGAAGATTTTAAAAAGTACTAGCGACGTACTGAATAGATAGATCTATATGGCAATTATTCTTGGAATTGCCAGACATTTCAAATTCAAAACCTCGATCAGAAGTTAAAATGGCTGAATATGTAGATCTTTTAAAAGCTCCAAAATATTTCTATTCAAAATGGCTAGTGCATTTTTTAAATTATGCTCATGCACCCAATCACGGACCGTGGCTATATACACATATGTATAGGTCTGTGACGAACTGAATACTTTGAAAACATATTATAGTTTTTGTGTCAATGTTGGTCAAAATGTATCAACATTTTCTTATAACCCTGCTTCCAGATAAAATTGTTTTATAAACTGAAAAGATATCACAATTCTTTTCAAAATATCAACGTTTATGGATCACTGAACAGTATGTGTTTGTCTTGAACGTCTTTCTTGTACATGGTAAAAATAGACAATGCTCTTATTAGTTATAAATACATTAGGTCGTTGCATTACTGGCAAAAATAACAACAAAACTTCCTCAAAATTGCAATTTTCCGTATTGGCATAGTGGTGTTACAGTCCAAGGATCACTTTGAATTTACTGCTATAGAAAAATAATTTTATTGATAGCATAATGATAGAAGCATGTTCTAATCACTCTAAAACAATGTTGACTTATGTCTTTCTTTCGTATTCAAGTCATTTCTTCAAGTAAGAGAGTTGTCAGAAAGCTTTTCTTATTTTTTGCAATATCATTGAAAAAATACTGCGCTATGTTTTAATATGTACATGTACTTATCGATTTAAAAAGCAAAGTTAGTACTGTTTTTCGTACAAATAAAGATCATTTCTGTCAGTAAGACAATTGAGAGCTACTTGTAAATGTGATCCTGGGACTTTAAAATATAAGACAAGACGTTAAGTTTTATTTTAAGTCGGAAAGACAAGCAGCATTTAACATTAAGTTTTGCCATGTTTTGATCCGACCTTGCGTTCTGAACGCTAACTGCACCAGGGATCTTATCTAATAATATCTGACTGCACAACATATAACTTATTTTGACACTACCGGAACCAGATTTTATCCACACACAAAAAAAAACCATTAAAATAGCATACACCGCACACACGAATGAATTATTATTCATGCACTGGAGGTTGAAAATCATTAAACGAACCAGGGTTAAACAGAAAGCGGAAATTAATTCAATATATATGGATTAAGTCGATAATCTAGTAGCACACAAACATAAACAATTGTTAAATACAAAGGTAGAGCATTGATTGTTGTAGTTATCACTGGGTTCAAGGTTAGAATGGCAAGTTTTGTAGGATTAATCGCACACTATGCACAACGTATTTGTATATTTATGTACATGTGAGGCGATGATAGGCCTACTGCTCAGTTGTACATGTATATGTCGGTTTTCTATGCAGGATTTACATATTTAATTAAAAGTATGTTTTATTTATTAACACGTGTACGTTTATGACAAACTGAATACACACTGAAATACTGTACTTATTTAACATACACGTTTAACAAACAATGTCCGCAATAGAAGTCACCGATTGTGAAGGTGATCGAATACACCTGGTTGAAGTGGATGGGTACCGGATATGTTCATTTGACAGGGAACCAGACCAGGAAGCCGAGATCGTCCGGAAGATCAAGAACTTTACGTCCAGAGACGATGACGTATTTATACTGGCTCCTGTGAAATCGGGTAAGCAGTTAAACTAGTACATTACACACTAAAGAAAAGTGCTATGCTCCGATAATGCATTGGAATTCCAATTATGTAGAAGTAATTTCTTTGCGAGTATGCTCTTAAAATTTAAATCTTCCGAGCTTCTTGCGCCCCTTTGAGATTTGAAAAACATGTTAAGTAATGTATTTCAAGAAAAGGCACTGTTTGTTTCCATAAGTAAGTTTAATCGATTGTTAAAACACTTTTATTCCATATAAAAGGGAGATAATTTAAAATTACGAGATTTAAAAAATCTGCTGACCTGTGTCATGAAGTATATTTTACCTGTTTTCTATAATCAATGGGTTCATTTATATTTTTTAGACAATTAGTGGTAATTTCCTGACAATTATATTTCTCTCACTTAAAAAGCTTGTTTTTCCCAACACTGAATTATGCACATTGAGCTATATCAAAACAACATCAAATATAGGTATTTGTTTTCTTTATCAAAATGCACATAATCTCAAATAGATAGTGTCTTTAGTATATTTGTGGTTCACTTCCCACGGCACAATGAAAATGGAATACTAAGCTGTTTTGTAGCATGATATATATACATTTCTCGCAACATCTCTATCTCCTTAGGGACGCACTGGGTATGGGAAATAGCCAGTATGCTCGCCGAGGGTCGTGCAGAAACAATTCCACTGAGTAAAGCAAAACATATGCTCGAGCACCAGCCTGTGGATTATTTGGAGGGCATAGAATCTCCTAGAATCCTAAATTCCCATCTAAATATAGAACACTTACCGAAACAGATATTTGAAAAGCGGTTAAAGATTATTCACGTGCTACGCAACCCCAAGGACATGCTCGTGTCTTTCTACAATCACGTGAAAGGAATAAACTGCTACGGCTACAACGGAAAATGGGAAAACTTCTTCAATTTGTTCCTGAATAACGAACGTAAGGCGTTTGATTGTGTACTGTAATGTTTTATCCAAATTTTTGAAAGATTAAATTTACTAATCAATATGTTTTAATATCATTATGAACTATATATTATATAAATAAAAAATATTAGTTGCTACTTCCGTTTCCTGTAAGCATTGGTTTTGAATCGATGGCCACATGCTTTTCTTTTAGTGTAGTAGGCTTATAAAAATCATATTTTTTCGTAGAAATTTGAAGCTTTTCAAAACCATGCACCCGTTTTTGCTCTGGCATCTGATGTAATTGTCTATGCACTGTTTTGCAGTGGAGTATGGTTCCTGGTTCAGTTATGTCAAGGAAATGGAGAGTTATATGAAAGAGAATCCCCACCATCCGATCCATGTTATGTTCTATGAGGATCTACACAATGTATAACAGTACTATGATAATTCAATCAATTTGAATCTTTATATTCTTAAACAAAAAAGAAGTTAAAATGACGTCATTGATGCGATTGTTAATCATTCGCGGCCACGGACCTATATCATGTGTATATAGGTCTGTGTTTTATGTGGGCGTAATAATAACGAATATGTATACAACAGCCATGCAGTAGCCTAAAGAGTAAATATATAAAGATGTAAAATACCAAATGACAAGTTTATACTGAATATACTTGTACCAGGAAGCCATCTACTTAAATTGTTCACTTTCTATGCATCGATTGGCTGACTTCCTGAGACAGATTTGACTTTATGCCCTTTAAATTTCATTACAAAAATAAATACGAACTGTCCTTTTGCCTCCAGTGTCTCCTTTGTGTTCGTTTGTCTTTATTGGGACGGTTGTCGAAAGACAGCTGTTCCAGAAGGAACAGAACAGAACAGAACACTATATTTTTTTCTCCATCGGCCAATATTTAGAATGAAAGCGCACTTCCTAACAATTAAACACGTAGAACATTTCTAGATCTCTTTATCACCCAAACGATGTACCATAATACATGTCAGTTTGCAAACGTTGTTTAATGTTTTGGTGCTATAATGTTTTAACTTTTTTTCTACAGGATAATATTTCCGAAATCAAACGTCTTGCAAATTTTTTGCGATTACAACCTAGCGAGGAACTAGTACAGGCGATATCACAAAAGTGCAGTTTTAGCAACATGTCCACAGCAAAAACGTACCCCGACAGTATTCGCCGGCAAGTATTCAAGGACGAGTTTACAATGTATCGGAAAGGTATGTTCATTATACATATTTTTATGCTTCCAAAGGGTGGCATATTAAAATCGCACCGTCCGTCTGTCTGGCCGTCCGTCTGTCCGTCTGACCGTCCGTTTATCTGTGCGTCTGTCCGTTCGTCCGACCGTCCGTCTGTGCGTCCCCACTTACAAATTCGTGTCATGTATTGATTGATTTAAAAATAATTTGGCAAAAATGTCTAGCACATCAAGCCGATGTGTCGCATGGATTTTAAAATTACATACCACAATTATTGAGCACATGGAGAGGACAAGGACTGTGAGACACCTGTTTCGGGGGCATTAGTCACTTGTGAGGGACAGCTCTTGTTTTCTTGAATAATGAATATGCTGGTCATTTAATTGACATGCACTTTTCTGGGTAAAGGCAAAGACAAACATGTATACGAAATGTGAAGACCGTCGGTTTACATGTACATTCAGACTTGTGTTAAAGAACACCTCCGAATAAAGACGAAGCGCCTAGAAAAGACCATTGATATTTATTCATTAAGCCTATAATATCTACGATGGTCTCCACGGCGTATTCCCATGCAGTACATGCTGGTTTCAACATGTATCATAAAAGGATTGTTGTTTCTTACGGAGGATAGGGATCTAGTACTGGAATGATGATCATCGATCAGGTACTAGTTAACTGCCCGCCGGTAAACTGAATGACCAAAATACGACTAAAACGGGCCCATAAAACAAAAATGTAATCTATTACGAAAGAATTAAGCCTGAAACAAAATTTACGAAAATTACTTCGTGTTTGAAATAATTTTTGTCCGATGGCAGCGTACTATTTGTTTGCACTTTAAGTTTGGTAAAGTATATACTGAGTCAGTAAATAGGGGAATTAACCTGGTTTACAAAAACATAATTTCAAACTTCTAAATAGGTTAATGTTCATTTTGATACATTTACTATACAATAAATTGGTCACGGAACGTATTTTCATGATACAGTCTATTTTCTTTAAAGTTTATCGATTTATCAGTTTACATTAGTGTCTCCTATATATATATATTATCTACAAGTACTGAAGAAGTTTTTGAAGTAACTCGATATTTCAGGAAAATTTGTGGATGAGCAGCTTTCATGGTAATATCACTTCCATCAAATTGGCAGACGAATTCGATGTATCCAATTGGCAGCCGAATTCGATGTACCCAATTGGCAGCCGAATTCGATGTATCCACTTGGCAGCCGAATCAGAGTCGGTGCATCCAATTGGCAGTCAAATTCGATGTATCAATTTGGCAGTGTTTATCATTGAATAGACAATGAACTGAGCGGCCCTTGGCTGCCTACTGAATACACGTTTGACTGTATATATAATTGAAAGTCTACGAGATAAAATTAGATTCCTTTTACTTCCAGGTATTGTTGGTGATTGGAGGAACTGGTTTACTGTAGCGCAAACGCAGAGATTTAATCAGTGCTACAAAGAGAGAATGATTGGGAGCAGCTTGCAGTTTGAGTACTGACAGTTGAACATGTGTTAGTGGCCATCTTTGTGAAGCAATCATCTGTTTAGTGGACTTGCAACACTAAGATGAGCTCTCCAAAATAACAAAAAAAAAAAATGAAATTTCAAGTTCAAACAAAAAAATAAATGACAAAAAGGACCTTGCATACAGTTCCACCTCTATATACCCCACCAAAGAACAGGTATCTAGGTAGAATTTGCCGCTCCTCTACCCGAGGTATGGCACACACAATTAATGTTTGCAACTATATAGGAGGGCGGCATCTTCTACTAAAAACCTTTCTCCTTTCCGATAGTAAATTCCAGATTAACAGCATTATTGGAGAAATGCTGAGGTCAGTCATAGACGCCCTTCAGCACTAAAATTTAGACCTAATAAAACCAGTTCAGTTCAGTTCAGTGCAATAATCTATCATAAGCGACCAAGACTGTATCACAGTTAATTTTAGGTGGCCTCAAACATGATATTACTCAAAAAGTCCATCTATGACTTTTGAAAAACATAGAGATCTAATTCACTATCATAGATATTTTTTTATAAACTAAAACGAAGAAAACCGGACTCATGTAGTTTGAAAAGGATTTATGTTTACTAAATTTCAATGAAGTCAAATGTATAAAACCAGAATTAAGTCCAAGTAAAAAGATTCAACGTAATTTTTAACAGATAAAATCGCTCCTGCTAAAGTTAATCGTCGTCGCTGTCTGGCAGGTCCAACCACAGCCTCTTGGAGAAGGGTTGCTTCGTTCTTGTTCTTTTTCTTTCCGGTTCTATCTCGATAATTACCTATAATAGACGCAAAGATATTGATTCAGCTAGTTAGAAATTGATCTGGAAATGGGTTCAAAGACGGAGAAGTTTTATCAAGTTTTATATTCGGCTTAAGTTCGGTTTTGCTGGTAATCCATTTCAATATACACTTTATTTTCAAGAAATAACAGCTTACAGGATCTTTACTCTCAAGCTAGCGATTTAAATGGGATCGGACAGCCTTTGGATTTGGCCTAAATACTACCCACTATCAATCATACGATCGGATTCAAATAAATCCTACGAACGAAGTTCAAGTTCTATAGATTTAGGTATACATGTATGTGCAAAATCTGTCTTTATAAAACAATAATGCACGCCAAATAATTTATAAATGTCAATTTGATGCTTTGAGACTAATATTTACAGGGGGTCAGACGTAAACGATGTATCTCGGGGCTTTAAGCGAGAATTTGATGTAGTTCTGGTCAAAATGGCGGAAATTTAATGGGTTTTTTTTGGAGACGGATAAGAAAATTTGTAAGGAAATGTTTATTTTTAG